>CM060635.1:25561796-25989296 GCA_030578275.1 Meda fulgida | reverse complement strand
TTTCAGACAGATCTGGACAAAAAAAAAAAAAACACCTAGAAATGTTATTTGTTATATTCTACAAACATTTATACTAAAGAGTACTGTCTTTTTTAAAGCAATTACAATATACAGTAGTGGCCAAAAGTGATGTCTAGTAAAATTGGCACTTCACCCTTTATTCAAAAATGATTCAACTTTTGGAATATTTCCAAAATTCCAGCAGCAAAACAGCTCTGCTTTAACACTGAAAATAATAAGAAATGTTCATTGAGCAACAAATCAGCATATTATCATGTGACACTGAAGACTGAGTAATGAAGCTGAAAATTCAGCTTGGCCATCACAGGAAAAATGACATTTGAAAGTATATTAAAATATTTATTTATTTTTAATAATAATAATAATTCACAACATTACCGTTTTTACTGTATTTTTGATTGAATAAATGGACCAAGAGACTTTCAAAAACATCAAAAAATTCTACTGACCTGATACTATCCTTACAAAACATTGATATTTAACTATATAGAGAGATTAGTGGAATTATATAGCCTATGGATTATCTATAAAACAACAACATCAACAAAAAATAGCTGGTTTAAATTTCAACAGGTATCATTCTCACAATGCATGGTATATTAAAGGTACAAACACAGAAGTGCTATAAGGATTGATTTCAAGCTACAAAACAAATGTAATACCTCTAAACAACTGGCTCCCAAATTCAGAAACATTTGATAGACTTTGAATATATAACCACGAGTTAAGCGCTGATGTAATTACAGTCGTGATGGAGAGTAATAAACTCTTGCAACTGAAGGCCTTCATTTCTGGTCTCAACAGCAGAGTAACCCTGTCAGTAGTTCTGGATTGTGGCTTCCACTGAATATGAACAGTGATCATATCATGTTTATCTCACTCTTTAGTTTGGACGTGTATAACCGTGAATCAGGGCTCCAGGACACTGGGAAAGATTGTGTCGCTCATTTGCAAAGTTCTGCCACTGGTTGTGTTTAAATCAGTCGGATCTACGCATTTATTCACGTGATGATCTTAAATATCTGGGATATGGCTGACCTAGACTGATTGTTAGGTGTCTGATTTATGTTCAAAATGGACAAAAGTGAGTACAGTAGTAGTCCATGTGTGGATTTATGAGGCCGTCTATTTTGATTTGTTTTTTGAATGAAAAAAGTATGAGTTGTATTGAGTTACCATTTAGCTACATTTCTGTTTTTAGCCAGTGGAGAAGGGGGACGGTTTGATATTTCTGATAATTATTTCCCTTTACTTTTAACACTGACATTTATCTCCTCATTGTTAATTGAGGATAATGAGCTGTAAAGTTGTGTTGGTAAAGTTATGTGCGATTAAGTGGATGTTTTCTGTTGGTTAATTGCATTTCTCTAATTGTCTGTCTCTCTGATTTTTCAACATTGTATTGCCATTTGAATGTAACAATACCTTGGGCCTATGTGTCTTAATGCATCACAATGTGCATATGTTGTTCTGCATTCACAAAATAGAATATATTCTTCTCAGTATGTTGTTACTGTAATTTCTTTATTTGTTACCATAATTACTCATATTCTCCGGCCCTTATTTTTCCTGTTTCATGAACTGGCCTCAATTCCAAATGAATTGAATAGCCCTGGCGTAGAGGCTCCGGCATAGGTCAGACACAGACGTATAAATCAGCCTTTAGTGGATGTTCTGCATACTAATGCAAGCCGCTTTCTTCTACCCTGGTCAGTACAAATATTGTAAAAGTGAAAATAAAAAAAGCTATTTGCTCCAGTAAACACAACAACACTGGTTTCTTTCAACTGATTTTTATTGACTGTGGCCGTTCCATCAAATGAAGAAATAGATTTTCCATTTTCAAGTTTTTTGTGCGTTTCCCCTGATGGAAAAAGCCACTGTTGTTCTGTATTTTCACAGGAAAATATAGGAAATAAGTCTTTTCCATAAAGCACCAACCATGGCATGAATGAGAAAACCGAAAATCTACTTAAAACGAGATGCGCAGAAGATGCTCAAATAAAATGACGGATTTATAAGATTAAGAAAATATAAGACTTTTTTTTTCCCTTTAGTCAACTGCAGATTGAGGTGCAACTGTTTCCAGTGTTTAAGATCACATGATCATCTCCAGAATCTCATCGCACATTGTTCAGTTGAGCCATTAAGTAGAGTCAACAAAAAGATTTATAAAGAAGCCAGTGTGGACAGTAAACATGGCAAAATCTCTTTCAAACAACAAAAACATTTGCAAACATCTTTCCCCACTGTTTTCAAGTATTCAGAAAGAAACACAGAGCTGAAGAATATTGCTTGATAAACTCTTCAAAGGACATCTCTGCAACACGTCACCTATTCGATGGGTCTCAAAAATAAAAAAAAATCAATTAAAAACAACTTATGAACAATAATTTAATAAAGATTTTTAAACGATATTCTGCTACATTTCCTGCTGTTTCTTCCCAACTCAGCTTATGCTCGCAATCGCTGAACTATAAAATAAACCGCAACACAAATGTAGATTTCATTTAAAATTTGAAAAGAGTCAACTCTCTTCTCCATGTTTGTGGAAATATAAAAAGCTAAAACCAAAGAGAATTTCCACTTAAATTTGATATGTAAAATCATGTAAAAGTGAGAACTGTGAGCAAAGATGCCCTGAGTAGAGACGCCCCTTGTTTGTGTTATGAATAACTGGATGGTATTTCAAGTTTAGGATTTCTTGGGACAGTGCGAAGACGAGTCTGTGTTTAAAACTTCAATCATGGTCCTCGTTAACTGAAACGTCTCTGAAACCGACGGAAGGTTCTGGTACCAACTCGGCAAACTAGTAACAGAGAAAGAAAGACAAATGTGTTACCAGTATGAGCATTGGTAATAGAAGTTGTAGCTTCCGGTCTTACCTCTTTAAATTCATCCAACTCTTGACGGTCTTACTGAAGCGATCAGGATTGGCTGTAGTCATGGCCTCGAAGTCAAACAGCTGGGTGATAAACCAGAAAAAGTTAAGCATTAAACAGATGCTTTTATAGTAACTGGAAGTGCAGTAACATTACTGTATGTCTTTACCTTTCCAGACGGGATTCGGCCCAGCACCTCTTTCCCACTGGCCATCAGAGATCCCATGACGACAGAATACGCCACAACACTGGAGGAACAACAGCGATTTTAAACAAGAAGGTATAACGAAAACAAATTAAATATACATAAGAGAACATAAGAGAAGCTAAATGTCACATCCTTTTGATTTTCCCGGTAAAAATGACCCGAGTCCTGCACGTAAAAGCTGTTCACACATTGGCAATGAAAAAAGAGATCAATACATGACACTTCTTTTAACCCAGCTCTGTTCTTAGTCAATGGCAAGCTCACATTGAGATCTGCTTCCATTGATTCAATTAACAAACAGTGAACAGAAGTCTTCTTTTCAGTAATTCGCGTTACAACACGGTATAAATGATGTGATGCAAATTCACTTACATCACTAGTTTAATGTGGCTTAATCTGTGTTTTGCGTTTGATGGAGAAACTTGTCCAATCTTAGTAGGAGTAAAAACATACGCAATTAATGATCAATTTATTAAAGTAAATATAATAAAAATCTATCTACAAAGTAAAACCGACAAATCTACAGTTACAGTTAACACTTTTCAAAATATATCTAAATACATTTTTTAAATAGTGCTTTTAAACATGTATTTGGCAATTGCTTTTCTTGTACTTTTTTTTTTACTGGATTGAAAAGCAATAACTGTCAATATCAACAGCCGATGACATGGATTCAACGAACAAACACGCTAAATTAATAAAAGCTATTATCTTTTTTTTTTAAATGCCATTTAAAACTTGTGTTGATTATGTATTATGAATTAATTCAACCTAAATCCCAAGAACCAAACTATTTATTTCATGGTTTGATATTTTCATGACTTGCTATTTACCTATATTTATCTTCAGACACCAAGTAACAACTTTTAAATTAATTTTAAATAATAAACTTTGATTCTTGTTTGACAAAACCTTTTTTACCTAAACACTAATTAAATATGTTGATGTTCATTTTAAATGAATAAACTGCCAACTGATTTCTACAGTTTTTTAATTCCACTCATAGACTAAAATAAAAGTGTCTAATTCGCATGCATAAATATTCTCTAAACAGGGGAATTAAAGCGTTTCCTTACCTGGAGCCTCTGGACAGTGGCATGAGGTTACAGAAGTAATACACCAGAGAAAGAATTAAATTACACACAGCATCTGCGTCCTAGAGAGAGAAAGAAAGGCAATAAATACTACTATAATAACAGTAAATGTTACGGTTGCATATTTGTTTATACTCTGACTGTGTTCTCTTGTGAAGTGTGTTCTAAAGTACAAGAAATAAATGCTACACACCATCTGACTAGTAAGTCAAATCTCAAAATCACAGCCTTTAGTTTACAAGTTTTTAGAAAATGTACAACAACAGAGTGCAAATGGAAACAAACTCTAATCAGTAGAAAGAAAATATGTCCAATAAATAAAAAGGTTATAAAAAGGCTCTAAAAGCTGCCAGGGCCGAGCATCTCCACAAATATTGATAGAAAATATCAAAACAATCCAAGGTTTTTATTTTACACAGTGGCTAGATTAACAAATAAACAGACTGAACTGAACTGAATATTCCAACAGTTTAGTAGAAATGGCGAATTTCTTTACTGAGAAAATCAAAAGCATCAGAAATACCATTGTAAATGTACAATCTTTGACAGCGTCTTATTATTCAGGCTCAATTAATCGCCCCTCATGAACATCTGCAGTGCGTTACAACTATATGACACGAACAGATAAATAAACTTATATTTGCATCTAAACCAACAACATGTTTATTGGATCCAATACCCACTAAATTGCTGAAAGAAACCACAACTAAATCCAAATGAATTGGCAAATTACAGACCCATTTTAAATCTTCCATTTATGTCTAAAATACTAGAAAAAAGTAATACCCGCTCAATTGTGCTCCTTCCGGCAAAAATATAATCAATGAAAAATATCAATCTGGATTCAGGCCCCATTATAGCACAGAAACTGCGCTAGTTAAACCTACACATGACTCCTACTTGATCTTAGTGCGCCATTCGACACTATAGATCATAACATACTCTTAAATCGACTACAAAATAATAATAATAAGTTTAATTTATATAGCGCCTTTCCCAGGCTCAAGGACGCTTCACATTGACAGTAGATAACAAGCAGTTTACACATAGACAGACAATGGGCATGGTGAGATAGGTGCAGAAATGACAGAGGTACAGAGTTTCAGAAGGGTTGTAGGTGCAGGATCAAGCCGGGAAGAAGAAGAATTGGATTTCTGTATCATTTCGCTAATCAAGATGGGGTTGGTCAACATAAAGTTATTTAGTGTTTGTATCTGAGCTTGCTCACAACTAGAGGTGGTCGGTTCAACACTAAATGTCCCACGTAAAGCCTCCAGCTTTCCCTGGAAGTGTTGTAGAAAAGAACAGCACAGGTCATCGAATTCTTGTAGACAGGCATTGTGCGCAGGTGCTTGAACAAGCTTGTTTACAATGCTAAATAGTGTTTTAGGCCTGTTGTTTGCATTATTGATGATTTTAGCAATATAGGAAGAGTGAGCTGAGTTTAAGGCGGTTTTGTAAAGCTTAATATGGTCTGAAAATGCTTGATAGTGTTTTGATAGTCCAAAATGAACCGAAATGAAACTGGTATTCAGAGACAGGCATTAAGGTGGTTTAGATCGTACCTATTTTACATTTACCATTTTGTTTATATTAAGCAGAGAATTATCCGAGTTAACAGTAAATTATGGAGTGCCGCAAGGATCTGTGTTCGGCCCTCTGCTATTTTCAATACAAAAGCTCTCACTTGGTAATACCATAAGACATGGAGTTTCCACTGATATGCTGATGATACTCAGTTATTTATTTCATTATGACCAGATGAAATCTCAAAATGATCCAAGTTGACAGAGTGTGTTAAAGATTTAAAATATTGGAAGACCAGTAATTTTCTTCTATTAAATTCGGACAAGACTGAGGTATTAATTATTGGACCAAAAACCTGTACACAGAACCTCTTAGAAAACAATTTGCATTTAAAAGGATTTGTACTGTTACTTCATCCTCTACAGTTAAAGACCGTGGTGTTATATTAGACAGCAACTTCTCTTTTGATAATCATAATTCATGTGTTACAAAAACAGCCTTTTGCTGAAAAACATTGCTAAGCTCCGGGAACATGCTCTCTGTTTCTGAAGCAGAAAAGCTAGTTCATGCGTTCATAAACTCTAGAATAGATTATTGTAAAGCATTACTAGCTGGTTGTCCTGCATCCTCAATAAACAAGCTACAGTTAGTCCAAAATGAAGCTGCTCGAGTCCTTACTAGGTCAAGAAAATAGGATCATATAACACCAATTTTATCATCTCTACACTGGTTACCTATCAAGTTCAGTATCGATTACAAATGTATAATACACAGTCACGTCTAATAACAGATTACTCTAGATTGTAATGAAGAAATATGCATTTTTCTATAAAGCTGCTTTGAAACGATATTTATTGTGAAAATCGCTACACAAATAAATGTGAATTGAAAAGTAAGAGAGAGAAAGGGAGAAAGTAGAGAGAGAAAGGGAGAAAGTATTGTCTTGTAGTAAGTGGGAAAGAATACATTTGATCTCTTTGCTGAATTGCTTAATTTAGTTGCTCAGTTATCATAGTTTAATTAGCACTTTTGTATAAATAAAAAAAACGTAACTTTTGGTAGTCTGCTTAATAATGAATCAAGATTATATAAATTGCAGCATGAATTGCATATACATATATGTGTGTGTGTGTGTGTGTGTGTATATATGCATATGCTTATAAAAAATAAAAAAAAACAGAAAAATAATTGTGTGATGTGATCTAGGAATCCAGACAGAGAGAAATGGGTGTGATAGTGTAAGTGGGTCTATTAGTGTGTGTGTGTGTGTGTGTGTGTGTGAGACACAAGGCACACAGGTCTCCCATGATTCTCTCTGTAGCAGGTCAGACAGGTGTAGATTCCTCCGAGTGAGACTGCGCTTACGTGACACTGAATTCATTTGCTTTAAGAGTCGTGACTAATGAACACACACCAGCAGTCACACGACAGGTTAAGCAGGAGACAGAGGACCTTGTGAAATTGATGTTCAGCGGTGAGAAGAACAGAGACTGACAGACACAAACAGATGTTCTTACCCCTAGTTCAGTGGAGAGGATCAGGGTTTTCCCTTTGGCAGTGAGATCTTTATAAAGCGCTTCAATTTCTGACTGATACTGCTGCGTCCTCTCATCTGTGGTCTGAGTCTCTACTGAAAATAGCATGTTGCCCACTCTAACACACACAAACAAAATCATAAGCATAGACACAAAATAAGGCCTGAAACAAGCATGTAAAAACACTTTTTGCCAAGCAGCCGTTACAAATTGTTGCATTATAAACCATGTGAGAACCAGAATGATAAAACAGACTATTTTATTACTGAAGTTGATTATCTATTTAGTTATTCTTTTTTAATCTACATAAACTAAAGTTCCCAGCTGAAAAATCAGCCTAAGCTGTTTGGCTGGTCTTCCAGCCTGGCCATAGCTGGTTTAGCTGGCTGGATATAAAGGGGTTTTGCACACTTCTTTAGATGTCTGAGAGACCATCTTAAATCATCTAGATCCATCTTAATCTATGACTAAGCTCAGAGTCACTAAGCTAAGACCAGCCAACCAGCTCTGGCTAGTTTTAGCTGTTTCTTCAGCAGGGTTTGAAGATAGACTTTGATGTTGGCTTGATAAACCCTTGTCTAAAAGTTTGACATGATTTTAAAAAGCGTTCAGTATGTTTTGCTAACCTGTTTCTAACACATTTTAACACATTGCTAGCATGATTTAACATTTCTAACCTGTTTTAACATGTTGTTAGCATGTTTTACATATTGCTAGCACGGTTTAAGACATTGCTAGCATGATTTAACATTTCTAACCTGTTTTAACATGTTGTTAGCATGTTTTACATATTGCTAGCACGATTTAACATTTCTAACCTGTTTTAACATGTTGTTAGTATGTTTTACATGTTGCTAACATGTTTACACATTGCTAGCATGATTTAACATTTCTAACCTGTTTTAACATGTTGTTACTATGTTTTAAATGTTGCTAGCATGGTTTAACACGTTGCTAGCATGATTGAACATTTCTAACCCGTTTTGACATGTTGTTAGAATGTTTTATCACATTGCTAATATGATTAACAGGTTGCTAGCATGTTTATAACATAATTTAGCACGTTTTCCTAGGCTTTCATAGACTTGTGATAAGATAACCTTAAATACTCTATTGAGATATGTGAAAGTTTTTACCCCCTCAAAGGATGTCATTGGGAATTTAGTTCTGTTTGTAAGTCCGATACAGGAATTCGGCAGGTAGGATCAGTTAGAAAAGATAAGAACAGCATGAAGGTCTGTGTTGATATTGGTGATCATAATTCTAGTCTAAGCCACGTTCATTTTAGATATTTGGTCATTTTTTTTATCTCAATTTGCTGCCTTAGTCAACAAAAAGCTGCTTGGTTTGAAAGTGAGCAGTTCTTCATACATCACTACACTGAACAATGGACCTTTTAGCTCACCTCACACCTTTACCATGGTAAAGACCTCTCCTAGAAACTGATCTCTTTTAAAGGGTCATGAAAACCTACGTGTGTGTGTGTGTGTGTGTGTGTGTGTGTGTGTGTATATATATATATATATATATACAGTGTATGGATAGTTTATTACTGAAATTTTTTATTTTTTTTTTGGCCATCAACACACTGCCTGTGTAACAAATTCACTACCCTCAACAATACATTTCAGTTCATTATTGTTAAATTATAAAGCAGTTGGTCAATTTATTCATGAATTACCTCAAACTGCCCAGTTCAATTAATTGAAAACGTTAAAAATTAATCGTTCTCTTTATTGAGTGATGACAGTCTAAAATCTCCATGTGGCATTTTTCATACATTTTAAATAAATGTAAGTAAATGATATAGTATATGACTACGTATGATTTTATTGGTGCATAAAAATGAGAATGATTTAATACCACACTTTCTTGTGTTCATTTAGTGAAAAACAGTGTAAAAAAACCCTGAAAGAGATCATTTTCATACAATCCGTTCCCTGAAGCATTACATTATATTAATCATCGCCTCCTGCAGAAGCCCCTTCACACACACCTGCTCCATCCCATAAACTGAAAATACACTAAAGACCATGACCTTTGAAGGCATAATATTTCAGAATAGTTCAGGTGTAAGTTCTCACCGATCTCCGGTGATGGTGATGGTGAAACCGTCGTACTCTTTCCCATGATCCTTCATACTGGGCACTTTCGAATTGACTGTGAAGCCGTCTCTGGTTTTACTGTTGAACTGCTTCAGATATACAAACACACACACAACCATATCAGAGGAACTATCTTCTTCCGGTTCATGAAAACTTGCATAGATCTATAAATAAATGTGGCTATTCTAAAACACTTTAAGTGTGAAATGAACAGGCAAATGAAAGTAAGAGCAATCATTCATCATGTGTTTATCAACTGTTCATTTCATTACTCACACATTTGGCCTAATCCTAGAACAAACAATCATAATTGTCATGTGTTAAGGCTGTTAAACGTGAAGTTTTTTCATGATTAGAATCTTATGAACATTTTATATTATTATATGAAAAATATGAATTGTGAATGGAAAGTAAAATCAACTAAAAGTGTTTAAATGATACTTTATAATGGCAATATAAGAAAAACGTTTTTATAAACCCCTGAAAAAAATAAACATATCTCAGATATTAATTACTGGTAATCTATTAGGGTGAGAAAGATGCTCGTCTTGAGACCTTGTCTAACCAGAAAGATTGTATTCGTTTAGCACACAAATTATCTATTTAATGATTACGATGATTATTAGGTGATAATTAGGAACAGATAAGCAGCATATTTAACACTCATGTTACTACCTTCATGATGGGCAGCAGATCCTCAACTTTATTTACATTTTCCAGAGCCTGCTTTACTTCCTGAAGCCCCCGCGGGTTAAACGCCCTGATGGAGAGAGGACACGTTTATCCACATTAATATGGTGCATGAATAAAGGGACAAAGAATAAAAGATGAATGAATCACTTCACAAAGTGAATAAATTATTCACCTGTTTGACTGGTGTGTGTGTGTGTGTGTGTGAGAGAGAGAGTGAGTGAGTGAGTGTGAGTGAATTTAAACGTTAAAATGTAATTTATTCCTGTGATCAAAGCTGTATTTTCAGCATCATTACTCCAGTCTTCAGTGTCACATGATCCTTCAGAAATCATTCTAATATGATGATTTGAAGCTCAAGAACACATTAACTGCTTAATTTTGTGGAAATCATGATAGATTTGATTTTTTGATGATCATATATTTGAAATAAATCTTTTGTAACATAAATATACGTCTTTACCGTAAATTTTTATCAACTTCATGTGTCCTTGCGTGAATGAATGAATTACATGTTGCTAGCATGTTTACACATTGCTAGCATGATTTAACATTTCTAACCTGTTTTAACATGTTGTTACTATGTTTTAAATGTTGCTAGCATGGTTTAACACGTTGCTAGCATGATTTAACATTTCTAACCCGTTTTGACATGTTGTTAGAATGTTTTATCACATTGCTAATATGATTAACAGGTTGCTAGCATGTTTATAACATAATTTAGCACGTTTTCCTAGGCTTTCATAGACTTGTGATAAGATAACCTTAAATACTCTATTGAGATATGTGAAAGTTTTTACCCCCTCAAAGGAAGTCATTGGGAATTTAGTTCTGTTTGTAAGTCCGATACAGGAATTCGGCAGGTAGGATCAGTTAGAAAAGATAAGAACAGCATGAAGGTCTGTGTTGATATTGGTGATCATAATTCTAGTCTAAGCCACGTTCATTTTAGATATTTGGTCATTTTTTTTATCTCAATTTGCTGCCTTAGTCAACAAAAAGCTGCTTGGTTTGAAAGTGAGCAGTTCTTCATACATCACTACACTGAACAATGGACCTTTTAGCTCACCTCACACCTTTACCATGGTAAAGACCTCTCCTAGAAACTGATCTCTTTTAAAGGGTCATGAAAACCTGTGTGTGTGTGTGTGTGTGTGTGTGTGTGTGTATATATATATATATATATATATATATATATATATATATATATATATATATATATACAGTGTATGGATAGTTTATTACTGAAAAAAATGTTTGGCCATCAACACACTGCCTGTGTAACAAATTCACTACCCTCAACAATACATTTCAGTTCATTATTGTTAAATTATAAAGCAGTTGGTCAATTTATTCATGAATTACCTCAAACTGCCCAGTTCAATTAATCGAAAACGTTAAAAATTAATCGTTCTCTTTATTGAGTGATGACAGTCTAAAATCTCCATGTGGCATTTTTCATACATTTTAAATAAATGTAAGTAAATAATATAGTATATGACTACGTATGATTTTATTGGTGCATAAAAATGAGAATTATTTAATACCACACTTTCTTGTGTTCATTTAGTGAAAAACAGTGTAAAAAAAAAAAATGAATGAATTTTAAAAACTACTGTCAAAAAACAAAAACCCAAACATAACTCACCCGTGATAAACCAGTATTCTGTCCTTTACGAAGATGAGAATACTACTAAAATACTCCAGATATCTGATATTTATGATCTGTCCTCTGTGAAACAACAGAAAAAAAGAATTAAAACGCTATAAAACAGAGCAATCGTTTTAGGTCTATGGGAGCCCATTTTCCAACACATAAGAAAAATAATTATTCTCTGGCAAGTCAGAATTATGACATACTAAATATAAATTAGGACTTCAAATTCAAAATGATGACTTAACTTGATATGGCGAGTCGAAATTATGACAGAAAGCCAGAATTATGACAAAAATGATCGAACCCATGATCTTGCCCCAGAATTTGAACACACCGTAACACAAATGCTTGTGCGTGAATTCTGATTGGCTGCCAATGTTTTTATCGTTCTGATTCCAATGACATTATTCCTTTGTGTCATTATTGTTATACTAGACGAATTACAACGAGTATTAAAACTCGATCGGCCTTGGTGTGAACGGCCCAGAAAAGCCAAACAAAGTTGTGAAGCGATTAGGACTGGCAGCTTTACAGAGGTAATGACACTTTGAGGGCAGATACATCACCTGATGAGGTTAATGTGGTTGTTAAATCCTCTGCTAAGACTCCTGGCTGGCATCTGATCTAACCACAGCACAGGCTGGTCTGGATCTGCAATCCTGCTCACACACACACGTACAAAACAGCAAAGATCCATCATCAAGCCTAGCACTTGGTAACACCCTCACCAGAGCCGTGAGAAGAGCTGGAATCTGACCTTCTCCATTTCACTGCGATGTCAAACATGTCTCTCCACTGCAGCTGTCTGGTCTTTCCGTTGACTCGAACCTTCGAGTTACTCCAGGTGCGCTGCATGGCCTGCATCACCTCTATGGTGGCCAAGCCCATTGCTGCACAAAACACATTCAAAATACTATTCAGAATCACAATGACTTGAGCGCATCTCTTCTATGACAGGCATGTTTTTCATTTCTGAACTCATTTTGATATTTGATATTATAATAGAGAAATTAAATTAATTTAATGTACAAATGAAAAAATGTTAAGTAGTCTGGCATAATATTTTATTATTATTTCGAAGAAAAAGTAAATAAAAATGCTTCACCGCTTATTTTTTATTATTTAAAAACATTTATCTGCCAAAATCAGTCATGTAGGTGTGATCAAAAAAAAAAATGTGTAGTCCAACCACTACACACACAAAAACACACAAAACAGGAAATGGCAGTGTTTAAGTCAATAATTGTTTTTAAATGAGATAATTTGACCGTTTCATGACAAGCCCAGGTTAGTTCAGGTTATTAAAAAGAAATGTGGTTGGACGAAAATTTTATTTGATTAATATTTATAAATTAATATTTCATGATAATTGAAAAAAATATGAACCCTGAAAATGATATTAAAAGTATTTTTTTTTCATATTTAAAAGAGTAAAATAATTGAATTATTTTGTGATTGTAAAGACCTCAAATAAAAAATTCTAGATATTTTTAATAGATAAATAAACTAACTAATTTAAAAAAAAAAAAAAAAAAAAAAAAAATCCTGAAAATAAAAATAATGATTTTGCATTCAAGGTGCAACAAAAAAAATTACCAATTTTTATTTGATGGTTGCACCACATAGTATTTGATATAATTTCTTATTATTTAGTCATTTAAACTTCTTGAAAATGTCTTTATGAGCTTATTATTTGGTGATGTTCAGGAGCTCTGACCTCTGTGTATTCTGAGGTTTGGCAGGAACCCTAAAGTGTCGTACTGCATCAGTGCGCCGAGGTGATCCGCTGTACAGATGAGCTTCTGAACTTCAGCAGAGTAACTGTCGAAGTTCTGAGGTAAAACATCTCTACAAGACCAAGAGACACAACAAGGGAAAGTTACAATGTGCAAACATATTCTGATATCCAGTTAATCATGCATATAAATGTTTCAAATGTGCCTGATTCCCAAAAACACAAAATACGGATTTTGTTTCTAAACTCACTTAATATGAGGCTGAAGTCCAGGCTGTTCTTCATAGTCCTCGATGAGGAAGGGAAGATTTTTGGCCCAGTGGTTCTTGAAGTTTCCAGGCAAATCCTGATCAACATTATACTCCGCAACAGGCACATCCAGATGAGAATGTAAATAACGGGAGTATTCTATCACATGACAGAGAAACAGAGGCATATTTCAACTCCAAATGGTTTATTTAAATATATATATATATATATATATATACACACACACTGTGGTCCTTCTCCAAATTTTTTTTTTTTTTTTAATTATATATATATACAGGTCCTTCTCAAGAAATTAGCATATTGTGATAGTTCATTATTTTCCATAATGTAATGATAAAAATTAAACTTTCATATGTTTTAGATTCATTGCACACCAACTGAAATATTTCAGGTGCTTTATTGTTTTAATACTGATGATTTTGGCATACAGCTCATGAAAACCCCAAATTCCTGTCTCAAAAAATTAGCATATCATGAAAAGGTTCTCTAAACGAGCTAATAACCTAATCATCTGAATCAACTAATTAACTCTAAACACCTACAAAAGATTCCTGAGGCTTTTAAAAACTCCCAGCCTGTTTCATTACTCAAAACCGCAATCATGGGTAAGACTGCCGACCTGACTGCTGTCCAGAAGGCCATCATTGACACCCTCAAGCAAGAGGGTAAGACACAGAAAGAAATTTCTGAACAAATAGGCTGTTCCCAGAGTGCTGTATCAAGGCACCTCAGTGGGAAGTCTGTGGGAAGGAAAAAGTGTGGCAAAAAACGCTGCACAACGAGAAGAGGTGACCGGACCCTGAGGAAGAACCTGGAGAAGGACCGATTCCAGACCTTGGGGGACCTGCGGAAGCAGTGGACTGAGTCTGGAGTAGAAACATCCAGAGCCACCGTGCACAGGCGTGTGCAGGAAATGGGCTACAGGTGCCGCATTCCCCAGGTCAAGCCACTTTTGAACTAGAAACAGGGGCAGAAGCGCCTGACCTGGGGTACAGAGAAGCAGCACTGGACTGTTGCTCAGTGGTTGCATGTCATTCGGAAATCAAGGTGCCAGAGTCTGGAGGAAGACTGGGGAGAAGGAAATGCCAAAATGCCTGAAGTCCAGTGTCAAGTACCCACAGTCAGTGATGGTCTGGGCTGCCATGTCAGCTGCTGGTGTTGGTCCACTGTGTTTTATCAAAGGCAGGGTCAATGCAGCTAGCTATCAGGAGATTTTGGAGCACTTCATGCTTCCACCTGCTGAAAAGCTTTATGGAGATGAAGATTTCATTTTTCAGCACGACCTGGCACCTGCTCACAGTGCCAAAACCACTGGTAAATGGTTTACTGACCATGGTATTACTGTGCTCAATTGGCCTGCCAACTCTCCTGCGCTGAACCCCATAGAGAATCTGTGGGATATTGTGAAGAGAAAGTTGAGACGCAAGACCCAACACTCTGGATGAGCTTAAGGCCGCTATCGAAGCATCCTGGGCCTCCATAACACCTCAGCAGTGCCACAGGCTGATTGCCTCCATGCCACGCCGCATTGAAGCAGTCATTTCTGCAAAAGGATTCCCGACCAAGTATTGAGTGCATAACTGAACATAATTATTTGAAGGTTGACTTTTTTTTGTATTAAAAACACTTATTTTATTGGTCGGATGAAATATGCTAATTTTTTGAGACAGGAATTTTGGGTTTTCATGAGCTGTATGCCAAAATCATCAGTATTAAAACAATAAAAGACCTGAAATATTTCAGTTGGTGTGCAATGAATCTAAAATATATGAAGGCTTAATTTTTATCAGTTTAAAACTTTGACCAAATTTAAATTCTGTCATCAATTGCTCACCCTCATGTCGTTCCAAACCCGTCAGACTTTCGTTCCTCTTTAGAACACAAATGAATAGATGAAAGATTTCTGTCTCTCCATTGACAGCTACACAACTTTTGCCTTTAACTCTTCGAAAAGTTCTTAAAGGAATCGTTAAAATAATCCATATGAATTAATTGAGCGGATTAGTTCTGAAGAGACACAACCGCTTTATATGATGAACAGAATTTAGGCTTTTATTCACATATAAACATTTATTGACACCGACATCAGTTGTGGTAAACAGAAGCTCAAGCATGTTCACTTGATGTGTGAGAACCAATGAGGTTCATTCTAGTGTTACGCATCACGTTTGAGCTTCAGCAGGAACTTCATTTCTCCCAAAATAAAGGAAAGTAAATGACTGGAGAATTGGGAGAAGAATAGAGTGAACTATATAGTTACTTATACAATGTGTATCTGATATGAATAAAACACGTTGTCAAATAATAATTGAAAATATTATTATTGCCGTTTCCATAGACATCAGTGTGTATTTAACAAACTTTAAATGTATTTTTTGCTAGTACTTAGGTGTATTTAAAGCTGCAGTCCGTAACTTTTGTCATAATCCTATCTTCATTTGTGTTCTGAAGATGAACGAAAGTCTTACGGGTTTGGAACGACATGAGTGTGATGACAAGTTTTTCATTTTTGGGTGAACTATCCCTTTAAATATTTACACCCCTACTACAGGACTCAACAATAAAGATTGACAGGAATCAGTGTGATTTCCAGATCTTTTTTTTTTAATGTTCGAGGATGATGGACATTAGCTTTTCTGAGATGAAAAAATGAAATGAGATGAAAAGACTGTATGAAAAATTGTGGTCGCAAATTCTGCAGATTTATGTCACCAAGGTAACATGATCTTGCTGGCTAACACAGACACTGAAGCTCCTGAGAACTACTGATCTGTTAGGCATTATGTAATTCTTGTTAATGATATAATGAAGTTATTAGAGCTCGAATTTCTCACCTCTGAGATATTTGACTTTGAGATACTCAGAACTGGCTTTCTGTCCCAAGAGAGGATCGTTGAGCATGACTTTAGTCTGAGCTTTAATGCCCTCGTAGAACTGACCCATGGCCACATGACTGAGACCCTTCATGTACTGACACACCTCATTATAGGGCTCCAGTTGCAGACATCTCTGAAAGACAACATGATAAAAAAAAACATGTTTGTTTTGTGATTCAAAACAAGAAATTAAGGAAACAACACAAGGAATACAAGAATGAGAAATACCGTGTTAATGGTATGTGACATAATGACAATGAACTGTCATTTTTAAAATCAATGTTATTGATGTTGCAATGAGGGACTTAGGAATTGCACAACTCTACACAGGTCATCCTGACAACAGATAGTCTAGCTGATCTTCAATAAATAGACGCAAGTGACGCAAGTGGATGTCCATTTAAATAAACTACGAGAGTCTGTAAAAGAACTGACAGCTCGCCCAAAAATTCCGTCACAATTTACTAACCCTCAAGTCCTTCCAAAGCCCATCTTCAGAACAAAAATGAAGATATTTTTAACTTTCAGGAATGGCAGGATTTTTATTTATACTATCCCTTTAAACTGGACAGACAGCATCTATGACGTGCTCTCTTTTACCACAGAAGATCATTTTACCTCGTCCCTTAGTTTGTAACAACTAAGAAATGTGAAGCTTTGAGTTTTGATTTGAAATGTGAAGCTTGTACGATTATATGAACTTATATTCTTCTATATATTAATTATACTGTAATGTAACATTTCCAACTAAAAGTAAATATTTACTGGGAAATAATGTACAGCAGGACTTTTATCCATCATGGCATATGTGGCCATGGTTACATCATTCAGCAGTGAAGAAAAGTATGTTTCAGAGGCATACAAATTCAACCAAATAAATCAATTTAAAGTTGATGTTTTTTAGGACTAGTATTGCCAACGTAAAGGTAATTACACCATGGTCTGTCTGAATACTCGACTCTAATTGGCTGGAAGGTGTGCAATAAAACGGTTTAATGCAAATGCAATAACAGCTTTAATTTGTCAATGCTGGCAAATAACCATGGTATAACCAGGATAATCCATGGCTAGCTGTGCATTAAACTATTTAAATCCATCCAGTCCTTTAAGTCCCCCTGATATCACAAACTACCTTGTAACCAATCAGGTCAACGAGTGATCGTCAACGAGTGGATCTCTGAGCTGGTGTGAGTGAGTGGAGGCGGGGCTAATTTGCATATTCATAGAACCGCATGTACTAAATGAAGCAACGTTTAGTGTTACATTCAAGCTATTTTAAGGCATAAAGAATTAAATTTAAGGCATAAATAGTTTGATTGTTTTCAATTCAAAAACTTTTAAATATGTTATTTTGGTGATCAAAGATGAGTTTTAAGGAATACAATCATTGACTAAAGGGGGCCTTTAAAACCGTTTAATGCACAGCTAGCCGTGGGTTATCCCTTACATACAGCACATTTGGGACACACACTACTGATTTACCTTAAAGTTGCCGATGGCCTCTTGCAGGCTGCCGTGGTGGTACAGCATCATTCCTCTGAGCTGGAGCGACTGGATGTGGTTCTGATCCAGTAACAGAGCTTTCTGGAAGCTCTCCATAGCATTCTCAAAATCACCCAATTCCCTAAACAAACACACATGTAATCGGCTCCAGAGGAACATTTGCAAAGTCTGACCGTTAAAATCGTCATGTGTCAGTAGAACCACACCTGTAAGCCTGGCCCAAGCTTTTGTATGCATCTATGAAGTCCGGCTTCAATTTGAGAGCTTCTTTAAACACCTCTATAGCCTCCTGCATGCAGAAAACAACATTTTAGTAGTAGCATAGACTGTAAATGTCATCAGTAACTGTAAATATAGTCTACTGCACAGTATAAAATGGCAAATCTATTTAAACTTTAGCCTAGATTTCACATATATAAGTTTTATGAATCGGGGCATTTGTGTGGTGTAATTTATTTTTTTGTGATATAAGGGGTATTTTACTTTAAGGAGGCCCCTGTGGAAGAAGGTCAGCCCTTTATAGAGCATAGCGATAGGCTGGTTCTTCTTCAGCTCTAGAGACTGCTGGAAATCATCCATGGCTGCCATATAATCCTGAAAAACAATGAGAGAAAGGAAGACGCCTGTAAATCTTATTCATCAATGAGCTATTCAAATTATACTACCATTTAAAAAGTTTGGGGTCAGTGAGACGTTTTTAAAGGAATTATTTTTATTTAGCAACAAATACTTTTATTCAGCAAGCATGCATTAAACTGATCAAAGGTGACGTTCAAAACTCTTAAAATTTTACAAAATCAATTGTGTTTCAAATAAATGCTGTTCCTTTGAACTTTCTATTCTTTAAAGAGTCTTGAAAAAATGTTACGGGCAAAAAAGGTCCATTGTCTATTGTCAGTAGCGTGGCGCATTCATTTCTGTGATGTCATCACATAAGTTAAGAAGTCATTCTAGCAGGTTGATTTCAAAAAACGATATTTTTGAATTGGAGAGAAAGTTCTAAAAGTTTCAGTATGTTTTCATAGTACAGTGAACTTTTATCTCAAAAGATACGTTTGATTCCATATTATGACACCCCTATAGTTAAAAAAAAAACACTCATCTCTTTTGATATCGTACTGCATTCATGCATCAATCATAATTACTGTGCACTTGCATGCTAAAAAATATCTTCACGTGCTGAACCTTATGTACCGTTTCATGTTTACCACAGCACAGCTCGCTCGGAGCGTTCAATGTCGGTTCTATATACTGTAAAACTTCAATTCATGTTAATAATATTTGTTTCAATCACTGAATGAAGCCTGCTATAGTCGCGACCTTAAATTGCTTGCACAAAACTCTTGATCAGCACTCAACATTTGTTTATTGTTGTTGTTCATTTAAACCGTTATGCGCAGAGAGAAAGAGAGAGAGTGCCTGCGAGCGAGAGTGAGGTCTGCATTCTTGGCCATTAGTTGATTTACTTGTTTCTGTGTAGGTAATACGTTGTCAAATACTTAAATAAACTACCTATACAAGTAGTTACGTCTCTCTGTATTAATTTGTCCTGTTATTGACGCAATATGCGCAAACAGATGTTCGAATATATGGGGGTTTTTTTTCAGAGGGAATATTAAAACGTAATTTGAGCAATTCTGACAGCCCTACGCCACATAGATACAGCGCTATCTATGGGATAGACACTATATGAAGTGATGTATATGTTACAATAACCCTTAGATCCATTAAAGCCAAAAGCAAAGAGCATCATGCCAGATGTGTACCTCTGATATGAAGAGCAGCGTTCCTCTGTGCCTGTAGAGTCGGGCTGAAGGCTGCAGCTGTATAGCTTTAGTCAGGTCAGACAGAGCTTCACTGATGCGGCCCAGAGGAGACAGAATCTGAAATCACATGCTTCATTATTAACACTAAAACCATGGCTGATTTCTTTCTGGATAAAACCTTTTTTTCTTTCTTTTTTTTTTATGAAGAATGTCAATCCCTGGTTCCTTACCTCGGCCCTCTGCTCGTACACTTCTGGTCTGTTGGGCTCCAGTGCGGTCACTCTGCTCAACTCATAAAGAGCCAAGTCTGCGTTCTTTATGTCCTTTTGAGAGAGTGACAGATACCTTGAAATGTTAGTTCACTTTAAAATGAAAGTTAATTTGCTCACCTTCAGCGTTGTTCTATTGCCGTATGCCCCTTTCTTTTTCGGACCACAAAAGGAAAAACGAAAAAGAAAACTCCCGCTCGTCCATATAATGGCAGCACACGTCGAGTAATGGATTTTCATGAAATAATACATTCATTTCAGTTTGTTTTTCACCAAACCGTATACGCCCAGAACACTCAGAATTGAAACGTGCCGTATGGCATCTTTTTTTATAAGCTTGATGCTGGTCGTTATTCACTGCCATGATATGAATGAATACAAGGGTTTTTTTTTTGCTTGTTTTTTTTTGGTATGAAAAAGAAAGAAGGGCATACAGCAATAGTGTAATACATAATATAACACTAATAGTCTAATAATAGCTAAACTTTTAAATGATAGTGCATTATGGTTTCCAAAAAAAAAAAAGTAGCAGTAGCACAATTATTTTGAACATTGAAAAAAATTAGAAATGTTTCTGAAGGATCATGTGACACTGAAGACTAATGATGTAATGATGAGTAATGATGCTGAAAATACAGCATTGATCACAGGAATAAATTACATTTTAAAGTATATTACAATATAAACCAGTTATTCTAAATAGTAATACTATCACTGATTTTACTGTATTTTTGATCAAATACATGCAGCCTTAAGAGCATGAGACTTCTTTCAGAGACATTAAATACCAAACCTTTGACCTGTAGTTTAAAACAAGTGACTTGCCTGCAGACTCTTTTTGCCGTATGCTATTCCCCTTCCATAGATGGCACTGACCAGTTCAGGATCTCCCTGAGGGTACAGAGGACACTCCTTTTGTAAAGAATACTTACAATATGTCCATTATCACTGCACACAATATTCACCTTGTTAACTACTACCACTCAACCTTAGTTAGAGGCCTGGTTTCACAGACAGGGCTTAGATTAAGCCTTAGTTCAATCAGGACATTTAAACCGCTTTTATGACAGGCTTTAGAAAACAAAACGATGGTTCCAGACATATACATGTCAGTGCAAGTTTCTTTCAGTTATAACAGCTCAACATGCATTTTAATCTGGGACTAGACTTAAGCCTTGTCTGTGAAACCAGGGGAGAATGTTTCTGTTGGTATACTCACATTCAACTGTATGCATAACTGATACCGTAATATTTCTACATGAATGGTCCTTTTCAACTTACACTTCTAGAGTATGAATTCAGGATATTCAACAATAAAACCATACGTACAACTTAAAAAAACAAACAAAAAAACTGATTGGAAACTGACCTGCAGCAGTAAGGAGAAGTGTTTGATAGCTTCATCATAGAGGCCATTTCCAATGAGAACGTAGCCTATAGCTGAAATAAAAACACAAGAGCGTTAGAGGTTCACATCACACCAAATAAACACATGCAAATGACAGTGTCCAAAATCAAAACAATATTTGACACACACCAAGTTCTTCATTGGTATTTTGGTTTTCCACAGCGAAAGGAAACCGACGCCGTTCGACAAACAACTTTGCCTGATTCTGTGGTGACAGAAAGAGAGAAAGAAAGAAAAAACATGTCAGGAAGTCTGTCAACCTCTTGCAATCCATCCAAAGCCACCAGTGCCTAAAAAACAATACAAAGAGATCCATTATCTATAGTTACAGGCTCAGAGGATGTTTTTGAGCTGGAGAGGAAGTGTTTGGGTTTTGGCTCGACACACTTCATTCTAAGTTTTGTCTATGTTTTTAAAGAAGAATAGTTCACCTGAATATGAGGATTCTGTCATCATTTACTCACCCTCACATAGTTTCAAACATATATGACTTTCTTTTTTTTCCCGCAAAGAGACAAAAGGAAACATTTTATTAATAAACCAGTGGCTCTTTTCCACACATTTACATTGAATGGGGACTGGAACTTGCTAAATATAAAAAATATATATATTTTATACTTATTTTATAGTGTTTTTTTTATAGTGTTGTTTTTTTAAACGCAATTCATCCAGTAATGAAACAATCAAGTATTTATGAGTGAGTCATTGAATCATTCATTCAAACATTTTTTTTATAATTCGTTCAGATTCATTAACCATTTTAAATAGACTCTAGTAATTAACATTCATCAGAACCTCTAGTAAACTGCATGTTATTTTGTTTAGTTGTCTGTGCAGAATCATGGGAGTATCATGATTTTTGAAACCAAAAAATCCTAAATTCCAATTAATCCTTAATTTATCCAGAAACGTGCAGCGGCTCTGCAGCTAAAGTTTGAAACGACACTAGTAAACAAACAAATAATGACAGAATTTTCGTTTTGGACTGAACTTACTTTACTAATACTTCAACGCGGTGCAATATAAAGCAAATAAAACTCACAAGGATTTTCTCTGCATTGAGTGAAAAGATGGACTCGCAGGGCGGGTTGCTCCCCTCTTCACAGTCTGGATCCTCCAACTGCAGAATGGATGACTCTGAGGGACCGAAACATACAAATAAAAAGAAAAAAAGGTTCCTGGATGTGTCTCAAATGACGCACTTTATACTTTGCACCGTGAGCTCAACTGTGAAGTGTATGAATTTCATAAGTTTATTTTGTCATTCAACATCAGAGTTTGATAGCCTCTCTCCCTCCGCTACATGAGGAACTGAGTGCATGAAGTGTGCGACCTCAAAATCACATTCTGTCAGATTAGGTAGGTACTACATTTTAATTTACTTTGTTGTAGGACTTTTAATTTGAAGTGTATTTTCTGCTCCCCTTGTTGCATTTGCTGCATCCAAAATCGCACACTGTTTGAGTAGGTACTACATTTGAATTTACTTCGCAACCGTTAAAGTGTGTTCGATATAGTATGAATATGAGTAGTATGAATGAAATTCGGACGTACTACATCTGCCATGTTGTTACTGTCATCAGACCTACCAGCGTCAGTTGCATCACTCCATTCATAAATCCCCTCCCGTGGCCTCATGGGATAGTAAAGTGTCCATCTAATGCAAATTTCAGAATCTCGCAAGAAGTAGTATGTCATCCAGGGACTTTTATATTATGTATTTGTACTGGCGTACTGTTTTTCGCATACTAAATAGTAGAGAAATATTCTATTTTGGACGCAACATTATTTTTTTTAAGTTAATTACTCAGGATTGTTCATTATTCAGGCATTTAAAGTGCACTTTTTCTTTTTGAAATTGTCAGTGTGAACATACTGCACTATTCATACTACAAATTAGCATAGAATAGTGCAGGAAGTAACAGTGCATTCTTAAACAATCCACCAACAAAAGTATTTTAGGCGTATTATGATTTCAGACACAAAATAATATAATGCCTTATTCTAAGGATCATGCCATACTGTTAGTCTAGGCAAACTGAAGTGAGTACATTAGGTTCTTTCATGATGGATTACTTTGGATCAAAACAAAACCTGAAACAATCCCAAGTCTCAAGGTAACAATAGTTTGACACAATAGCAAAGTTACTTCCTACAGTTATTGTTACTACTGAAAATAGTGGACTTGTGCTATTTGTGTCCCAATTTTAAACCATGGTACTAAATGATTAACATATTCAAACACCACAGGATTGACATATTCCTACATGTCAGTTACATGTTAGAATACCATGATATTACCATAGTATAATTTTCAGATCACCACGGTAATGCCAGGCTACATTTGCTGAAACTAAGCCATCATGAACTCAGTGACACCCAATTAAAGTTCTCAGCATGTTTATAGCATTAAGAAGGATATGCAAGAGGCACAAGAGTTTGGGATGCATTATTTGAGTTTCTACTAGCATTAGAGTTATTGCTGAGTTTCTGCATGTATGATCCCGTTAGGCTCGTGTCACTGTGAGCGGAAGAGAGTGAATCACATTGATATGCATCAGAAAGACGTGGCAGAAACTCACCGCAGTCCGCCGCATACTCCTCCCACTCGGCTGGAGAGCTACAGCCGTGCTTGTGAAGGTCGCTGTTGAAGAAAGTCAAGGTGGAGAAATAGTCACTGGATAAAATAGCTCCACATAAGTACAGCAGCGACAGAGCAGCCAGCACAACACCCCCGCCAGCAGGTGCCATGTTGTGAGTTATAATGTTATGAGCAGGTGAGGAACGGTGTAGTCTGGGTAATGTAGTTGCGTGGAACTAAATCTCCACTTCCGGCAGTTGGTGATTGTGGTGAAAAAACTACATTTCCCGTCAGTGACGCTATAAGCCCCGCCTCTAATGGAGGATCAGGAAGCAGTAGGCGTGTTTTCGTGCTGTCAAATGGAGAATGGCATCGAGACTGTTCAAATGCGTCGAGTGTAACGAAGATGCAACCGAACTGCATCGAGACTACAGCCATGGCATACTGAAGCTCACCAGATGTGTGAGTAGATCATCATTTCTAGTTTAGTCTGGTTTCTGTTGAGGTTAGCATGCTCACAGTTTAGGGCGGCCTATTGTAATGCATATAGGGAAGCCCGCTGATATCTGTCACTGTTTCACTCCATTTACATTTATTCCTATATTTATATTTTTCTTGCCTGAAACCCCCATCTGTTAAACACATCCAACGTTAATGCCTGGCAAAAACAACGAATATATACGGTGAAACTGATGTTTATTGACAATGCTTAAAGAGTAACTTTAAAGAATTTAAATGAATTAAAAATGCAAAATTATCTGATTCTGTAAATCCATCTTCCACATCTCTGCATTTGAAATGCATTATATGCTATTTAATGCCTTAAAAAAGACATAATACAATTATGAAATTGATGTTTTGTCTAATATTGTCATTAATACCTATAGATATGTTTTTGTAAATTAAAACAGTTTTTTCCCCTTTGCAGAGTTCATGCAAGAAGCCGGTTGACAAATACATAGAATATGATCCAGTTATTATTCTGATAGATGCCACTCTATGCAAAATCCAGGCCTTTAGACATATACTCTTCAACACCGAGATCAATGTGAGTAAAACTTATTTTTACTTTACAGAAAGGAACCCTGATAGCACAAATAAATCTCTGAGACGTCTATTTGATGTCTGCATTCACATCTGCAAGATGTATTTTTGAGTGTTTGCTTATCTGCAATACGCCTCAAGGACGTTTCCTGTTAGATGTCATGTATACATTTAGAAGATGTCTTTAAGATGTTTAAGATTTAGAATGTGTGTAAAACTGCTTCCTAAGACGTTGTTTTAGATGTTTCAGATGTTTTTACACAGCAGATGCTTTCCAGATTAACATATCTTTAGCAGACATCTTACAGACGTACCAGTGCTTTCTAGCAATTGTCACACTGTGCGCAGAATACAGACTGCATATTGCATAAATAGTAAGCATAGTAATCCATTGTAAATAAATACAGCCTTTATTACTCTCTTTCTAGATCCACTGGAAACTGTGTGTGTTCTGTCTGCTGTGTGAGGCGTATCTGCGCTGGTCCCTCCAGCAGGGGTCCCAGCTCAGCAATGACCCCGCTGACATCATTCGTTACACCAAAGAATGGGAGTTTTATTGCATGTTTGCACTGGCTACACTGGGTAAATCATTGTGTTTGACACTGACTAATTGGATGGAATTATTGAGATGCACTAATTGAGTTGTTGGGTAACACAAAGTAATGGTAAAAAGTAAGTATTAGTAAGTAAAGTAAAACAGTAATATTGCGAAATATTATTTCAATTTAAAATAACTGTTTGCTATTGTAATATATTTTAAAATGTAATTTATCCCTATAATGCAAAGCTGAATTTTCAGCATCATTAATCCTGAAAAGAGTTGTGCTGCTTGCAGGATTCTTTGATTAATAGAAAGTTCAAAGTTCAGTAACTCAGGTGAGAATTAACTCAAACTGATTTTGTAAAGCACTGCATGTTGTATTTAATGAGCTCAGATGAGATCATTCTTAGAAAGACGCAATCTCTGGAACAGAAGCGACTTTTGCTCCATTTCTGGTTTGTCTGATCCTGGTGAGATCATGATTTTCTGACAAACTATTCATTCATTCACTCATATTTATTTGTTTAGCACAATACACATCGTTTCAAAGCAGCTTTACAGAAAAGGCATAAGCTCACATTACAATTTAGAGTGATCTGTTATCAGAGGTAACTGTCCAAGTTATGTGTTTCAGAAATTCCACAGTTAGCAAAAAATGTATTAATTTAAACAATGCAATAATTTAAGGCAGAAACAGTTTAACTTTTCAAAACTTTTTAAGATCTCATGACGTGTAGGTGGCACTGTTCCCAAATTTGGCATGGACCTTCAAATCATGGTTTCGGTGAAGCGCACCAATTTTCTTTTCGATTGATCAAGGTTTGGCTGAGATACAGCCTCTGAACCAATTTTGGGTCGACAGTAAGTTCACTACATCGTAACTTTTAAACAAATAAGAATAACAGTAATAATTCTGTTCAATTATTTTTGTGCGGTACGGTCCAAAGATCGATTAGAATCAAAGAATACGATAAGATGTTAAGTGTCATCCGCATGTTAAGATGAATCCGGTGTACCAAGTTTTATTTTTATAGAACAAAGGGTTCAAAAGTTCTAACAGTTTCAAATGTGAATTTTTCTGGTAATGAAAAACTGGTAATGGCGCAATAGAGTTGGTCCTAGACTCCAAAATTGTTCAGATTACTATTCATTACCATCACTACAAGTGTGCCAATTTTCATAATTCTCCCACTTGCAGTTCATAGGGATGCCATAGACTCCCATTTGGGAAAAATATTAATAAAATAAACAATACCTATAGGGGCTACAGTCCCTTCTGGCCCCTAATAATATACGGTATAAACGTATTTATAATGTACATTATAATTCATTATATCGATATAAATAATTGGAGCCAAAGTTAAAATGCATTGTAATTTCTGAAATTGGTTGTTTGTCATGTGTTTTAATGCATTATACTTTCTAAAGGTGTAACAAGGAATAGATAAGTATTGTAAAGTATTATAACTGTGGTTACAATTATTTATAAGGACATACGATGTATTATAAGGTGCATTACAAGGCATAGTTAATGCATAAAAATACTTTAATAATGCATTACACCCTTGCCTCTTTTAGTATACACGGTTCTATGAATATTCAAATTATCCCGCCTCCACTCACTCACACCAGCTCAGAGATCCAGTCATTGACGATCACACGTTGACCCGATTGGTAGTTTAAAGGTAGTTTGTGATGTCAGAAACACCAGCGATTTTTGAGACTGTCTTTGTTTCACTGCAGTTTTAAAGAGAATATACTCAGCAATGGTGTCGACTTTTGAATTTGCACATTATTAAAAACACCACATAGACATATAAACAACATTAAAAGCTTGATTTTCACCACAGGGGGAAGTAAAGCGTTACCTAATATTCATTTTCTTATTTTTGTAATGTAAAAGATTGCATTACAGAAATTAGATTATAGTTTGAGGGGAAAATGTGCTTAATTATCATGAAAATAATGTGCTAATGCAGAGATTCACCCTAACAGCCTGTGCTTTGTTCGGTTTCTAGAGTTGTCCGTGTTCTGCACAGGTGTGTTGGCCATTCTCTGGACGGCGCGACTCCTCTCTGGTGCTTCTTTTCAATTCACTCCGCTGTTAAAGGCACTTCTGCTGTCCGGCTACGGCAAAGTGCTGTTGATCCCGGCTGTCATCTGGGAGCACGATTTCTCCCCGCTCTGCTTCGGCCTCATACGACTATTCGTTCTGACCTCCAATTCACAAGCCATACGAGGTAAAGATCAACAAACACCTATATTCATGGCACACACACCAGTTCAACGCACCCGCTGGCATCTGATAAGCTACACTCTCTTTCATTACACACCCAGAGGCAAAGCAAAATGTGCGCATAACACTCACAGAACCGAAGTAAATACTTTCTCTCCCTCCCACGTGCTCAGTTTCCCACACACATGCGTTCACACGGAGTGGCGTAAGGTCCTGGAGGTACAGGTCAGAAGTTCCTGTGGTCTGAACAGATGTTTCACCAACACTGCTGTAGGGATATCAAAAGTGTCCGTGAATTGGTTCTAAATTGAAACAAGCTCATGTATCATATCAAACCAACATGAATACTAACAGTCAGTGTTGGGGAAAGTTACTTTTAAAAGTAATGTGTTACTATTACAACTAATTGCGTTACTTAGTCACTTTTTATGAAAAGCGATGCGTTACATTACTTTTGCGTTACTTTTTATTCACCTGGGCTGGGCTTGCTTGTTTGTTTTTTACTGACCACAAAAAAAAATCAGTTTTTGGCAAATGTTAAGGCCCTTTCACACCAAAAGGGAAATGAATAAGCCTCAGGCTGAAGGAAATGCATATTTACGTCTGTACAGCAACTCAAACAAGCCTTTGAGCTGTGCTGCTGTTCTGGATTAAAGGAGAAGAAAGTTCAACACTCTTCCTAAATCTAATCTAAAGTCATTTTTGCTTATTAGTATGGTTGAATTCGATCATTGAAGGTCCGCAGCAAAGACATTGGTTAACAAAGTGAGATCAAATACATAAAGTATATTTGTGTAATTTAATATAGTTAATTAAAAAAAGTTTTGCGTAAAATTCTGAGATTGCATTTTCTGTTTTCATTCATTTTGAGGAATACTGAATGTTTTTGTGCAAGTGAGATGAGTAAATGCATGCGCACATTTATTCTAGAGCTAAAATAACCATCATGTTTACACAGAGCACACAACACCTCACTTTATTTCTCTCAACATGAGGACAGGAGCTCAGTCAATAAATGTGAAAAAGTATAGCGTTACTTATTTGAAAAAGTGAATTAGATATTTTGTTGTAAATTGAAAAAGTAATGCGCTACTTTACTAGTTACTTGAAAAAGTAATCTTTAGTAGGTATCTCAAGTTACTTGTGATGAGTAACCCCCAACACTGCTAACAGTACATATTTACTGGCACATGTTTTAAACTAGATTTTAAGATCTATTCTCCATGTTCCAGTGATTCTGAACTGCAGTCGGCGTCTGTCTCTCCTGGCGGTGTGTGGAGGCTTGCTGTTGGAGATGTGGGTCGCCCAGGCTTTAAAAACACTGCAAGTCTGTTCACAAGACTATCTGTCAATGCTCTAGATTAGAAGAACATAAGGACTTCACCATCAGGATTATCTCAAACCTTTGACCGGATGTGTCTAAATATAAATGGATGCTCTGCATTGATCCAAAACATTTTTCCTGAAAGATTCAAGAGTCAGTGAGACAGAAAGTTTGATTTATGAAACTGTTTACCTTGTTAAATCTCAGATGTGGATGCAGAGACATTCTTGTCATTGCCTCAGAGATGTTGTTTGATCCAGATGTTTTGTATAAAGGAATTAATTGTGAAACTAAATGAGGTCATCGAGAGCAAATTGTTGATCTTTACTATGGTAACCACATGGTTATGAGTTTTTACATGCATATACGTCTGGTATGTACTAAGCTTACCCCTTTGCAGACCTGTAACTTGTTTTCACTTGAGAGTTCTCCTCATACACAGAAACTAGTCTATATAGGCAGAAAAAGAGCAGGCCTGCAGTTTCCACGAAATCCTGTATGTTTATAAAGACTTTGAAGGCACAGCTTCACATTCCTGAGGTCACTTGTCAAATTCCTCCATTAGCTGTGCTGAGAGAAGACGGCTGTTGACAGATGTGTTTAAATACTGTAATGATCTGAACGTCTGCTTTATATTGCCAGGTATATGTATAGACTTGTGTAATTCATCTCTGTTACATAAATGTGAAGCGTGAACTTGTGCAACTTGTTCTGAACAAACTCAGGGAATAAATCTTGCACTTCTTTGTGAAACTGGTGCTTAATGTTTCGTAACGGTTTAGTGTTTCTAAGGAAGTGCTGAGGGGGATTGTGGGTATTATGAACTGTGTATAAATGTTATAATATTTATTACACGTGATGCGGTGGCAGTTAAAAATATAATTTCAATGAATTCGATAGATAGACAGATCAAACTGCATGTTTTTACACCTGTAGATTGTTATGACTAAACACAGGTCAGTGTTGAATGTCCACAAGTCAGAACAGGGTTGTTTATATCTTTGCTGAACGATCATACTCTAGTATCTTGTTGTACTACAGTCACAGTGTGCAGGTCTGCAGGTCCGCTTCACAGGTCTATTGTTTAGGAGTCAGATGGCACGCTAAATAAGTCCTGAGATGAAGTTATCCAATAAGAAGAGAATGCAAGGTTGGGCTCCAATCTAAATTCAAGTCAATTACTTTCAGTCATTCTTTAAATACTTGTGTTGTGTTTTTCAGATGCTATCTGGGTACATTTAAAACTTCAACATCATTTTCAGTAGTGAGTACAAGTAAGAAAACTTAAAATATGGCTACATTCAATCCCACTGATAATATATATATATATATATATATATATATATATATATATATATATATATATATAAAAATGCATAGTTCCTTTACTGGATGATGATTGGTCAATAAAGCATTCCAGTCATGCTAGAATACACATGAAATGATGTAAAAGAGTCATTCTCCCTATTACGTTCTTAAATTACTTTATTTATTTGAATAATTTCCAATAAATGTTGCATTTATTATATGTAATGTGTTTATATTATACTGTATATTTAGAGCCCAACCACTAAACAATACAGGGCCTATATTTTCTTCTAGCCACAAAAAATTAAGAGGTACAAAAGAGCAGAGATTTTGATATGAGTTGTAAATCATTTAAATAACTCAACCGGTTTTGGATCCTGTAATGTGATACTAACCACAGTTCTGTGCACAATATGCTTCACTTAAAACAAATTTAAACTTTCTATGAACAATGACAAAGAGTATGGAAATGCTTGTCGGACAGTTATTGAACAGGCTCACATTGTGAGCGGGCCTTTAGAATTCAAATGTCAAAAATGTTCGACCACAAAAACCAAACCAAACAACATGAATTATAAGTGTACACTTATTTCACTTAAAGTATGTAATACTGCACCATTAATGTCACTAAACTGCAATAGTAATCATTGTTCTCAAACTGTTTGTTCAAACACTCCCCCTTCCAATTGGTCAACCAAGCGGATAGACCCGCCTCAAACTCACACCATTGGTCGAGCCCATGTTGCTGTTTAGACATCAAAACATCATGTGGCCTGAATGTCATTTACAATTAAAGGGATAGTTCACCCAAAAATGAACAGTCATTATAAACCAATGAGGTTCATTCTTGCGTGTCACGGAAGCACATTTGACCTTCTGTTTACCATATAATGAGCTCGATGTATGTGCTTGATCAATGTGTTGAATAAAAGCCCTAAATTAAATCTGTTTATCATATAAACTGATTATCTATAAGACTGATTAAACTGCTTGACTCATATGGATTACTTTAACAATGTCTTTATGAACTTTATGATGCTTGAATGTTTTTGTGGAAGGGACAACAATTGGAAGGACAACAATCCCTCAGGTTTCGTTAAAAAAATGTCTTCATTTGTGTTTCGAAGATATGTGAAAGTCTTATGAGTTTGGAACGACATGAGGGTGAGTAATTAGAGTTTTCATTTTTGAGTGAACTGTCACTTTAAATCCTTGATTTCTTTAGAGATGTTTCCAATAGTTCCAAAAGGTCTACATTAGTTTTTTTTTCAAGCTAATAACAGAAGGATGGCTTCTTTACCTCGTTCTCTGCTGCATGGGCACATCTTTCCCTTGTTGCATTTTGAGCAGGAAAATCCCTGGTCAACGTGACGCGGACGCATTCAATAAAGATTACAGTAATCCGACTCAATCTCCTGAACAGGTGCTTAGGCCCAAACCCAGGTGTGGATTTCCATTTAGAGATTTAGCGCACAGCAATAAAACACCCTCATAGGGAAACAATGAAGACCAACATCTAGCCTCCCTTTTGCTGAAGATCACTGGAACTATCAGTATTGACACAATATCTATGAAATGTATGGAGATATCAAGTTTAAGAAAGTACAGTTAGACCTGTTAGCAGTGGAATATAATATCATCACTCACAACTTATACATCTCCTTAATATATGCCATGATCTTGTGACTTTTAATCTCGCTGTCAGTTTGTTTATGCCAGATCAGGGCAATACCTGTGTGCTGCCTGTTAGTAATATGCCAATATAATATAACTATAATAACTTACTACAGCATATGTTTAAGTTTATAGCATAGCATCTTATAGCATCTTGCCTATTTTTTTTTATTATGGTCCTATTATGCTCATTTACAGGTTCATCATTTTGTTTTTGGGGTCTACTAGCTTACATCATTTAATGTTAAAAAACTCCATTTTCCTTATAATTTAGACATTTTTGCAGCACCTGCGTTCACCCTCTGTCTGAACGCTTTCCAAAAAGCACAAGCGGCCCTGATTGGTCAGCCGGCCCAGGCCTGTTGTGATTGGTCGACTGATTATAGCATGTGTGGGAAATGTAATGCCCCTTAAAGGGTTATTTCACCCAAAAATTCGAATTATCCCATAATTCACTCACCCTCACGCCATCCTAGGTATGACTTTCTTCTTTCAGCTTTATTAAAAAATATATACTCTTTTATGAGTAAAGTTACTCTATACTTCTTTTGTCACATACTGTTTTTCGTCTACTATATCTAATAGGGAAGTAGTGGCTTTGAACGCAGTGTCTCATGGACATGGCGACAACACACTACTAACGTATCTCAGGCATCTTCTCTTTTTTTTCTGTATGTCTTGGGCAGGAGTTATTTAAATGAGGAATATTGTGACGTGTTCGTTTCCGAAAGTAAACTCAAGACTTCAATGGAGGAAATCATAGTTGACCCTTAACTTACTCCTTAAACCTACCTATACCAAACCTTACCCGTATCACACCTCAATAGCAGCAAAAATCATCAAAGTACATTGTACCTAACAATTCATATTTTAACATAAGTATATAGTTAAAGACACCTAGTGTGACCAGTAAGGGAAACCAGCATTTTTCCACGTAAACATTTCAAACAGTAATATTCTACATGTACATGACTTCCTTATATTGCATGTTTAATTCAGCAAGTGGAATCCAGTTATAATCTTGGAAATAAAATGGTAATTTTGCATTTCTATCCAGATCTGTGTTTAAATGCCTTAACATTTGGCAGGTAAATCAAATCAAAAAAGTATATAGAAGGTTGTATGGAGTGCATTGCATTATTGGAAACGATAATCCACACAGTAAGCTAATGTTCATTTAGGCATATGTAGGTCAAACTGATATTATATGCATACAGAAAATGTGCATACTGTGCTGCACAGTAAACATAATATACTAAAGTATATGCACATTTTCTCCATATGATAAATAAATCGAGATGAATGACCCACACTACATGAATGACCCACATAGAAAGTGGTATAAAATAATTTAATGTGTGAAATACTCTATCCAACAATGCAATGCCCTGAATCTGACTATCCATTTCCAGTGTGATGGATGAAACTAGAGCAAATCCGCTGCAGTTTTTAACATCCTGATCCATTATTAAACAGGCTCCCAGAAGTTAAGATATTTGTATACAAATTAAATAAGATAAGCAGACAACTGAATTAAGCAGTCTAAAACGTTTATTGAGGTATATATACACTACCGTTCGGTAAGATTTTTTAGGTTTTTAAAAGAAATCTCTTCTGCTCACCAAGGCTGCATTTATTTGATTAAAAATACAAAACAAACCCAGTAATATTGTTAAATATTATTTCAATGTAAAACACTGTTTTCTATTTGAATATATTTTCAAATGTAATTTATTCCTGTGATCAAAGCTGTATTTTCAGCATCATTACTCCAGTCTTCAGTGTCACATGATCCTTCAGAAATCATTCTAATATGATTATTTGATGCTCAAGAAACATTTATGATTATTATGACAGTTGACAACAGTTGTGCTGCTTCATATTTTTGTGCAAACAGTGATTCATTTTTTTTTCAGGATTCTTTGAAAGTTCAAGAGAAAAGCATTTCATTACAAAATAAATATTTTGCATTATTATAAATGTCTTTACTGTCACTTTATATCAATTTCATGCGTCCTTTCTGAAGAAAAGTATTAATTTCTTAAAAAACCAAAAAAAACAACAAATTGACCCCAAACTTTTGAACGGTAGTGTATATATATATATATATATATATATATATATATACAAATAATTCTAAAGTGACAGAAAAGTAGCAACAAAAACAGGACAATACATTATATTTATTTTATATAGCTAACACACACAATAAAACATACAAAATGTTCATTCCTGTATCAATTATTAATTCAAACACATCTGACAACTTTGAAAATCACATTTGAGAACATGGACTGACCAAAAACATCAAATTCCAACACAGAAAAGCCATCTAACAGAATAATGTAGCATCTTTGTATACAAAACTATTGCAGAAATCATTTCAATACCAACCAGAGATCAAAGGAGCCAAACATTACTTTTACCGACTTCTATGCAAATTACAAAAAACGGGAATTTCAGGATCACAGTAATAAATCACTGCGGGGTAGAAGATAATGAGGAGACACTTTCATGGTGGAACGTTCCACTGTTAATGAGAGGGACTGAAATGAAGATGCTGGATGCAGATATGAAATTATACGATAACAGAAGGGCCAGCGATGGCGAAAAAACACCTGGACTCAAAGCCGAGGTGCATCAAGGCACGATGTGTGAAGTTCAGTGCTGCTTTTGGTCAAAGCACCTAAAGCCTTGTGGTTGCATAACAAGATCCTTGTTTCTCTCTCTCAGAATTGAGCCAAATAAGCAGGTTATAAAATGGAAGAGTGTTACAGTTTAATCAGAAATGCTGGGAATTATAAAAAGCGGCTGGTTTGTGTCTTCTGGTGCGAGAAAAAAAACACATTTCAGAGCTCAAACACACAAGAGGTAGAACAGATTCTCACTCTGCTGATATTAATATTCTTGTAGATGAAACTGAAGATTCTCAGTCAGAATCAGATGATCTATAATGATGCACTTTTTGAATTCCAGGCATTCGATTCACCCACACATCAAGAAAATGCTTACATTATGGCATGCTATGATAACATTCGCAATATGCATAACGTTTGGTGGATTGATGGCCATATGCACTTGCTAAAACAGTTTATTATACCACATTTTAAAGACAGGTGACCTCACGTAGGCTATGTCACATGACATTTACGCAAAAAGAGACATGATGATTCTCCAATGATATGCACTGAAAGTGCAATGGAAGAACGAATCCAAGCAGCAATCATAAGGAAATAAATAAAACATCTACAATACATGATCTAGCATAGGTTTACATAAGTTGGGAAGGAAACGCTATGGAAATGTTATGGAGCTGGTTATCGATTTACTTATACAGTATATAGATATGTTCATGAGTTACGCAATACAATAGTAAACTGGAAGATCTGAGTTTTGTTTTGGTGATGCTGTCACAAGCTCTTAGTGCTGGTTATATCCTGGATTACATTTCAGCGAAGAATAGGCAGCACTTCCAGTATATTATTCAGAATTCATATTTTCAATAGAAACAAACCCCTGTTTCCTGTAAGCACCCAGCGAGCGACTGCTCAGCGAGAAATAAGACTTTTCTAAATCCGGAGGCGTGAAGCGCCAAACCGACAGCTATAAATCCACCAACAGAAGCTCAAACATGATTTACTGTAAACATCATTATGAAATGATATGCTTCTCCCCTTATAAAAATGATCCTATAAAATTTCTGATGTGCATTAAATCAGGAAGAAAAAAAAAACACTATGTTGTATATTACACAATAAATAATAATCCTCGTTTATATTTCCTATAGACAGAGTCTGCTGTAAAACTAAACGCCAGCAAACTAAATTATGGCACAGCTTCATCAAAAAAAAAAAAAAAAAAAAAGAACAGTCAAGCGTTTTATATTGTGATGTGGAACGAATCATGTATCCAGCTGTCCTTGGATGTCCCGTTTTTAGGAGATGTATCGTTTCCATCTGGCGTTTCGGTTGGCGTCAGACCGGATTCAGTGTAATATTCCTCATCTTCATCGAAATAGCCGTTCTCCATCCCGTCGGCACTGGACACAGCGGAGAGGTCCTGGCAGCTGCCTTTGTACTCCTGGATGGACTCGTGAAGGGACCAGAGCTGACAGAGCAGGGACATGTCCTGCTGCCGCAAACCCACCTGTGCAAACACACAATGCAATGAGTACTTGCAGAGATCAAGCGGACAACAAATTGCATACTAGAACAAACATTGACTTTGAAATCTACCTGTGGTATTTAGCCATGTCATATAATGTATATTCTGAGCTTGTATTCCAAATCTCATGTTACCTTTCTTCTGACATTATAATGGTTCTAGTCAGCACAGATAAGGTCAGAACATGGGAACAGGACAGGCGCATTTTAAACATTCGAACTGAACATTTTTAGGCATCAAGGAAAGTTATTAATGTACAATACGAACATTGTTGGATATCACAAGTGTTCAAAACATTAAAAATCAAACATTTTTAAACATTACGGTCTCGTTCAAAGCCAAAATTATTTTGCTGATCCGGAACATACGATTCGAGTTCAAAAACATTAGAATACAAAAAATATCAGGGTGATGTTCAAAACATTTGAAGGAAAGCTTTTTGGGCATATGCAAGTTAAGAACCGAACATTTGTGTTCGACACAGAAACATTTAAATGAAACATAGCTGGGAATCATATGATGTTCAAAACACTCAATGAGTGAATGCATATATTATGATTTGAATGTGTGAACATCCTGCGATTCACTATGTTTCATTTAAATGTGTCTGTGTCAAACACAGATGTTCCGTTTGTAACTACATATTAGACATAGATTATCATTAGAAGCTAACATTTTTGGGGCGTTTTTTTAACATAACATTGATCATTTTTGGGCATCGCAAGCAAGTTCTGAATGTACGATCCAACCATTCGAATCGAACATGGTTGGAAATGAGTGTTCGAATCTTTGAAGTCAAACATTTGAGGATCACTGTCACGTTCTGAACATTCGAAGAAAACGTGTTTTTTATTGCCATCAATCACAGACTAGATCAGAACATTCGAAACGAAAAATCACAAGCGCGTTCAAATATTTCAAACTGAACATCAAGTTCGTTAACGAACTTTTGACACCTTTGGCGTTCCATAAAATGTTCGATTCGCTCCTATGATGTCTAAAACAAGCTGTCTCGAGTCTCGTAAGCTCACAAGCTCTGACAAGTTAAATGAATGCCTGCAGTCAGAGCAGAACAGCTGTTGCTTACAATTCCGAACACACTCACCATCTCTTTTCGAAGCAAAGCCAGGGCGGCATCCAGGTTAGCTGGTTTATTCGCCAGGAGACTGTCCGTGTTATTCCTTCCTCGACTCAGGTCGTCTTGAATCATGGTCTTCTTCACATACATCCTCTCCATGTCCCTCCACGAGCCGCCGCTGGAGTTGAGGAGTCCGCTCAGGCTCTTGGGCAGAGGCGGCAGACCCTCAATACAGGCCAGCACACCGCCCGCTGCTCCATTCCCAACCTTACCATTCATACTAACATTCACCAATAACACGCGCTGCTTACAGTCGAGGGAACAGGAACGGCATATGATGGTTTTCTTAAAGACTTTTACACCTTGACGTCGAAAAACCCATGTAACAGCCACCGCTCTGAACAACACCTATAATCTGTCGTGCTGGACCTCGCACTTCCGTTCGCTTTAAAGAGACCCAGCGCAGACTGGGCGTGGCCAATGACGGAGAGGAGGGTCATTGAATATTCATGAGCATTAAGTTCTGATTTAATCTTCTCTTCTGATCAAAGAGCAGCCGGAGCTATTGTGTGGTAACCTACATTTTCATCACATGTATATTGTTTTGGTTTGTGACGTGTTTTAAAATAATAATAATAACAACAACACAAAAATATATAATGTTCTAAAAAAGAGATACTTATATATTCACTTTAAGAAGTGTTAAAAATAAACATACTTTTATATATATTCGAATTCAGTTCACATTTGTATAGTGCTTTTCACAATACACATCGTTTCCAAGCAGCTTTACAGAAAATCCATTACAGAGTGATCTGTAATTATCAGAGGTAACTGTCTAAGTTATGTATTTCAGAAATGTACTTATACAAAATCAGTGAGCAAAAATGTATTAATTTAAACAATGTAATAATTGTAAGGCAGAAACAATGAGCTTATTGAAGTAATGAATACTTGTTAGTTAACAAATGATTGACATTTAAAAAAAGTTAGTGCTGTTTGATATAACATAAATGTGTTGCATGCATGTATGCGTGTTATATTCTAATTTAGCATCGTGATTGTGATTACTGGGTGAAATCCTCTAATGGCAGCTCAGACCTTGGCTTGAAGAACACATGGGCAGGAAATGGCCAGATGAATTGACTGAGGGTGAGGTCAGGGCCGGGATCCCAACACGGAACAAAGGTGTCAGTGGTGGGCAGATGGTGACCGCGGTCGGCCACGGATCCGCCCCTCTGACACATACAACACATACACCCTGCTGCAGCTGGACACAAAGCATTGATATGAGGCCATTACAAAGACAGCATGTGCGCGCACACACACACACACACACACACACACACACACACACACACACACACACACACACACACACACACACACACACACACACACACACACACACACACACACAAAGACAGCTCAGATGCTGCTAAACTTCCCTGCCTTCTTTACCAATGAACTGGATATCTACAATCTGGCTGAAACTTGTTATCTGTAGAATGTGTGACTCAGTAAAGATCCGACCAGTGACCACAAGGTCGTTTTGTCATGTTAAAAAACAACAGTGTAAAACAATAAACATGAACAATTAGCCAAACAATTCCAAAGTATTCTTTCTTTATCGGGTCTTGTGTCATTTCTCTGTTCTGTTCCACATCAACACATGTTGTCCACATGAAGTGCCTTACAGTGAATGCTATCACTTTCATATATTCATTATACATGCACATTATAAACTTTGCCCTTATCATATGTCCTAACGTAATTCAATCATCCTCCAGGAAGTGACACTAATATTGGGTAAGGAAAAACAGCAGACATGTGATTACTTGTGGTATTAGCTGATGTGTAGTTGATTAGCTAACAAAAATCCAAAGATTAAATGAACACATACATTTAGTGGTTAACCTTTAAAAACCTTAGCTATTACTTCGAGAGGCTGCCAATGGGCGGAGCTTGACGTCCAACCACACCTTAACCCTGTCGCTAAACCTAACTGAGTTAAGCTCCACCCCTTTGATCCACAGAGGTGGAGCTGGACAAGATCAAGACCCACCCATTCAGCTCTGCACTTATTTCTATCCTGTTAATTATTTACACAATGATATGTAATTTTAATTAATAATAAAGTAATTAATAACTAAAATGTCTGAGCTTGACCAGAGCTTCTGTTGTAAGGGGCCGTTCACACAGAATACGTTTTTGTATTTCACTGTGCCGTTTTTCCATTGTTTTTCTATGTAATTGCACTAAATGGGAGTGTATTGACCGTTGCGCTTGTGAATTTTGCAGTGTCTTGGGCTCGACACAGGGTTCTAAAAAAGCAGCGCTCAATGCAAAAGTAGTTAAACTTTTAAAAACCAAGACTGCTTTTCTATTGTTTTTCTATGTAAACGTGTGCTAGATTGACGTCTTTGACTGTTGTGTTTGTGTCTTTTGCAGCGTCTCACACAAGACATGTCGTTCTAAATTGTCAAAGTTTGACAAAGTTGTCAAATTGATTAATCGCATCTAACATGAAAGTTTTATGTTACGTGGATGACCTAAGTCTACTTTGGGCTTTAGGGTGTGGGTTAGGGGGTTAGTTTCTGTTGTAGCAATTCACCTATCGGCATGCCCATTACTTCGACCTACAGCTACCCAACTTGTTTTTTTTTTTAACAGAGTTCAAAAGGCACCAGAATTATCCATATGTAAAACTAGGATGAATGAATGAAAAAAAATACCACCTAGAGTGTTTCAAGAAGACAAAGGGATACTAAATTAATTAATCGAACATTTATTTAAACAAAAAAAGTTAAAGGCAACAGCCAAACACAAATAAGGCACAATTTTAAAGGTATAAAACACGATAGAAAATCCACTTAACATTTTAATAACGAAACATTAACATTTAAAACAACACACAAACATTAGAAACCACCTAAAGGGATAGTTCCACCCAAAAATGAACATTTTGTCATCATTTACTCACCTTCATGTTGTTCCACGTCTTTCTTCTGTAGAACACATAAATATATTATAGCTTATATTTGATATTTTGAAGAATGTTGGTAACCAGACAGTTGACTTTAGCCACTGACTTCCATTACATATATATTTTTCCAACTATAGAAGTATAACATCAACTGTCTGGTTACCAGCATTCTTCAAAAATAAAAAGAAGAAAGAAACTCATACAGGTTTGGAACAATATGAGGGTGAGTAAATGATGACAGAATTTTCATTTTTGGGTGGAACTATCCCTTTAATAAACTTCTCAGTTTTTTTTATTAAAACAGAGTATGAATAAATATAAAACCATTTGTAAAACAAAACGTCTGGTCCTAAATTGCCCAACAGTAAATTGTGCAAATTTTCAGTCCTAACAGAACATGATGCACCACCATCACATTTTTGCCTTTATCAGAACCTGTAGTGCATGTTAAAACCACATGCACACATTATAAGTTACGTCACTGCCCTGGAGCATGACAAACACTAAACAAATCACTACGTCATGCAGGTAAATCAAAATTACGGTCTTGGGCCTATAAGTGAACCACGCCAAAACTAACATCTGCGTGTTCTAGGTGTAACATGAGCAGCGTGACCTCGTCATCGACCATCGTTTCCAGAGGCGGGTCGCTGGATTTGAAACACAACAATACATCATGATTCTAATCACATGGTGTTATCCTGCACACCTTAATATTCACATCTGGGTGGGGTTCATTTTTTGAATGTGTGCATTCCTCTAGTAAGGGACAAAGCATATGCGAAATTATGCAGAAGGCGGCGCAAGCTCCGCCCCCACTCATGGGACAACCTAACAGAGCTGTTATTGATGACACCGAGATGAAAACGACCTTGCAAAGCCTGATCCGGCAGAACAGCTAAGCACATCTAAATCCCACAGCGGATAGCCAACACGAGCGAAATTCAGTACTGCTGAATCAACATGAACCGCGGACATCAACCCACACAAGGACAGTGACGTCTCTTCCAACAACTCACTCTGTGTCAACAAGCTGTCAATCAGTGCTGCTGACCACACCCAACATTCTTTCCATGATGCAAAGAATCTTTTAACAAAATTGAGGTAGAATAAGTCAGTAATTGGAGAAGTACAAAAGGAAATGTGGTACTTTTTGTGGGCTATTGTGCTGCGACTTCTAAATGTATTTTAAGAGCTGTGACTTACAAAGTTATTGCATTGGAAGTACTATTTCTCACCACTATGATATTCAATAATATGTAATCTTTCTATTTACAGCTATACCTGAGCTTCGAGCACAGGAATCCCATAGAAAACACCTCTCCTAGCTTTAGTAAAGCCCTATGGCCTGTTTTCAGAGATTACAACAGACAGGAATCTAAATGTTCATTGATTGCAAACTCGGGTACTTTGATGTAGCACACAGGGCAGTGGACTGTGATCTGGACTGGAGGATTGTTTGGAACGGCGTCTCCGTCCTCCTCTCTCTGCTGCACTGCAGACGTGGCGGACTCCCCGACTGTCCGCTGGAAGCAATCAAAGATATGTTCAGAGTTCTGCTCTTCCCATGATCTCTTCTTGGCTCCTGAAGGCGTATTCCCTGATGTCCGTGGGCTGCCAATGTTTCTAGGGCTCGGAAAGTTGGATTCAGGCTTTCCGGAGTGCTTGGAACTGGACCCTGAAGTAGTTGAAGTGTGTGAACTTTGGGGAGATCCAGTATTTAGGAATCCAGAGCTTGCAGCATCTGACCCTAGTTTTTGGTTACTTCCAAAGAGCTTAGAAACGTAACCTGGTGTGCTAGTTGCAGACTTTTGAGGGCTTCCGAAAGCTTTTGACTTTGAATCTGAGAATTCCGTTTTAGCACTGCTTCCAAAATATTTGGCGAGATACGACTCTATAGAGTCAAGCTTTGGCCCTGTGGTGGTGGATGAATGATGGTTATTGATCAGGCTTGTTTTCCAAAAGGTTTTGTGTCTAAGGCACTAGATGAAGATGCTCCATTACATTTAGCAGGGTTTGCTGTCGTGGCATCTGTGGCCGGCATGGAGGAACCGGGAGTTCTGGCTGCTCTCTCCGGAGATTTGAGAACTATGGCCTGGAAGAGATCTTGCACTGACCTCTGCTTGGCTTTGGAAATCCTCACAGGTGAGCCGTTGACGTTGATAAAGGCATTAGTGTTGCTAACAGATTTTCTGCGGGGAACATTCGATGCACCTTTGCTGACTCTTTTGGGCAAGTTTGTCTCAATGGGCCATAGTCTTGGAAGGGGCAGAGAGTCAGGGGGAGAGACCAGAGGTTCGGGTTGCGCTTTAGGAGGACTCTGACTCGGCTTGGTTGTGGAAGTCTGCGTGTTCCCTCCAAGAATAAACCCTCTCCCACTGAATGGAATGACATTCTGATGTCTTGTAAACCAGAGCCTGAAACACAATACATATAATTTAATTGTCCAGAAAAGCATACAATGTGGCACTATCAAAACAATCCTCTTTGTTTGTGCAAGCGGCCTGACATAGCATCACTGGCTCAACTAATGTCACTAGTGACGGATCTGGCACGCGAACCGGCATGTAGGAATTAGTGCAATTACAAGATTCTGATTTGTTAAAAGCATTCGTGTCCTTGTAGAGCTTGTAATTACAACTTATAAACTTATACCACCTGACCGTTGCAACATCATGTGGAAACGCTGTAGTAAAATGTAGTTAAGCCATTGATCTATATTTATGATGGATCAGTAAGTTAAAATACCTTTGTTTAATAATTAGGAATTAAGGCTCAGGTATACTTAAAGGTGCAGTTTGTAAGAACTGTGGTAAAAATAGGTACTGCAGTCCAATTCAAAATATCAGAGATCATCGTTTCTCCCGCCACCTGCTCCTCAGGCTGGACGGTACACACACGGGTTGCCAGTTTAAGCACACGCAACAGGAACGAGTGCAATGGACAATGAAAATTAGCAAATTGGCAGCGTGCAGTATCACAGACCAAAACGAAAAAAATTCCAGCCTGGAAACACACATTTCAAAGCAAAATAATTGGCTGTATAAGTGTTTTTTCAGAGAAAGGAGTATGTGAACTTAGCATGTTTCCTCAATAAATGCAAACATATTATGGTATTTTTATGCTTTAGTAGAGTGAAAAAGTCACATACAGAACCTTTAATTTTCTTTGTTCCGCTATGTATAGCGCAATTTAGTCAATTTTGACAGGAAATTTTGATTTAGCTTTAGTTATAGTTATTGATGAAAAGGTGAAGAGGTCAATACATTTTACTCAGTAAAAAAATGTATTGTATTCTAGCTGAATACAATAATTATTCTAGCAAAAGTGGTATAGAAAGATCAGACCTTTTTTTTTGTCTATTTATGTTTTCTATTTAGCATTTGCTCTTAAAGCTAGTCCAATTTGCTTTTCAGTGTTATTTTTAAAACTATGCACATTTGTATAATGTAATTAAAAATAATAATTAAATATAGCTGCGAGCAGCGATTGCGGGCCCAAGCCGGTGGCACCGCCACCCCGGTGCCTTTAGGGTTATTGTGCACGACGTGCAAAAACTTAACCCCGCTTTGACTGTTGAAAAGAAGTGTGCTGTAGAGCTTGCATCAGTGTGGCCTCTGCAAAAGTGCACATCGAGGGCACATATCAACCACAAAGTATGCGTGAGCAACCTTCTGAAACCTAAAATGAAAAAATTAGACAGCCTATGGTCTCATTGATTTAACAGACACATGAAATAAGTACACAAGACCGAAAATTCCGGTCAATATGTTTTGCACCACTTAAATTTGTAAATCCAGAAGCCCAGTATTTTTTGGAGGTCTTTGTCCTTTGCCTGTCAACCAAGTTTGTCTCTGCTTTTTCTGTTCTGCCCTGTTTGCCATTGTTCTCCCTGCCTGTCTTGACCATTCTTAATAAAAAGCTGCAAATGGATTCCCCTGGCCTGACCCTGCCTCGATACAACACATATGCTGCATCTGGTCGCTATCTGCCGAACGGCTCTGGTAGTTCCGCTTCAGCACTGATGATGTTGTAGGAATAGTGCGCTCTGGTTGGTCTGGATTATTCGGGAATTTTTATTTTATACAGAAATAAGTTATTTATAATTCATATATATAGATAGATAGATAGATAGATATACATATATAAAGACACAGAGAATATTACTTGCCTTACCTGTTTAGTAAAATGAAAAAATAAAAATAAATAACTAGGGAAACCGAGATAATTATTCTGATTTGATGATACACTCAAAATATTACACAAGCAATTGTTTAAATTTAATGATATTCAGAACAGAACAAGAATTTTAAAAAACTATAAACAAGAAGTAACCGAAATAATGTAAAGCGAAAGTGAAAGTAAGTGGTGTTGGTCTCACGTAACTCTCTCATTAGAATCAAACTGTTTCAACATTTGTGATATATTTGGATGCTAAACTATTCTTTATTATAGGCTTTGTACTTCACTCACGTTCCAATATGTGTGTGTGTGTGTGTGTGTGTGTGTGTGTGTGTGTGTGTGTGTGTGTGTGTGTGTGTGTGTGTGTGTGTGTGTGTGTTTGGTGTGTGTGTGTGGGTGAGGTGTGGGTGCGATTGAACTGTTACACAAAAACATACTCCGTCATTTTGTTAATCGAGGACGTAAATTCAGACTGCAAAGTGTTTACTTATATTTATGTACACTCACAATAAAACACAAAGTGCTATTGTCAAACTATAAACTCAAACTGTAACCTACAACTGTCCCCCAACCAAAATCTCACCCACACACACCAACACCCACACACACAGTTTAAAAGCAAAAAATATTTATCCAACCTCGTTTAAAAATAGTCTGTGACTGCCATCTTTTGGACATTCATCATATTGCATTGGTTTTAATTTCTTGTCCTCAAACAGAGCACTAATCTGTTTATTTTTAAGTTACACATTCTACATTGATTAAAATAGAAAATCAAATGTGTTTTTTTAATGGTAGTATTATTTTATACAATAATTTATAAATCTGATGAGAATAAACGTAGTGTGCATAAAATTTTTCAGGAAAACATTGATCTAATATAGCACATTAGAGAGAGAGAGACGGAGGCGCGGGCGCGATCGAACTGTGTGTGTGTGTGTGTGTGTGAAAGGGGCGCGATCGAACTGTGTGTGTGGGGGGGGGGGGGGGGGGAGAATAAAATTACGGAAAACATATTGATCTAATATAGCACATTAGAGAGAGAGAGAGAGAGAGAGAGAAAGAGAGAGAGAGAGAGAGGCGCGGGCGCGATCGAACTGTGTGTGTGTGCGCGTGTGAGAGAGAGAGGCGCGGGCGCGATCAAACTGTGTGTGTGCGTGAGACAGAGAGAGAGGCGCGGGAGCGATCGAACTGTGTGTGTGTGTGTGTGTGTGTGTGTGTGTGTGTGTGTGTGCGTGAGAGAGAGAGAGAGAGAGAGAGAGAGAGAGAGAGGCGCGGGTGCGATCGAATTGTGTGTGTGCGTAATACAGGTAATAAATGAATAAAAGTGTGTATAAATACAATTTTGGACACAAGAGGGCAGTATGGCCCTATGAATGACTTTGTGTTTAAACTATCACCCGAAGATACCCCCTCCCCCTCCCCCTCCTCACACAGACACACACACACACATACAGAATGCCAGGGTGCATTCTCTGTGTCAGAGAGAGGGAGAGAAAATTCTCAGAATCCACATTCAAACTACAATATCTGACTTTCTGTTTGTCTGAGCTAATGACAATAAATTAGAAAGTTGTTTGGCTTGACGAGAACAATCTACACGCAGAGTTTTGTAACTGTAGATAAAATTAACTAAGTTATAACACACTTTATGTGTCCTTTTTTAGTCATAAATTCATTTCCTCGCCACGGCCAAACCGTTCGAGATATCAAAAATCCGTTCGCAATTTAGCATCCTCAATGTCTTGACTTCACGCTAACCGAGTTTTGTGGTGTTTGGATTAATTCTCTAGGAGAAGTATATCAAAAATAAAAGCATGCATTTTCCAAACAACCCATAATAGCTGACTTCCTGTTGAGCTGTCGTAAAACTTAGAGCACGAAAGTTGTTCGGCCCGATGAGATCTATAAGTGTACCGAGTTTCATATTATTACAAGCAAGCATGTTTGATATATGGACAAGTGTTCGAATCCCGTTCCAGGGGGCGCTGTCGAGCCCCCCTGCCACGCCCGGGTACCAGCTTCAGCCCGGCCCTGATGGCCGCGGGTTCTGACCCGTGTGCAAAGTTTCAAGAGTTTTCGAGCACGTTAAGGGCCCCAAAACCTTGAAAAACTAAAATAAAAGCATTCTCACTCAGCAGACAAACCCCCCTCCCCTCAAACACACGGAGAGACGTAGGGTCAGAGAGAGAGGAAGAGAAAATTCTCCAAAACATCCACATTCAAAGCAAAATATCTGACTTCCTGTTGGTCTGAGCTAATAAGTGTAAATTAGAAAGTTGTCCAGCTCGATATGAACATTATACATACTGAGTTTTAAGATTGTAGAAAAAAGTATAGACCTAACTCCCCCTCTTTTGTCAAAAGGTGGCGCTACTGAGACCCGGCACCACGCCCGTTTCTGAAACTTTGCACATGTCTACTGGCTAATAAATGTGATGTGTCTGTCGAGTTCGATGCAATTTCAAGTATGCTAAGAGTCTCAAAAGCATCAAAAAAGAATCTTAAAGTTTGATGCGTTACCACGGCAACAGTATCTAAGATATCAATAATCCTTTCACAGGTCTAAATCTGCCGTGTGTTTACATTATACACATAAAGTTTGAAGCAAATCGGGTAAAAATAAGAGGGTGATTTCAAAGCATTTTGAAAGTGACAAACTTCCTGCTGCCAGTTGGTGGCGCTATAACTTTGACTCACAATAGTCACATCCATGTGATCGGCCTCTTACAGCGAACACACTGCTGAAGTTTCATCAAGATCAGTCAATGTATGCAGAAGTTATAACACACTTCCTGTTTCCATTATTCGCCATAATTTCGTTTCCTCGCCACGGCCAAACCGTTCGAGATATCAAAAATCCCCTGGCAATTTTTCATCCTCAATGTCTTGACTTCATGCACACCGAGTTTGGTGACGATCGGGTGGATTCCCTAGGAGGAGTATATCAAATTCCTGAACATGAGTTTCCAAACAATCCATAATAGCCGACTTCCTGTTGGGCTGGCGTAAAAAGTAAGAGTGCAAAGGATATATGAAACGATGAGATCTATATGTGTACTGATTTTCAGATTAATTCATGCAAGCGTGTTTGATATACGGACATGTTTTCAAATCCCGTTCCAGGGGGCGCTGTCGAGCCCCCCTGCCACGCCCGGGTACCATCTTCAGCCCAGCCCTGATGGCCGCGGGTTCTGACCCGTGTGCAAAGTTTCAAGAGTTTTCGAGCACGTTAAGGGCCCCAAAAGTGCCCAAAAGGTAGTAAAATAATAATAATAATAATAATAATAATAATAATAATAATAATAATAATAATAATAATAATAATAATAATAAATAATCCTAAGGAAAACAATAGGGCCTTCGCCTTTTCAAGGCTTGGGCCCTAATAATGTGCTAATAGCGAATGGATCACCTGTTGTGCTGCTGGGAGGCTTTGAAGTCTTGGAAATCTCACTGGAAGGATTTTTGTCTTTCTTTTTGTCGCTTTTGCCTGTTTTCCCATAATTCTCTGGCTCTTTGATTTTGGTGTATGTTCCACCGCAGGTCCTTTGGTGCTCAGTCCACCAGAGATCTCTGGCCGAGGGAGGTCTGTTCATCGCACGCTTTACGTAGCCAAAGAACGGTCTGCGATTCTGACAGGGTCCGTTACAGCGCCACCAGTGCTGCCTGTACACGTCAACCTCATCGTGAAACGAGTGATATATCTGTGAAAAGAGAAGCAATACAGCAGAGATTGGTGTCATAATGTTCTGCTAGTTAAGTCATGATGTATAGAATACTGTTTCCGGGTCAAGACCTCTTCTCCATTTCTAGTGAGAATACTTTCTCAACAGTCATTTATGAGCACTATTCATTTATAGCAGATCTATAAGCTAAGTTTACATTAGTCTTCAGGCTCATGACATCTCTAATACTTTAACAATTCATATAAGATGAATCACTGTCTGATCAACTGAGATTTCGGTATAGAGATAAAGGTTAGATCACCGTGATTATCAGCACCGTTTGTTGTTTGCTTTTGGGATCTGATAGAGCATTTGGACCCGGAAACTGACACGTGACGTCAGAATTAACAACTGGATATTGTTTAATAATCTGATCTGTTCACAGTCTTACAGTTATTTTGGTGCCACTTGCTTGGTTGATTCTGTCCATGTGTTTACAGAACTCTGGTCCGTGACCATCTCGATCTCTGTTGTTTTGAGTCACAAAGAGAAGAGCGTGGATCATCTCATGAAGAAGAGTCTGTGGGAAGAAACAGTAACATTAAAATCAAGCAGCAACTGATCATGAAATACATTTAGGGCACTTCATTTTACATTTTCACATAAATTTATAAGGTGGGAACATGTTATTAAATTAATTATATAGATAACAAAAATTTAGAATAGGGTGCATTGTTGAATTGTGCACAGTAACACCAAAAGCAATTTGGTCTTTATTGGCAATTTTAGTAAATATAAAAAATGTATGCGTATGTGTTTAATGTTGAGTATCATATTGATACAATATGGCTTTTATGACTTATATCCAGACAGCAACATAGTGTCAGCCCAGATCCGGCCCACATCTGGTATGTGTGGAATCCACGTGTACCAGATGTGGGCCGGATCTGGGCCGACACTATGTTGCTGTCAGGGTATAATACATATGATAAAGCTAGTGAGAATACTGAGTTCACACTTGACTCGAGGAAAATAACACCTCAATTTTATTCAGCGGCTCAAACTAAGCAAAAATGTGCAATTTGTCATTTATATGGTCAAAAAGTAAGATGAAATTATGAAAGCTTGTGAGGTAAAAAGATGAGATTTTTTATAACTGTATGTCAGAATACTTGCATCAAATGCATATAAATATCAGTTGTCACTCTTTATCTCCAAATACCATGCTCTACTCCCTTCATTCCAAGATGGCCACTCATGCCCTTTGTATTTTACAGTGTTTTTTAATGTTATTGAGTGCCTGGCCCTATAACTTTTCTGTGCATAATAAGGGCAATCTGGTTGGTCTGAACGATGGTGAACACACTAAACTTTATTATTTTGGACATGGACACACCATTCTCCACTCTATGTGGGCATCTAAAAGTCTGTGCAAGAATGACAGAAACAGCGCTATCAGGACAACATCACGTCAAGACAGAGCGCATGCATCTAAAGTAATAATGGTGCTAATACTATTGGCTGGAGACATACATCTGAACCCAGGCCCCACGCTTGAACACCAATTTATAAATACATTTTAATTTATTTATTTGACAGGGTCAATGCAAACAAACATAGTGTCAAAACAAAGCTTGTCACTGAAGTGCTGCATATAAAGTTTATAGCAAATGCTAATTTCAACTCCTGTCCCTGGTTGGGCTTTTATACACAATAGAATTTACATACTTCACTACTTTTTTTTTTTAGAAATTATGATACTGTAAGCTTAGGAATTTTCATTTTGACTTTAAAAGTGAAGAAAGTGCCATTTAACCGACCTGTACGAGATCTTTGCGGGGTCTGAGCTTCAGGAGAGGTTCACTGAGTCGAATAGAACACAAGCCTCCTCTTCCCTCATAAGAGCAAACACCAGCACACCTGAGGCAATCAGACATTAGACAGTGACATTAGACAGTGAGTACACAAGTCAAAGTCATCTATCTATCTATCTATCTATCTATCTATCTATCTATCTATCTATCTATCTATCTATCGTCTGTCTGTATGTATATCTGAATATCTATCTGTATCTATCTATCTATCGATTAATGTTTTTTTTTAAATAAACGTGGTTGATTCAAAATCGATTCTCAAACGCCACAAAGCGTTTTTTTTCCATATTTATTTATCTATCACCCAAAAGCCAGTGTCAGCTTTCCTACACGGTTCATAGGCTTGCACGCTTCCATGTTACAGCTAATGCTGTGAGATTTTATGTTTGTTTTTATCTTAAACATAAAATAACCTGATCATGTTTGATCAAGGCATGCGAAAATCCTGTTTATTATCGGAATCTGCATTTGAAATATAGAGTTGGCTTCTGTTTTAATGTACCCAAGTGTACCTAAAATAAAGCAAGTTTAATATACAGGTTTGTGGCTCTTAATTTCTTTTTTATTAATTAACCACTTGTAAACTTATGTTCACTGTTCTTTTTATATATATATATAGGATTTGTATTAAATCTATATTCATTGAGTCCAATCATGAATCGAAATTGAATTTAGAATCTAAATTTAAAATCAAATCGAATTTGAACATCTGAATCGATACCGAGCCCTAAAATCTATCTGTCTGTCTTTCTATCCATAGTCTGTCTGTATCTATCTATCTATCTATCTATCTATATTTATATCTATCTATCTATCTATCTATCTATCTATCTATCTATCTATATTTATATCTATCTATCCGATTCAATTTTAAATTGCTTTATTGTCATTACTGTAAATAATACAATATTGCCAAAGCTTGGAATACATAGAATAATAATAAAAACATCAATATAATAGAAGAAAATATTATAACATAACTTACATTTAAATAAATAGTGTAACTAGATAGTAATTATACAAAAATAATATTATATTAACTATCTATCTCTGTCAGTCAGTCTATCTATCTATAGGCTATGTCTGTCTATATATAAATCTGTCTATTTGTTTTGCTGAGCATTAGACAGAATCCTGTCCGGGTTTGTGACTCTTACAGTGTCATCCTCGGGCTCCACTTCACCTCCACCCCGCTGAGTTTCCCCCAGAAGAACCTGTCGTTAAACTGCAGGAACATGGCTCTCACGTCCGGACTGGGGTCCAGCGTCTCCCACGACTCATCCACGATGGACAGCGATCTCTCAGGTCTGGGCTGAGAGAAGGGAATCACATCAGAGGAGTCGATCTTACGCTTTTTACTGGACGGACAGTCTTCATCAATCCATCCAGCAGCCGATGTCTCCTGATCAAACTGCTCTTGTAAACGAAGAGCGAGTAAAAAGTCTTCATCCCCCATCTTTAGTCTTCTTTAGTGCGAATAGATCAACTGGATGACACCATCAACCACTACAACAACTCCACATTAAGCATTAATCAAAACCAACGAAACTCCCACCTCATACATTAAAGGGTTTAGTATAAAGTTCGGGCTAATCGAAGTTTTTTCATGAGTGTGATGACGATACTTTCAATATTTTGGAGGACTACTGTCAGAGCATTTCCAGTGGAGACCTTTGAAAAAATAATTGTTGGCCAATCAGAAAGTCACACAGGACAATGGAATGCGGGGAAATGTATTTCTATTTTTAAATTTGATAACGTACATGACCAGCAAACCACGGGGGGATATGTGGATATTACACCGTGCAATGCCCAATTACAAAAATAGAATAAAAAAATAATAATGCTGTGTTACGTTATTCTTACGTAAAATGTTGACAGATCAAAACAGTTGCACGGAGTTGATGTAGCTGCTCAAACAAAAACAAATAGTAGAATTAGTCTTTTGATATTTAATTATTCACCCCGACATTAAAGTTTGGTCTGCAAATATTTTCCTTATCAACACGGCGTAATTTATTAATTTTTTACTCTGTTAAAATAAAGGAGGTGGTGCTGATTTTTGGTCTTCCTGTTTTACTCAAATTGTAACAATGACATATTCAACAATCTGTATATACTTTATATTTGTGAGCTATGCTTGTAATAAAATGTATGAATTAAAACATATGTGAATGTGAAAAAACGTGTTTTTAAATCAAAAACTATTTATTTTTTAAATCTCATTCATTATAGGCATATTAACATGGACAACAACAACAAAATGCATGTAAAATACAACGACTGTAAACAACTACGTGTTACTAGAGGCACTTTTTATTAGTATTTTAAAAATTATTCAAACACATAAGTGCGTGAATCTTGTTGCTGTGTATTTTGAAACGTTCGCTCTTCACGTGATGTGAGTGACGTCACGGGGAGGTGTCGCGAGTCTTCTGTTGAGGAAGCGCTCTCTCTGCAGCTATACTGCAATGACTAGCTGATTTACACACAACTATATTCACATTTGTGTTTCTTTTATACATCTTCTTTCGCCGTAACATCCAAAAAATGGCAGACACTGGAAGCCGTTTGCGTAAGTTGCTGGAATCCCCTAACTTTGACCCTCAGTTGTACGTGAAGCAGCTCTCGCAGCAGTCCGACGGGGACCGAGATTTACAGGAACACCGTCAGAAGATACAAACACTCGCCGACGAAACCGCACAAAACCTGAAGAAAAATGTCTATAAAAACTACAGGCAGTTTATTGAGACAGCCAAGGAGATTTCATACCTGGAAAGTGAGATGTATCAGCTCAGTCACATTCTCACCGAGCAAAAGAGCATAATGGAGAACATTACACAGTCTCTCCTGTCCACGGATAAAGACGAAACAGCCAAAGAAATGCTCACAGCCTTCCCAAAGGAAACAGAAGAGGTCAAACAAAGAACCCTAACCACGCTTTTGGAAAAAGTGGAGGGATGCAAGAACATCATGGAAACCCCCGGCAGATATCTGGTCTACAATGGAGATCTTTTGGAGTATGACGCGGACAACATGTCGCAGATCCAAAAGGTCCATGCGTTTCTGATGAACGATTGCCTGTTAATTGCAACCTGGTTGGCGAACAGACGCGGCGCTGTGAAATACAAGTACAGTGCGTTGTACGACCTGGAAAGCTTTGCGGTTGTAAACGTAAAAGACAACCCTCCGATTAAAGACATGTTCAAAATCCTCATGTTCCCAGATAGCCGCATCTTCAAAGCTGAGAACAGCAAGATCAAGAAAGAGTGGCTGGAGATCCTGGAGGAAACGAAGAAAAACAAAGTGGCGAAAGACAAGCACACAAAGGAAGAGGAGGTGCCGACATCGCCGGTCAGGCAGGACGTCTCCACGAACCCATTTGAGGATGACGAACCACTAAATTCAGAGGAACTGGTGGATCTGAGTCCCGAATGGATCCAGGAGCTTCCGGAAGACCTTGACGTTTGCATCGCTCAGAGAGACTTTGAGGGTGCTGTTGATCTTCTAGACAAGCTAAACGAATATCTGAAGGAGCAACCGGTGAGCCCTCGGGTGAAGGATCTCAGGGGGAAGGTGGAGGAGCGCGTTCGACAGCTGACGGAGGTTCTGGTGTTCGAGCTCTCGCCCGATCGCTCTCTCCGCGGAGGACCTAAAGCCACACGGCGAGCCGTATCCCAGCTCGTCCGCCTGGGCCAGTCCACGAAAGCCTGCGAGCTCTTTCTGAAGAACCGAGCCGCGGCCGTCCAAACCGCCATCCGCCAGCTTCGCATCGAAGGAGCCACGCTGCTATACATCCAAAAGCTCTGCAACATCTTCTTCACAAGCCTGCTGGAAACCGCCAGGGAGTTCGAGACGGATTTCGCGGGGAACACCGGCTGCTACTCCGCCTTCGTGGTCTGGTCTCGTTCGGTGATGAAGATGTTCGTGGACGCCTTCAGCAAGCAGGTGTTCGACAGCAAAGAGAGCTTGTCCACCGCCGCCGAATGCGTGAAGTTCGCGAGCGAGCACTGCAAGCAGCTGAGCGACATCGGCTTGGACCTGACCTTCATTTTACAGTCTTTGCTCGTGAAAGACATCAGGGCAGCGTTGCAAAGCCAGAAAGACATTATCATAGAAGCGACCAAGCATCGCAACTCTGAGGAGATGTGGCGCAGGATGAACCTGATGACTCCTGAAGCCCTGGCCAAACTCAAGGAGGAAATGCGGAGCTGCGGGATCGGCGGGTTCGACCAGTATACGGGAGAAGACTGCTGGGTCAACCTGAGCTACACCATCGTGGCCTTCACCAAGCAGATGATGGCGTTCCTGGAGGAAGGGCTGAAGCTATACTTCCCAGAGCTGCACATGGTGTTTCTGGAGAGCCTGCGGGAGATCATACTGGTGGCGGTTCAGCACGTGGACTACAGCCTGCGCTGCGAGCAGGAGAGCGAGAAGAAGGCCTTCATTCTGCAGAACGCTTCCTTCCTGCACGAGACGGTGCTTCCCGTTGTGGAGAGGAGGTTTGAGGAGGGAGTGGGGAAACCAGCCAAACAGCTCCAGGATCTGAGGAAGAGCTCCCGGCCTGTCAGAGTCAATCCCGACAGCACCATGTCCGTTGTTTAAATGGAGATCAATGAGACTGATGATGCACTACCATAGAGGTCTTAAAATCTCAATGCATTTCGTGAAGTACTCTCATATGACTCGTTTTTTAACTCTCACTAGAAAGACGAATTCTGTCATTATTTACTTGCCTTCGTGTCAAACCTTTGTTGTTGTACATGGAAAACAAAATGAGAATTAAAAACACGCTTACAATTTTCAAATGGGCTTAAAAAAAAATCAACATATTTTTTTTTATTTCATCCAAAAATCAATGGTAATGGCATTGAATCAATGTTACAATGTGATGTTGGTTCAACAAAGTTAGAATTAAAAAAAAAATACAATTTTCAAATGGGTGTCAAGCTTTAGAAAATGGCAATCAAGCACTATTGAAAAATTAGTCCATATAGTCTTAAAACAACAGCATATGGGTTTGAAATAAAATGAGGGTAAGTAATCACAAATAGTAACTTTATAACACTTACATTTCATAATTGTGCTTTATGTTGTTTAATCATTTATAATAAACTGTATATTATTAAAGTAAATGGAAATTAATATTGCCTTACAATGGAACAAATATTTTCATTCATCCTATTAAAAAATGTACACTGAAAAAAATGTTTTCATTCATCCAATTAAAAACAATTGGTTCACATCAATATTTTATAACTTGAGCCAATAATGACAAATACAATGAAGTGCTCTCATACGACTCATTTTTGGTGTCATGATGCACTCCCAACTCTCACACTTACATTTTATAATTGTATTAATTGTGTTTTTTTGTTATTTAATAATTTACAATAAACTGCATATTATTAAAGTAAATGGAAATTAATATCGCCATACATGTTAAAATATAAAGAATATACCACTTCATTTGTCATTTCAGTCAAGCAACAAACAAAAGGTATATGAAAAAACTTATTTTTACTGCTCTCTTTTGACAGTTTATAAACTTGTAAATACAGTGTTTTGCTTTAAAAAGCAAGGTGCATAAAACTCGCTTAAAATGAATGTGTTGTGTTGATTTGATCCTGTGCTTTTAAATGTAGTGCCCCCTGCTGTACAGGGAATTGTTCAATAAAAGTAAGGCTCAGTTCAAAATCCCAAAGCCACAGTCTTGACAACAACCCTGAGTTATTAAAAATATTCCCCTTTCATCTGTTTCTCTTTCACTGCTGTTTCTGTTCTCTGTCAGACAGCATATGCTTGACCATATATTCACAAGACCTTTTTGTATTATGTTTCTGTTGTGTTTTAAACCCTCTTGAGTTTTGACACAGACAGGATGATAATTATGAGTGGAAGGTTTGATGTATATGAGAACTTTAATTCATCAGTAAAATCTAACCTGGTTATTTGATCCAGTATGCATCAGCCTCTGGGTTATGACAGGAGATGATTTTTCCTTTGGCAAACCCCCAGCATAATCTGAACAACACGACAGGCGTGTGTGGGAGAGCAATAATATCTGCCGTCGCTGCCCTGATTGTCAAACCAAATACTCTGCATTGCTCTATTAGATTAGATTACACTGGACAATAGTTTATTGAAAATTATTGTGTGATGCATTTTCTATCCTTTCTCTCAATTTTCAAATTCTCTCTCTCTTTGTGTGTGTGTGTGTGTGTGTGTGTGTGTGTGTGTGTGTGTGTGTGTGTGTGTGTGTGTGTGTGTGTGTGTATATATATATATATATATATTAGTGCTATCCAGTTGATTAATTGCAATTAATCGCATCCACCATAAACATTTTTGTTTACATAATATATGTTTGTATATATATTATTATATGTATATATTATATACATTTGTGTGTGTCTGTGTTTATATGTGTATGTATGTATATACAGTATAGAGAGACATAAAACACACACACACACACGCAAATATACATATATATATATGCCTATGTACACATATATAAAGATAAACCTTTATGTTAGGCGTTAATCGGTTTGACAGGACTAATGTGTGTATACTGAAGATTTTATACATATTCAATCATAATGTAAACTATTTTACTCTAACATTTTAAATGACATAATCAAATATAAAATAATAATGTAAAAGTGGCCCCTAATATATATATATATATATATATATATATATATATATATATATATATATATATATATATATATATATATATATATATATATATATATATAATTTGTAGCCTATGTGTACTACATAAGAAAAATCTTTCACTTTAATTTACCTTTTTGCCTATTTCAAGAAGAAGAAGAAAAAAGCCTACTATAACGGCTTCTACATTTATTTATATGAATGCAGTAATTTCCCCATTACCATTCAATCCTCATATATAATGTGTGTGTAGGATTATGGTGATGTGCGCGCGCTGAAGTGCTCATTAATTGTGTGCTGTAATTAGACTGTGTGGGCAGAAGCAGAGATGGTCGCTGTGATACATTCCTTGCCCTGATTATTTACGGCCACTCACAGAAACAGGCGACTGGTCAGCCCTCTCTCAGATGCCATCACAATTACAACGCCTGTCCTCCTTTGACGGGCTTCTTTAAATTGCAAATTAGGCTTTTTTTCCCTCTTCAAACCGATGACCCTGGTATACGGGACGATAATACAAATTCTTCTCGCCGCATTTAATTAGCGGCATTAAGGGAGTTGTAGTTTTTGAGAGCTGAACTGAAACGGCGGGTATAGGCAGAGTGACTACAACTCCCACAACCGTTCTCTCAGTGCGCATGCGCGGAGCGCGTAACGGAGCTGTCCGCGTCTAGTAGTGCTGCTCTGATTTCATTCAACGGCTGCGCGTGTGAGCGGGTTTATGGACGCGATGGAAGAAGAACTGAAATGCCCGGTTTGCGGTTCTCTTTTTAAGGAGCCTCTTATTTTACCGTGCTCGCACAATGTCTGCCTGGTGTGTGCCCGGAATATCATCGTGCAGACCCCGGAGGGAGAGACCCCTCCGCAGAGCCGAAGCTCCGGCACCTCGGACTATGATTATCTGGACATGGACAAGATGAGCATGTACAGCGAGACGGACAGCGGCTACGGCTCATACACGCCGTGTCTGAAGTCCCCCAACGGAGTGCGAGTGTTCCCGCCGGCTCTGCTGCACCGGCACTGCTCCATCACCTGCCCGCTGTGCCACCGCAGCGTGTCGCTGGACGAGCGCGGGCTCCGGGGACTCCAGCGCAACCGGCTCCTGGAGGCGATCGTGTCCCGCTACCAGCAGAGCCGCGCCGCCTCCGTCAAGTGCCAGCTGTGCGACCGCAACCCGGTGGACGCCACGGTGATGTGCGAGCAGTGCGATGTCTTTTACTGCGCGCCGTGCCAGCAGCGCTGCCACCCGTCCCGCGGACCGCTGGCCAAACACCGGCTGCTGCCGCCGACTCACGCGCAGGCGGGGATCGCGCAACCGGCCGCAGCCTCCGCGCGCAAACAGGCGACATGCGTGGATCACGAGTCGGAGAACTACAGCATGTACTGCGCCAGCTGCAGGAGTCCCGTGTGCTACCAGTGTCTGGAGGAGGGCAAACACGGAAAACATGATGTGAAGCCGCTGGCCGCCATGTGGAAACAACACAAGGTAAATGACACATTGTGCCACTGTAGTACAGTAGGCTAGTACAGTTGCTACAACCATGGTAGCTGCTGAAATTCATGTAACATGGCATGTTCCTCCAAGGCACTTCTATGAATACCACGGTACTATCATGGTAGTTGTCTTCAACAAATCAAGAGGGAAACAAAGCAAAAAGCTTGGTTCAGAAATGTTGTTATAAGGATTCATATTTAGAGCCCCTTATAATGGGAGTGAATGGTACCTGAGATTTTGAAGCCCAAAAAAGCGCATCCATCCATCATAAAAGTAATCCATATGACTCCAGGGGGTTAATAAAGGCTTTACAACAGAAGGCTTTAATTTTATGAATAATAATAGAGGCTTTAACTTTATAAACTATAGTCACTGGCTTCCGGTAACGGCTGTATGTGAGTCTAGTTCCGGCGGTGATTATAGTTTATAAAGTTATAAATACACAACTGACAACTTATAAAAAATAGATATATTTCTTACAAAAATGCATGGCTTCGCTTCAGAAGGCCTTTATTAACCCCTAGAAGCCGTATGGATTACTTTTATGATGGATGGATGTGCTTTTTTGAGTTTCAAAATCTCAGGCTCTTCTCACTTCCATTATAAAGGTTGGAAGAGCCAGGTTGTTTTTTTTAATATAACTCTGATCGTGTTTGGCTAAAAGAAGAAAGTCATATACACTATAGGGTGGCTTGAGGGTGAGTAAATTATGGGATAATTTTCATTTTTGGGTGAACTATCCCTTTCCATTTTTTGAAAAAACGTTTGTGCAATAGACAGTTTCCATGGATGTTAAAGGTTCTTCATGGAACCATCAATATCTCTAAAGAACTTTTATTTTCAAGAGTGTAAGATTGTGAAAAGATTGTATATTGAACCTTTTCAGGATTCATATTTTGGCATAAACCTGTATCAAAAGTGTAGTGCCATTTACATTACCTTGGCATGCAATATGGTGATCATTCACACCAAAGTACCATTGTATTGCAGGAGATGCTTCACATTTTGGTTTTGTAAGCGTCTTCCAAAACACTAACACAACCTCAGACTGACTCCAACACACACACACACACACACACACACACACACACACACACACACACACACACACACACACACACACACACACACACACACACACACACACACACACACACACACACACAAACACGCACACAAACACGCACACACAGTGTCCACTCTTGGATTCTACTCACGCTTGTCTCTTTCAGACTCTCTGTGTGTGTGTGTTTGTGTGTGTGTGTGTGTGTGTGTGAGAGAGAGTGAGAGTAGGTCAGTATAAGTGACTTATGCTGTTGTACAGTGTGTATGTGCGCTGCTGTGATGTGGCAGGGGGTAGTAGGAAATTGAGGAAAGCTTATGTGTGAGAGTGTGTGTGTGCAGTTTTATGGTAGGCGGGGAGGAACTATGTAAGTGTGTGTGAGTCAGTCTAAATTCTACCCTCCCGCTGGGCCTTTTTTTCTTCTTCATGCACTTTAATGGATTCAGATGGAGCCGGAAGAACAGATAATTTGACACATATTGCATGAATCTGTCAGATTGCTAAGATTACAGATTGCTATCTTGTATCTACAATTACAAGATATAAAATGCATAATTTGGAAACGTGCAAGTCACTTTGGGAAATATAATATTACAATTACAAGAAATAAAGGCACAATCTAGAGATATGTCACAATTTTGCTAAATAAAGTCACAATTGTGAAAAATAATGAGACATTGCAAGATATAATATACTTTTTTTTTTTTTTTTTACAGTGGAATATTTGGAATATTGCCACAACTGAATATTTGCCACATCGTACTTGTCTTCACCTTTTTTTTTATTTTTTATTGTTATTTTTAATTTTTACTTGTCTTCACCTGTCAGCACTTCAATTTGTCTACAGTGTATTGATTTGGTATTGACTTATTTATTTTCCTGTGCAGTGTATTTGTGTTGTGTTGCTCTGGAACTCTGCTGATGTCTGTACACACACACTCTTATAGTAGATTACTATTAGCTGACCCTTAACCCCTGAACCCTGACCTCTTCCCTAAACACTAGCCATCACCCTGACCCTGACCGGGAGAGAGACATCTGTCCCCTAAATAGTGCTGAGAGTCAAGAGTATTCAGAAATGATCATGTCGCTCTATATGTGTGCTCAGCAGATGACTTTATGTGTGTGTGTGTGTGTGTGTGTGTGTGTGTGTGAATATACAGGGAGCCCGGGTCTAGTTGTCACATTTTTGTAGACCCGTCAATACTAAAAATCCTATACACCTTGAAGTTTTGGCTAAAAAGCTGCTGTTGCACACAAAAAGAGATAAAAAGGTCACATGATGACCTTACACTAAAGAACAACAACATAAATTACTGTAAATGTATTAGTTTTTCGCAAATTATATTTATGCTTTCTACTGTCATTCATAAATGAATAAATAAATACATAAAAAAATAAAAAATAACAAAAGTACGTTTACAGACACAGATACAGTAAATATATATATATATATATATATATATATATATATATATATATATATATATATATATATATATATATATATATATACTATATGTATAAGACTATATATGTAGTCTCTTTTCTGTGGAAATACCAGTGGACATCACTAAAATAAAGTATAAATGAAGTAAAAATGACTAACACACAGACACGTAATGCAGGAATGCCGTCTCTTTCCGCACATATTCATAAAATGTGTGGGAATAGCTGTGACCTCCTCCTCCACACACACATATATGACACGCAAGGATGGTTTTGCCTCGCACACACACACACACACACACACACACACACACACACACACACACACACACACACACACACACACACACACACACACACACACTCACACACACACACACACACACACACCAGATCGAATGTAGGTTAGATGTTTCAGACTGGAATATGCAGTACCACTCCTCAATATGCCATCGCTCTGTGTGTTTGTGTGCGTGTGTGTGTGTGTGAAAGAGAGAGAGAGAGAGAGAGAGTGAGTGAGTGAGTGGAGAGAGAGAGAGAAAGAGAGAGAGTGAGTGTGTGTGTGTGTGTGTGAGAGAGAGAGAGAGAGAGAGTGTGTGTGTGTGTGTGTGTACGTGTGTGTGTGTGTGTGTGTGTGTGTGTGTGTGAGAGAGAGAGAGAGAGAGAGAGAGAGAGAGTGTGTGTGTGTGTGTGTGTGTACGTGTGTGTGTGTGTGTGTGTGTTTAAGGAGTCTTTTTCGCGCTTTTTCCTGTCGGCTATCTGTGACCAAGGAAACAGCTCAGTAAACTCAGGCCACTGACTCAATCTTACAAACCAGACTTTCAGCAAATAAGACACGCACAGCGAGGCTGTAACGTTTCTTAAAAGAAAATTAAACAATCAAATGAAGAAAACTTTTATTTTTGCCAAAATCATACAAAATCACAGAATTAGCAGTATACAGAAAAGCTGATACATTTTTTTTACTCTTTTGATGTGCATCTATTCATAAAAAATACAGGAAAAGCCAGAAAAAGATAAATATATATATATATATATATATAGAGAGAGAGAGAGAGAGAGCTCCACACACCCTCCTACAAACATGACCCGTCCTGTTCAACGCCTTAGTGAGGAATCCTGTAATCTAGCGAGTTTCCATGGTTACACATGAAAATTACGGCAGTGTTTCATTTTCCCACACAACTGGGATAAGAACCATCAGTGACTGGTGGACTTGCTGGACAGACAACCTCTCACCTCTCCCTTTGCTTCATAGAAACGCAGAGTGAATTTCCCTCTCTAAACAAAAAATGTCCAGGTCACATTTAATCTCAAAATCAGCACACACACACACACACACACACACACACACACACACACACACACACACACACACACACACACACACACACACACACACACACACACACACACACACACACACACACACACACACACACACACACACACACACACACACACACACACACACACACACACACACAAACACACACACACACACACACACACACACACACACACACACACACACAAAAATTTTAACATAGATTTACTTTGTGTAATTTATTCTAAATGGTAGTAAAACATTACCATAATTCATTTTAAATATAAAAATATGCATATACATTAACTAAAACAGTTAAAGACTATCAGTGTAAACTATAAATACCTTTTAATTTATAATTTAAATAATATATCATTACCGTTAGCACTAAAATAAAACATTGTCATGAAAAAAACGTCACAAAACTAGGTTTAAAAATAGGTTTGATTTTTTTTTTACACAACATTCTTTTTTTCTTTCAATTTTGGGGTGAAAAATTATACGTTCCTGAAGGCATTACATTTCGGCCTGCTCCTTACACAGCTATTAAATGGAATTCAGAGCTTGACAAATCTATGTTGGCATGCGCGTGCAACCTTCATGTCAATGTTTAGAGCAAGCTTTGCTCCACAATTCTTAGGACAATTACAATGTTCTGTCAATTATTCATTTACAAAATGATGATGCCAATGACTTTCTCTCAGAGAGACAAATGGAGGAGAGCGGCAGAGAGAGGGATGCTGTCATCAGTAGGGAGATTTGTGAGCCGGGTGGGTCGGATGGGTGATTGGTTCTGCTGACCTGCAGATGTTCAGCATTAATCACACAGCGGCCCGCAGAGACAGAGACAAAGGCCCCAGAGCCTAATGAGCTGCATCGCTGCAAAAAGCATTTTCTTGATCAGTCCTTTTGTCCCGTTTTCCATTCAAAAATATCAGAAGATTCTTAAAACAAGATACATTTACTTGAAGAATTAAAAGTTGTGTAAGATATTAAAAAACATTTTCAGAGAATATGTCTTGATTGAATTAATTCCCTATTTAAATAATAGTAGTATCTTATTTTATTTTTCTTCTCAAGTAAATCTATCTAGTTTTAAGATGTTTAAGCCTCGTTCAGACTGTCAGGCCAAATCCGTGTGCATGTTCGATTGAAATCCCATCGGATGTAAATAGCGAATCCGCCATGGCGCGAGCGCAACTGGCTTTTAAAGGGAATGGGAGAGGAGACTCTGATTGGTTTATTGCACGTTACACCCTAAACACACCCATTACTCATTAAGAGAATAGGGACAACCCTTTTAGACCATGCACCGGGAGCGCCGGCCATTTTTCCCGTCGTTAAACTAGAAAAAGTGGATTCAGACACGCCTTAAGTGCACTTGCGCCGTGCGCTTTAGACCATGTGCTTAGATCCTTAAAATAGGGCCCTAAGGTTTAAAGGTGGACCTTCATGCTTAGTTTTTTCCCTACAAATCATGTTTTCATACAAATAAAAGCTTGTACAAATCAGTAATTTTAGTAGGGTTGCCCACTGTCCTGTAAAATATGGAATCCATATTAAATTCATATGACATCATTTGACAAGTATCTTAGCTTAACATCCAAAAAACTTAAGACCGCTCAGTATTTATTGCATTTGAATCAGATTAGCATATACAGTAAGTATCAATCTCAAAAAGGACAGATTGCATTGGAAAACAAAGATGGATGTGATCAAGCTAGCATTAGCTGACTTATATTTGTTTGCTTTTTACAAGTCAGTTTCTAATTCATTTCATTAGTGCACATTTCACTATATTTCTTGCTAAGCTAATTAAAATATCTAAACCATGATGTTGAATTGTTGAACATCTTCAAATATTTATGTACAGTTAATGTCTCATAACTTGCGTTGGTTTTTAAAACCGAGGCATTGAAGTTGTATGCCAGTGAGACAAAGTCAAAGGGATTGCATCTCAAGTGCATTTAGCACTTACTTCAGTCGAGTAGTGATTGTCCTTTTTATAGCTACGCACACATAGCTGCAGGCGTACACTGTGACTTCGCATCGCATTTCTTTTTTGTTTGCAGTGTGGTCAATAGTTTTACTGAAATCTCAGATAATATAAGCTAATGGAGAACGTCCCTCCCGTTAAAAGTATGTGACTCAATTCATGGGTGTCTATATCAGTTAGGATGCTGCCTTATAAAGGTCTCAGCCTATCACGAGGTACTTCACTACATTTTGGAGCAGAGTCAGAAAGGGAGGTCGTTTTGGATGTGTGTATGGTACTCTTTAGTGCGTAGTCCCCGAGGACTCACTATCAAGGTCACTACTACATCAGCACAGATTTGTATCGTCTTCTATCACACACACACACACACACACACACACACACACACACACACACACACACACACACACACACACACACACACACACACACACACACACACACACACACACACACACGTGTTAAACAAACAGACAGCCTCAGTCCAGCAAACATGCTGATAAGCTAAGTGCCCAATTGCCTTGTCAGAAAAATCAACCAGCAGCAGTTACTGAAATGTCCCTGTTATGTCCTACACACACACACACACACACACACACACACACACACACACACACACACACACACACACACACACACACACACACACACACACACACACACACACACATGCACATGTCTGTATATTCTGTCCACTTCCACTAACCCTACCCCTAAATCTACAGTACCCATCAAAGAAACATTTCTGCATTTTTATATTTTCAAAAAACAACAATTTATCCCCATAATGTAGGGTTTACCAGGCCACACACAGCTCATCTTTCACTGTCTATCAATTCAATTAAATGCATGTCTCATCAGCTCTTCATCCCGTTGCTCTGCTGATGTAGATAATGGGATAATAGCGCTCCACTTTTTTTCATATTAGCAAAGCCTTTTTCTCCGAGCTCTCCACATGATCACATAATCACTGTTTCAGTACAGTATATCAATGCAGTGTTTTTCTACTTCTACATTTGCACGTATTCTTTAGCAGACACCTTTTATCCAAAAGTTTATTGTCCAGCTTTTCATTGAGATTGAAATGATACAGTGGCCCCTAAAAGATATTAAGAAGATATTAAAAAGAATTTTAAATCAAAACATTTCACAAAAATGAGTTTGGATTTTAAATATTGTATATACAGTACCTTTTAAAGGTTTTCGGGTCAGTGCATTTTGGTCAAAAAGACTAAAATATTGTGAAATATTATTACAATTTAAAATAATTTTCTATTCTATTGGTTGGTTTTCTATTCTAATATATTTTAAATTGTAATTTATTCCTGTGATCAAAGCTGTATTTTCAGCATCATTACTCCAGTCTTCAGTGTCACATGATCCTTCAGAAATCATTCTAATATGATGATTTGATGCTCAAGAAACATTTATTATTATTATCAATGTTGAAATCATCATCAAATATGTGTTTGGATTTTTTTTAACGAATATAAAGTTCAATAGAACAGCATTTACTTGAAATAGAAAACTTTTGTAAGATTATAAATGTTTGTAAATCCTATAAATCCTTGCTGAATAAAAGTATTAATTTCTTTCATCTGTGTAAGTGACTCTGACCACATGACCTTTGCGCTGACTGTGGTCAATAAACTACAACTATATTTGTGACATTTTGCACTTTAAAGTCTGTTAACACTATTTTAACAAAGCAAGGGAAGAAAATCGGGCCCGTTTCTTTGTTTGATTCTTTGGCTGAAATTAGTTTGAGTAGTGTGAAGGAGAGGCAGATTGTGCAGGGTCTATGGACACAAAAGCAGGGGTGAGACAGTGACCCCTATGCATCATTGACCCCAGCAGTGTCCAGGAGTCTTCTTCTCGAACACAGGCACACACACTGGGAGAAGTGGGCCATGAGAGGGGTATCTGTCAGGGTCTTGTTAGGAGGCTTGGACAGCTTTCCCTGGCAGATGGCACATTAATAGAGCGAGGAGATACGTCTGTGTGTGTGCTGTTTGTGTTTGTTTATGTGTGTGTGTTTCTTTGGTGATTTAAGACCCAGTGATCGAAGAAGGCCAGGGAAGGCCCAGAGGAAGGAGCAGGTGGGAAGGAAATGTGTGTGTGTGTGTGTATGGACTGGTGCCAGGGTCTTTTCCACAGACTTGAGTGATCATTAGTCAAGCCAGAGTCTCATTCTCGGATGATTTTCACCCTCTATTGTGTGCATTACGAAAGCATTGTTTAAAAAAAAAAAAAAAATTTCTTGCATCAAATAGACATTTTCTAAAGTTTAGAAATTATCATTTGAAATTTAACAGATTTGTTTTCGGATATTAACACTTAACAATTAACACTTTTACTAAAAATTCTCTTAGAAATGTTTTGGAAAAAAAGGTAACACTTTATTTTAAGGTGACACAGTTACACGTTACTACACGTACTTACTATAGTAATAACAGTATTATGATGCATAATTAAAAGTAACTAACCCTAAACCAAACCCTAACTATAACCGTAATTCTATAGTAAGCACATGTAGTTAATTAATATTACTCAGTACTTATGTGAGTAAGTACAATGTAACTAGGTCACTTTCAAATAAGGTGTAACCAAAAAAAAGTGTCTCTCTCCAATATTTAAAACAACTCTCTCCAATATTTTGAATTTGGACTGCAGTACCCATTTCAACCACTAGCTGTCAATATTACATACTGGCCCTTAAACACTGTAGTTGTAGCTGAGGCCTGGAAGAGTTTGGTTCGTGTTGTAGACTTGTTGAGAAGACGCTGTTTTCAGAGCTGCAAAACAACTTTGCTGCTCTTTAAAAGGACGAGGACTCGCATGGGAATTGATACAGAAAAACCAACGGCATTGTTCGAGTGCTGATGAAACCCCTGGAGCTGAAATTCAGATATTGTAATAGGCATTTAGTTTCAGACATGCCCTGTAAGTGGTAGACCAATCACAACAGACTGACCAATCAGAGCAGACAGGCTCTCAGAAATTAGGGTTTTAGAGAGACTGAATCCTTTATTGAACTGGTTCAGACACTGTGAGAAAAGAAGTGATGCTACGATTATGAGATTTACCTTGGATGCATGTAAACCTTTTGTACAAGACCTACAAAACAAGAAAGCTTTAAAATAGCATAATAGGGACACTTTAAATAATGATACAAAACAAACCAAAATGTGGTAACATACGGTATTTCATTAATTCATTAATGCATTCATTCTTTCATTCATTCATTCATTCATTTTTTTAAAAAGTTTGATGAATTTCAACCAACTTTGTATTCTTACAATGTCGGTAGTAAAATAACAATGTGTTCTCTGTTAACTGCACCCGGATATCAACGTTTTCATATAAATCATGTCATGGAAACTGAAGAAACATTGTACAATAGGCTCATAGGCTTGGATTTGGAAATTACTTAAAAGTCAATGACCTTGTTAATTCAACTTTTTTTGAATAGAGCATATTTATTGATCTTTTCACACTTTTTTCCCCTGATTTCCTGATCTAGCTGTGCTTCTTGGTTTAGGTTCTCACACCAACTGTTGTCAAATGTCGGCCAGACTTGAGCTCAAGTTGAGAGTTTTATTAGAGCTCAGATCAGAATTAGATAGTTGCCACACACAATAGAGTAGGCTAACGTTTTAACGATAAAGAAACCATAATGCAAAGCTTTTGTTTGCTTTGAGATGATTAAGTCCAAATGATCTTAATTCTGCTGTCTATAGATTATGGAGGTTTGGTAAACCTCTGGGCAGAGCTTCTCGTGACTGAGTATTAAGTTGGCATGTTTCAATAATCTGCACAGACACAATGCGGTACCAACATCATTCATAAATCAGTCAAATACATATCGTTCAAATCCTGACAGATTTGTTTAGGAAAATATTAATGGGACAAATGAAAAAGAGTTCAGTCATATTTGACTGAGTTTTTGATTGAAGTGTCTGATGTTATATTGCATTAGTGAATGTGTTAGGACTAGTTTAATCGGTAGTTGCGTTGAGTATTGTAGGGTTGGTGTTAGTTGTTGGGAATGTTGTGTGGTATTTCAGAATGTTTGGAATGTTTTGTGGGTCTTTGAGAAGTGTTTGAGGATATTGGGATTGTTGGGTGTGTTTACAGTAAGAATTCTGAGGAAAGGGTAAAGTTGGATTGGTGGACTGGATCATGATCCTTTGATCCAAGATATTTGGTGGTGTTTTTTGAAGATGTTGGGTGTGTTGAGTGGTGGTTGAAGATGCTGGGAGTGTTGAGCGGTGTTTGAGGATGTTGAGTGGTGGTTGAAGATGTTGGGTGTGTTGAGTGGTGGTTGAAGATGTTGGGTGTGTTGAGCGGTGGTGGTTGAAGATGTTGGGTGGGTTGAGGGGTGGTGGTTGAAGATGCTGGGAGTGTTGAGCGGTGTTTGAGGATGTTGAGTGGTGGTTGAAGATGTTGGGTGTGTTGAGCGGTGGTTGAAGATGCTGGGTGTGTTGAGCGGTGGTTGAAGATGTTGGGTGTGTTGAGCGGTGGTGGTTGAAGATGTTGGGTGGGTTGAGGGGTGGTGGTTGAAGATGTTGGGTGGGTTGAGCGGTGGTTGAAGATGCTGGGTGTGTAGAGCGGTGGTTGAAGATGTTGGGTATGTTGAGTGGTGGTTGAAGATGCTGGGTGTGTTGAGCGGTGGTGGTTGAAGATGTTGGGTGTGTTGAGCGGTGGTTGAAGATGCTGGGTGTGTTGAGCGGTGGTTGAAGATGTTGGGTGTGTTGAGCGGTGGTGGTTGAAGATGTTGGGTGGGTTGAGGGGTGGTGGTTGAAGATGTTGGGTGTGTTGAGCGGTGGTTGAAGATGCTGGGTGTGTTGAGCGGTGGTTGAAGATGTTGGGTGTGTTGAGCGGTGGTGGTTGAAGATGTTGGGTGGGTTGAGGGGTGGTGGTTGAAGATGTTGGGTGGGTTGAGCGGTGGTTGAAGATGCTGGGTGTGTAGAGCGGTGGTTGAAGATGCTGGGTGTGTTGAGCGGTGGTTGAAGATGCTGGGTGTGTTGAGCGGTGGTTGAAGGTGAGCTGTGGTTGAAGATGTTGGGTGTGATGAGCGGTGGTTGAAGATGCTGGGTGTGTTGAGGGGTGGTTGAAGATGTTGGGTATGTTGAGTGGTGGTTGAAGATGCTGGGTGTGTTGAGCGGTGGTGGTTGAAGATGTTGGGTGGGTTGAGGGGTGGTGGTTGAAGATGTTGGGTGGGTTGAGCGGTTGTTGAAGATGCTGGGTGTGTTGAGCGGTGGTTGAAGATGTTGGGTATGTTGAGTGGTGGTTGAAGATGCTGGGTGTGTTGAGCGGTGGTGGTTGAACATGTTGGGTGGGTTGAGCGGTGGTTGAATATGCTGGGTGGGTTGAGCGGTGGTTGAAGATGCTGGGTGTTTTGAGCGGTGGTTGAAGATGCTGGGTGTGTTGAGCGGTGGTTGAAGATGCTGGGTGTGTTGAGCGGTGGTTGAAGGTGAGCTGTGGTTGAAGATGTTGGGTGTGATGAGCGGTGGTTGAAGATGCTGGGTGTGTTGTGCGGTGGTGTTTGAAGATGTTGGGTGTGTTGAGCGGTGGTTGAAGATGCTGGGTGTGCTGAGGGGTGGTTGAAGATGTTGGGTGTGTTGAGCAGTGGTTGAAGATGTTGGGTGTGTTGAGCAGTGGTTGAAGATGCTGGGTGTGTTGTCCGGTGGTGTTTGAAGATATTGGGTGTGCTGAGCGGTGGTGGTTGAAGATGTTGGGTGTGTTGAGCGGTGGTTGAAGATGCTGGGTGTGTTGTGCGGTGGTTGAAGATGCTGGGTGTGTTGTGCGGTGGTGTTTGAAGATGTTGGGTGTGTTGAGCAGTGGTTGAAGATGTTGGGTATGTTGGGTACATTGTTTTCTCTTGCTTTCTTGGACCTGCTTGTTACAAGAATGCTCATTTATGTTGGATCTTGGATTTTGGGATTGTTTGGGATTGTTGAGTAATGTTGGATTGGCATGGCCACATCAAGTTCATGTGAGGCCCCTGGGCAGTGGGTCTTAATCTTTTTTTTTTGTTATTTCATTAGAATATAAGGCTACTTTTGAATGGCTGTTATAAGTAAAACACACGTAATGTTTTAGCTATGGAATATGCCAACACGGACTAACTGCCTATGCTAACTAGGCAAACCTTGACCTCCTGAGTTGGAAGATTTTGGGAATCTGGGGTATGTTTAAGAATGGTGGCAATGTTGGGAGATATTTGAGGATGCCATGTAATGTTGGGTTGATCAGGACTCTAAATAAGGGTTGTATTTTAGGATGCATGAAATGGTAGGTAGTGTTTAATGATGCTTGTTGGACAGTGTTGGAGAATGCAGGGAATGCTCAGTGAGATGTAGTTGGTGAATGTGCTATAGCTACATAAACTTGTGCAGGCCCGTGAGAATGGTGTCTAGTGGTCATGCATGTGCGATTAAATTTGTGTAATGTGATGTTAGTGTGCAAAATAGATATAAGGTGTACTACACTTTTTAAACTGTTTTATAATATGAACAGATTAAAGTTCCCCTGTGTTGAAAATCAAGCTTTTAATGTTGTTTATATGTCTATGTGGTGTTTTTAATATGCTTTAAGAAAAACCATGTGCAAATTCATAAGCAAACACCATTGCTGAGTATTTTCTCCTTAGAACTGCAGTGAAACAAAGACAGTATCAAAAACGCGGTATGAAATCGCTGGTGTTTCTGATGTCACAAACTAACTTGTAACCAATCAGATCAACGTGTGATCGTCAACGCGTGGATCTCTGAGCTGGTGTGAGAGAGTGGAGGTGGGGCTAATATGCATATTCATAGATCCTCGTATACTAAATGAAGCAAAGGTGTAGAGTTACATTCAAACTATTTTAAGGCATGAAGATTTTTTTTCAAGGCAAAAACGTTTGTCATTTTTGTAATCAAAGATGAGTTTTAAGGGATAAAAATGTCATTTTGGTGATCAAAGATGAGTTTTAAGGGATAAAATTATTATATCGACCACAGGCGGACTTTAATTCAATTGAATTTAAATAACATACATTCACTTACAGCTCTATCAACAAATGTTTTAGATGAAAAGATTTTGAAGCATGTTAAGCATGTGACGTGTTTTTGTGTGCAGTGTCAGCTGTCCCAGGCGTTGAATGGAGTGTCTGACAAAGCCAAGGAGGCCAAGGAGTTCCTGGTGCAACTGAAAAATTTGCTTCAGCAGATACAGGTAAACTCTTCAACAGGATGTGTTATGTGTTATGAAAATGATGTAAACTCAAAAAATATTAAATCCTTACATAGGAGCATCACTATGTTTTGAACACTTATGAATAAAAAATTGCCTTCACATCAGAGCAAAAATAATAACATAATCAAAGCAGCCATGCTAGCAGCACTCAAATATTAGCTATGATTTGCGAGTGTTTCATTAAACATGCAAATGAATATCTCATTAAAAATGAAGTGGGGTAATTATGATGTTCAGCATGTAGGCCTATCCAACAAACACTCCATATGTCAGATGTTAACATGAATTTTGTTAGCATGTTTTTGCATTGAACATCAAAGGTTTTCAACCAGGGTTCCATGGGGGTCTGTGCAAGGGAGTCTGTAGGCAGAGAAAACATAAAAATATAAAAATAGTTATATGTGACAAGCTTGGAACCTTATCTCTTAAGCATAAAATAATGTTGAAATACAATGTTATTGGAGAAATTTTACATTATACTGGGAATCCCTTGAGCATGGTTGGACAAACTGTCTAATCTAGAGAAATGAAACTGATGTAGCTTAACATTCATTTGTATCGAATGCTGATCAATGCAATGGCTGCACACAATCCATACATGCATTTAATGTCACGAGTTTTCAATTGTATTCTGCCTGGAGACCACCAGGATTATGAGCTCTGAGCTATTTGTACTTAAGTGGAGAGTTTAATGCCTTCTCAAACTGACCAGCAGCAGAGGAGAGAGAGAGAGAGAGAGAGAGAGAGAGAGAGAGAGAGAGAGAGAGAGAGAGAGAGAGATTGTCTTAGAAAGCCTCTGTAATTAGACGTTGAACTAAAGTGCTGGAGTGATCTGTGTTTTTCAATGTAATGTGACTGACGTTCAGGCACACACAGAGACAAGTCCTGCAGAAGGACTATAAACTGGTTTCAATTCATTTTCATTTTCTTATTTTAAAATGTAGCTACCAGTCACACATACTCTTTTCAAACATCTCCTCTTCATCTTTTTCGTGTAGAAGATGAAATGACTCAGTCCCATCAGCCCTAGTGTCAGTGTGTGGGTGTATGTCTCACATCTGAGTCACATCCATACTCAAAGTGAATGAAAGATTAGTTCAGTTTGTAACTCCTACACCACAGACGATCTTAAACAAAATGTTTAACAAAATGAACTTTAAAGCTGAAGTGTGTCATTTCTGTGGCACTATTGGTACAAAACAGAATAGCAAAAAATTCAAATATTCACTCTGTCTTTCATTACTTGCACAAACTCCAGCACCAAACTCACACAATTGGTTGTTTGCATGATCCAGTTTGCCTCGTCTGGTGGATGCCGTAACTACACCATTGAAGAGTGTTTTTATCTGTTTCCTGAAGCCTCGTGCCATTTCTGATATACTCCCTGTGGGGCTGTCAAAATGGCTGAAAAACTAAATTAGAATTTTAGATTTAGATATTACTAATATTCAGATTATATTCAAATTTTAAAAGACATAATTTCAGTTAGGAGGGGGGAGATTTTGGCTTGTCTCCTGAGGCCACAAGAGGGCGCAATGAGCAAAATATCAATGCACCGCATTAAATTGTTTATTCAAAGCAATGAAATAACATGACTATCTGTACACAAAAGTGCATAACGGTTTAAAACAACCCTTATAATTTGGTAAATTGCATACACGATTATGAATAAAACAGCATATTTTATTCATGCATAGTTGATGCACCGATCACACAGAGTACTTGTGCGTTTAAAAAGACGAAATGCCATGGAATGGAGGGAAAAAAAACGTACAAAGTCTTGGGACATGTTTTTTAAAAGTTGAACTTCTTTTAACTTTACATGGCTTTCTAAACATAAACTTTTTTTATTATTATTTTAAAGAACAACAAGGAAAGAAAGAAAATATACATACATATATATGTACATAAGTAACAGTTGTCTTCAGAGGGGTCGTAGAAAGACAATTATTATTTTAAATTCAATTAAAATTTTAATTTGACAGCCCCAACTCCATGTGCTTGTGTTACTTCAGACACCAGTACAAATGGATTTAGACCTTTGGTTTTGGCATCTTCAGCATAGAGAGCCTCAAGCATGTGGTGTAGACGTTTGTAGGTTGATTTCGTCACATTGTGGTGAGCATCATGACAAGTTAAAAATTTGGGGGTGGGGCTATCTGTCTGGTCAACCAATGGCAGACAGGGGCGTATTTGTGAATTTTTTTTTTTGAAAACAGCTCCCTCCCCAGTCCACCAATACCATATATTGAAACTAAACTGTAAAACAGCTTTTTAAGAACTCGTCACATATAGACATCATATTTTAACCACATTTCCACAATTTTTTAACTATAGTTGCGAATATAAACATATACACACCGTTTATTTAGTCTTTAGCTAATTAGAATATGCAAATTTACAAATGTTCAAATATTAGCGAATAATACAAGAGGTGTTTTAAATATAGAAGTCTTAAAGGTACAATAACATGTTTAATTCTTAAGGCTCAGACAGTGGGAAATTGTGCACTCAAAAACTTTATCAGAACTAACTTCATAAGCAGACTTCCTCTTGTTCTTATATTCAGAACAAAGCAAAATGATGAGATATATGTATTGTTTTATAGGACAAATTCTTGAGGCTGACTCTCAATAAGTGTATATTATGTGTGTGTGTGTGTGTGTTTTCTTGCATATATGGTTTATGAGGACACAAATGTGTATAATGACATAGGCATTAATGTAAATGCTTCCTGTGTCCTTGTAATCCGAAAAAAAAAATTCCATTTTTTTTTTTATCGCAACTTTTTTCGTTTGTCAAATCAACTTATATAATTAATGTGGTTCAGATAACAAAATATTTTGAGTTTCTATTTATTAAACCAATCCCCTTCATTGTATTAACTAACATTTTTCAATTTCAATGAACTCAGTTAAGGCAACCAACTTACTTTTTTAAGTTAAACTAACAATTTTTTAAAGTAGGGTTAGATGATAGAACATACAGGTTGTACAGTATAATGGAAGGTACTATGGAGATTCCCAATAAAACATGGAAACTCAATGTGTGTGTGTGTGTGTGTGTGTGTAACAGGAGAACGGGGTTGAGTTCGAGGCATGTCTGGTCGCTCAGTGTGACTCTCTGATTGAAGCACTCACTCGGCAGAAGGCCAAACTGCTCACCAAGGTCACAAAGGAGAAAGAGAGCAAACTGAAGGTGGTCAACACACACACACACACACACACACACACACACACACACACACACACACACACACACACACACACACACACACACACACACACACACACACACACACACACACACACACACAGACAAAAACAAACGCAATCAAGAGTCCACAAACCTAACCTTTTTTGTGGTTGTAGTAATTTTAGCATCATCTTGAAATCATTCAAAAGTTCAACTTAAACTACTTTAAATTTTGCAGCAGCAAGTTTATTTTCTCAATCAGTCACATGATAATATAGCCACACAGATGGTTCACCACACAGATGGGATAAAGGGAGAAAGAGTTTCTGTAATACTGTAATAATACATTGTGAGTGTTGTAACCATACGGAAAGCAGATTGAGTTTTTGTCTCATCTGTGTGACTCCATACGGACAGAATAAAGTGAGATTTATTTACAAAAAATTGCACTAGTAGCATATCTGAATGCTTTTAAATGATTTGTTTTTCAATCATTCATCAATTTTTTTTAGTTTAGTGTATTTTTTGGGGAAGTTGCAAGCACTCTGCAAGACAATGCTTAAATTAGCATGATGTTTCTGGTGCCATTTTCATCAGCTCTAGTTGTACCGAGGACCATATCATCCGCAATCCAGTCTGTAGGTAGTTATGCTATTAGCCACAGATTATCTTAGTGATGGATGTTTTTTTGTTTCTGCATCTTCCAGGGTCTGTGTGCAGTTAATCAGATGACGTGTTCATGTGTTTACAGCGACAGGAGACATCATTTTCTACTCTAATTCTTTTCTTCCACGTCAGTAGTCTGACAACCGAGCTTTACGCATGCCCTCTTTCACCACAATGAACAGAGGATGACGGGGGTGGGGGTGTGGAAAGGAAACCCGCACAAGTTATTAGTGGTTGTTACAGTATGTTACAGAGTTAATCCACACAATGCTCTACAGAGGACGGAGATGCACGATTATATTGTGCTTTAAGAGCACTGACTCTGGTTAGACAGGAAAGCAGAAGAATTTAGGTTACCCTGGTACATCTATCGCTCTTCTCACATTAAACATCAGCTCATTTGATACAGATTAGAGAGGCTTACTCTGTGATTTTAATCACAAAGAGGCTGGCAGACAACAACAACAAAAAAGAGAAATTAAAAATAAAGGGCATCTATTTTTCTTCATATTTCCATATTCGTGACCTCGCATTAACAGTGTCTTTAAGCATTATTCATGTATTTTGAACGTATTAATGTATAATTATTCAGTCATTTATACCTTAAAGGGTTAATGCTGGTTATGTCAGTTATAATTATAAAGCCATTCGTCTCATTCCAGAGAACGCTTGACAAGTGAATCATTAAATAATTATGCATTATAATTAATGTAATATTAATAAAGAGTGATTTGATCAGATTATCTGCACAATTAGATATGGATGGATAAATTAATGTTTGATAAATGAAATCAAACATTCAGTTCTTTGTATTTCAAAAACAAATATTAATAGAATACATGCATTATTATTCATCATAGCTTCTTATTTCAGTATTTAAAAGGAATTAACATTTAATACTACACTAAAACAGATGACTATATTTACACGCGTGGCCTAATAGGGTTAGTTCACTTAAAAATTAAACTTCTGTCATCATTTACACTCATGTCGTTCCAAACCTGGATGACTTTATTTATTCTATGGACCATACAAATGTATATTTTGAGGAATGTCTCGTCGGTCTTAAATGGACCAGCCATTGGTCTTGGAACTCTCTGACAGTAGATGTACTGTATGTGAGTTTGTGTGATGCAGATATTGGTTATGTGACTTTGGTATTGATATGTCTATGCTTTAATGTCTCTTATGCTGCTGCTCAGACTGTATGTGTGATGAGAATTTCACCACGGCCTTTCTGTTTCAGACGGTAAAGGATCAGATAACTCACTGCACCATGAAGCTCCGGCAGACCACGGGAATGATGGAGTTCTGTCTGGAGGTTATTAAAGAGAACGACCCCAGTGGATTCCTACAGGTACAGAAAAAGCTAAAACACAAAGTCAAAGGTGAAAGATCTAAAATAATAATAATAATAATAATGATGATGAATTAACATACAGTAGGTGTGTTACTGGCCAGTTTTAATCTACTTACATCAAAAGCAAAACACATTTCTATGGACGTATTGGATTTTTTCATTGACGCACCAAAATGTCTTAATTTCAGTGTTTTCAATAATCAATATACTGCATTATATTCATGTTGCACAATGTTGTTAACTCCGTTTCATCAGCACCCCAAAAATGAGATGCCTTCTTTACTGCTATGTTTACGAATCTGCACGCGTGGAATAGATGCGATTAAAGTGTTTACATGCATGTTTATTGTGATTCAGATTGGCATACACCCCATATATTTCTACGATTATGGTTACAACCAGGGCCTTAAACTAACTTTTTGCCACACCTGCCAAAGAAATTACCATTAAACTTGTTTTGTGCAAAACAGCAATTTATGACACCAACATTTTAGATACCAGTGAAAATTCACAATCCTCTATTCCAATTTCAATACCACAGCTAAAACTACTAGCCTAACTAAAATAAATGTAAAACATTATTAAAGAAGAGTAACAGTAGTTTTAAGCTTGAGACATTGAATAAAATAACACTGGATAGTCTTCACTCTATAAATTAAACGTTGATTAATCCTTATTCATTTTTGAAAAGTTATTTATTCAAGAGCAGTGAGTGATTTTTTTTGTTTGTCCTTTTTTGTTTGAATAACATTAAAAACGCAGACAGCTGCAGGAATATTAGGCTGCCGTCACTTTAAGAGCGAATGCACGGATCTAATATACTGATGCACATGCATTTACTTTCTCAACTGTCTACGTTCAAGCCATAACCGACTGTGTTTGCTAGTATACTCACCGAGACTGGCATTTTTGACAATTTTCTGTGAATATGTTCATTCAAACGCAGGAAGATGTGAAAGAGAGCTCCTTTCAGTATTTTGAGACGCTGATTTCTGGGCACACGCTTCGGATGTTTAAACTTCTCCACAGAATATTGATGTTTGCACAACCTTGCATTGTTAGAATTCATAAAAATGTTACCGGCCAACTGGCGATTGACACCGTTTAATATACTCGCCAACATATTTTTAGTCACATTTGGCGCTTGGCAAATGTTAATTTTCGGCCCTGGTTACAATGATAGTAAGCTTAATCAGAATATTGCCTAAATCTCATTATAATCACGTTATAAGGGTTCATGTAAAATCGTCATTGTGACAGGAGTATTGGTACCATACCTAATTTCTGTCTATGCTAATTTAAATGAAACTCAGTACAATGTAAGATGTAAACTTGTATTTGTAAGCTTACATGCCACAATTCAGAATTTTTTCCTCAGAATTGTGTTATAAACTAAACAAAAAAATGGAGTTGCAAGATATAAACTCACAAGTGTGAAAAAAAGGTCAGAATTGAGAGATAAAAATCACAATTTTTTTATTCCATAGCGGAAGCAAGCTTTCCTTGGTTTCCTCTGAAAGCGTTTGCCTGCTGTTAAGAGTGGCCCTCAGCAATTAAACTCTTTCAATAATCGATATTTCATTGCAGCGAGTGTATAATCGAGAGAGGTGACTGCTCCAGATTTTTTATGAAGTATCAATTGTTATGTTTGTTTGAGTGCCTTCACAAAGCATGTAATGTGAGTTAGAGATGCCTTTCCAGCAGAGATTTCTGATAAAGAGAGATACATTTAGCAGACAAAACTGTATGTTGGTTTGTCTTGATACCCAAAATACAAAGAAAAGTGAATCCCTGAAACAATTTGATGGACTAAATATATTATACTGTAATATATACCTAACACAGTACCAAAATGATTGTTTATTGTGATAATTTTAATTAATTATAATAATAAAATAAAATACAGTATAATAAAAACAACAAATTAAAATAAATGATATTAATTTTATTTTTGTTACGAGTATGTGCAGTACACCGAAGAATAAGATTCCAACACAAAGTTTAATAAATATAATCCAAAAGATAGTGATCCAAACAGGCAAGGGCAAATACACACACATGTAGGTTTAACGTGACCAGACAGGGAAATATATATACTAAAGATAACAAGGTGATAAACTAGACACAGCTGAACCAAACTAACTAATGACAGTAGCCATAGAAACTAACGAGCGGTGGGAAATCTGAACAAAGAAGAACAAACTGAAAGCCCATGAAAACTAAACTCAACTGAATGGTAACAATTTTCTAAAGGCTGGTCCACACTAAACGATTTAAGAAATATTACCAGAATTTAAACTTCTGAAAGACCTGAAAGTGTGTGGAGTGACACGATGTGATCGACAGCACACACTATCTCGCAAAATCTCTCGCATCCAACATGACTTTGAAGAAATGGCGATAATAGTGTTTGGACTGCTTTTTTTTTTTGTTGCAGAAATAGAAAACGGTTTGGATAAAGTCGTGTTATGCTTCCGTCTTTCTTCAGTTCCACATGACAATCTACATTTTATCCTTAATCTGCATTTATCCTTGGGTTCCCCCCACACAACAGCAAAATATAAATATCGTAAATATCCCACATGTTGGATATTTACTATCGGCCCTGATGTTCTTCTGAGCAGATTCAGTCACTCTTAACAGTCCTCAACCCACGGAAAAACCTGATAAAATAATCCACTGAGGCATCAAGATAATCGGGACTTTACCTAGGATTGTCGGAAGGGGAGAATTGGGCCCAAAATCGGCCCGATTATCTTGTAGTGTGTGGGTGCCTTAAGACATCACAGTTCATTATCCTTTCTCTTCTCGTTCTCTTCTTTCAGATCTCGGATGCGTTGATAAAGCGTGTTCAGGGCTCTCAGGACCAGTGGGTAAAAGGTGCATTGGAGCCAAAGGTCTGCCCAGAATTTGCTTTGACCGTCAACACAGACCCTCTGATGCAGTCAATTCTCCAGCTGGACTTCACCCAGAATAAAGGTAACACGTGACACGACATCTAACAAATGAGGTTTAACGTTCGCTGTTTGTGGTCACCAGTGTTTGGGAAATACCATTACAAGCAGTGCACGTTACATGATAAGGTTATGTTTTGGAAGTAATGATTTTGAGATTTGGCATGTTCTTGCATTAAAACAGATAGATGGAACAGTGGAATTTAACAGAAGGTACCATTCAAAAGTTTAGGGTTGGAAAGTTTGTTTTGAAATCAATTAATTCAACTTTTTCCATCATGGACTCCTGTTTCAAATAACTGCTGTTCTTTTGAACTTTCTACCTCATCAAATAATCGTAAAAAAATGCATCAAAAATTAAGCAGCACAACTGTTTTCAACATTGCATTGTTATTGCATATCTCACGGTAATGGCTGTTCTGCTTCTAATTAAAAACATAAAAAATATATTGTTTCTTCAGTAGGGATGGTTCATAAATATTTGATGAAATGTATGTAGATTTCAATAAAAAAAGTAATCCTGCAACATCATTTGCGCAATCATCACAAAGTACTTGTTTATGAGTAGTTTAAAACAACATTCCCCTACACTGGTGGTCACTTTTGTAAGGCTAATAATATATTGTTTTATATATATGTTAGTGAGGATAGGAGCAGGCTTCACTCAATGCATATACTTATAAACTTTAAGAGTGCTGGACTGTGATGATTAACATACCAAAAATAGGAGAGAGGCCGCACTATGCATATATTTTTTTATTCTATTTGCACAGACGCGTTTATAAGATTGGCTACATTGTGATCTTGTTGCACACTGAAGAAGGCACGCGCCAAAGCGCGTCTGTGCAAATAAAATAAAAGAATATATAGTGCGGCCTCTCGGGTGCAGGTCTCTCCTATTTCTTATATATTTGTTGCAATGAGATTCTTGTTTTCCATTTAGAATTTGATTCTAGGATTCAAGGACTTGCAAACAAACTCTTAAAAATTGGCAATGATACCAATATATCTTGCAAATTCAAATTCTTCATGGTCTCGAAGAATAGTTGGGCTGCTCTTTACACAATCCAAACATGAATTCCATCATTCCCAGTTTCAGAGGCAAATGATCCCCCCAGTTTTACCTCTAGATTCATACATGCAACACCTGCTTTGTCCAATATCATCTTTCAGATGGTCAGGAGGCTGCATCATTGAAACAAATGCATGCAGGTGACCAGAAAGAGGAGGAGAACACAGGAGGTATTTCAGAGTTGCTACAAATGTCCCCCTATAATACTCAACCCCACCCCAAACCACAGCCCCTTGTCCTCTGTATGTTTTTTAGAGGCACCAGTGACTTTCAGGAAGTTCTTACTCCCATGCATGTCACTCCACATTTACCCGTTTAAACTTTGATGACTCGGTGGATGATATTCGATGCTCAAATGTGTACTTTGTACTCTCTTTTAGCGGAGACCCCCACAGTGCCTCCCGCACCACTGTTGCAGTTGGAGAAATGCTGCATGCGGAACAACAGTGCCACTCTGGCCTGGAGGATAACTACAGTCCAAGCGCTGCCTGTAGAGGGTTACGTTCTGGAGCTGGATGACGGGAATGGCGGGTCTTACCGGGTACCGGGTCAACATTTTATTTTCACACAGATCATTCAACAGTCAGGAAAACAAATCGATCTCTTGGTTATTTTGTAAATTAATTGGTACCAAGCTTAGATGATAGTAAGTCCATCCAGCATTTAATGTCTTGAAGACAAACAAACAGATTAGACAGAGAACAGGTGTTATTTTTAACGGGAAGATAAAGCTGAGTGTCATCGGCATAGAAATGATACGATAAGTTGTGTTTCTGAATAATATAACCAAGTGGAAGCATATATAAAGCAAAAAGAAGAGGACCTAAAATAGAGCCCTGCGGAACACCAAAGGAGATTTGAGCACGAGATGAGAAATATTTCCCCAGATTAACAGAAAAAGTTCTATCCTTGAGGTAAGATGCAAACGACTCCAGCACAGATCCCTGAAACCTAGCTACATAATCAAGTCTTTGTAAAAAGATGTCATAATCTACTGTGTCAAATGCTGGACTTAAGTCAACCAAGACTAAAATACAAAAAGAACCAGAATCAAGAGAAAGTAAAATATCATTGGTAACCTTCAATAAAGCAGATTCGGTGCTATGAAGTTCTCTAAAACCAGACAGGATTGTGTCAAAAATAATAAAACCACTCAGGACGTTGCCTTCCCTGGCCTCAAGAGCCACATTAACAACTGATGCTAGCAGCTTTGGTCTTTAGTGTCTTTGCTGGTTGAAGCTGCGAGTATGACCAGTTACATTGGAGCTGTGACTGGGATGGGAGTGAGGTTTAGGGAGTTGAATATAACGGATGTCAGCTAGTAAGAGCTGTGCAGATAAACCTCACACCAGCAACCTCACGCTCTTCAACTTCCTTGTTAACTGCCCACCTCCCATGCTGGTTGATGCTGGTTTGAAACATGTTCAGAATGATGCGAATTGGCACAAATGCTAATTGCAAATATTAAAAACACACAATCATCGTGAATTAGAACAGGGGTGCCATTCCTGCTGGAAAGCACAAATTAATGAAATTGAGGAAACAAATTGGTCCACAGTGGTGCAATGTAACTAAAACGTGGAAACAAATTAAGTTGTGTGAACAAATTTATCATCCATCTATTCATCCATCCTCTTTTCCTATGAAGGATAAAATGATGCCTTTTTGTTTTTTAGGTTTTTTATGCTTCAATGCTTGCAAAATCATACATTATCTTCTTCTCTTTGAAACATCTACAGCTTATTTTATAATTCATGATAAAAATGCAGCATTGTCTTGTTACTTATCTTAAGCAAGATTCTCCAGATGCTTCCCATTTTTAACTTTACTTCCTATCTGCCTTTTTTTCTTCATTTCCTGTCCATGTTCCAGGAGGTATACGTGGGTAAAGAGACAGTCTGTACAGTGGATGGCCTTCATTTCAACAGTTCGTACAACGCTCGAGTCAAAGCGTACAACACTGCTGGAGTGGGAGCGTACAGCAAGGTTGTTGTTCTGAAGACGTCTGATGGTGGGTGTTTTAGTCGGCTACTTCACACATCTTCTTTCATTCACCTTTTATAGTGTCTTTGAGAGTTCTTAAAACTTCTTTTCTATTTATGAAACAGAGATGAAAAATGTTGTGTATGTGTGTGTATTATGCACACACACACACAGCTTCCACATTATATATTCCGTTTCCTAGTGGATCCCTGCTGTGGATGCTTATCTTGAATGAGTGTCTTAGAGAAACTCCTTTCATCACTCTTTAGCTACTCTACAGAGATCAAACATCTAACTGTAGACATTAGAGACTTTAACTTTAACTTCTGGTACATAGAGACTCCAACTGGTTTTTGAGTTCGTTTCGGTCTTTTAATTCATTTTACTGAGAAGTGTTTCAAAAAGTGCTGATTTTATATCAACGGCACTGGGACTTTTCACTGTTTATATTACTCCACTTCTGCAGGTTATAATGTTGAACCAGTAGAGAGACTGTCTTTATGAGGGAGTGAGTGAATCATTCACGCAACTGATTTGTTCAAAAACACTATCATAATTAGTTGTACATATTTTAATCAGCCCATTAGAATTCAGACAAAACCCCAGTTATAGTAATTTTGGCCGGACCTGGATGTGAACATGAGTAGGTGTTTGCATGTCTACATAAACCAATCGTCCCAGAGGAGATTTTTAATTAACACAGAACATGCATGGATTTGATGCCTGATTTGCCTTACAGGCACTCGGCTGCTGAAACACATCTAAGAGAGCTTACCAACTTTAATATTTCATCCCTTTAACTCTTTTAATAATTCATGTGTCACTGATGGAGTGAATATGTGTAGATACTGTAGATGCATGTATGATCAGCAAATTATGATGACTATACTTACACTCTTTTAAAACCCTGCTTTTTTTACACAATATCAATATCACACATAAAATAACTGTCCTAAAAAATACTGGGCTCTGTAGACAGCAAAAAAGGGAACAGTCAAAGCCAGTCTTTTACCTCATGAAGAAATAGTTGGATCACAAATTTGGTTCTATTACCTACACTTTATAGACTGTCTCAGTAACATCATTAATTATTGTCATACAGTAACGCTATATCACTGCAACCACTGTGAGATGCTATTTTGATTGATTTTTTGATTGGTTAACCTCTTATTATCTGCGAAATATGCATTTTTTTTAACCACACTGAATTACTTTGTCTATGAATATATTTGACCCTGGACCACAAAAGCAGTCTTATGTGTCCATTTTTTTACATGAAAACTGATTAAATAAGCTTTCCATTGATGTATGATTTGTTAGGATAGGACAATATTTGGCCGAGATGCGACTATTTGAAATCGGGAATCTGCGGGTGCAAAAAAATCGAAACATTGAGAAAATCGCCTTTGAAGGATTCTATTTCTGTTGGCGATTGTGCTGCATCCACATACAAAAATAAAAATTTGATTTGTTTAAGGTAGGAAATTTACTAAATATGTTCATGGAACATGATCTTTACTTAATATCCTAATGATTTTTGGCATAAAAGAAAAATTGATAATTTTGACCCATACAGTGTTTTGCTGGCTATTGCCACAAATCTACCCGTGCTACTTAAGACCGGTTTTGTGATCCAGGGTCACATATTATGGTTTTATCTTTCCTCTGCAGTGGCATGGTTCACCTTTGACCCTACGTCAGCTCACAGAGACATTGTACTGTCCAACGAACACCAGACTGTGACGTGTAACAGTTACGATGATCGCGTGGTGCTCGGGACAGCCGCCTTCTCCAAGGGTGTGCATTACTGGGAACTTAGTGTGGATCGCTATGACAACCACCCCGACCCCGCATTCGGTGTGGCACGCATTAATACGATGAAGGACATGATGCTAGGGAAGGACGATAAGGCCTGGGCCATGTATGTGGACAACAATCGCTCCTGGTTCATGCACAACAACTCCCACACCAACAGGTACGCACCTTAATTTGCTAGTTTTGTGATTTTCATGGTTGCGCCTTGAAAACTTGTACCTCCAAATGTCATGCATTCTAGTATTCGGAAACATAACTTGGAAGTAGTATAAACAACACAAAAGAAATATAGTGTGAACTATAAACAAAAATAACTACATCTGAATTCAAAATGATGAAAAACATCAATTTCCATCACTAAATGTTAAAGTTTATTAAAGGGATCCTAATATGCATTTACATTTTCAATTTTCTGTAGTGGGTAATGTTGCTGTTTGAGCAAAGCACAAAGATACTCCGAAGAGAGCTATTCTCTACATCAGTGTCACTGTTTCTGAACTCCCTGAAACGCCTCCATTGTAGTCTTGAGTTCCCTTCCGAGGGAACTCTACACTGCGTCGAGAATCGACTCTTTGGGGACGCTCCCTAAGCGTGCGCCTCTGAAGTATGAATAAAACTAATCCAATCCTGATTGGTGTTGCGTCGTGACGTAACATGTGACGGCATACCCGGAAGTATAAAAGTGACGCTGTCACAACACACACTAGCTTTCGCTCTTTAGCAAGCGCTCTGTGTTGAAAACTGTCAGTCTTATTTGGTGTTGTTTGTCCTTATATCTATATATTATGGCCAGCGAACAATTCAAGAAATGTGTGCATCCTTGCCCTCGTTTTATTACGGGTGGGGACACACATTCTTTGTGTGTGAATTGTTTGGGAGCGCAGCACGCACGGGCAGCTCTCGAGGGAGCTGCTTGTGTTGACTGTGAAGCACTTCCCATTAGAGTGCTGCACTCCCGGCTGCGGTTCCCCGCGGTTCTGGTCCCGCGTCTGTTGAGGCAGCGATTGAGATCGTGGGGCTCGCAGCGGGATCTTTTAGATGAGAATGAGGCTGCTGAGGCACCTTCTCATTCTTCGTCTGAGGATCCCATAGCCCCTGAGAGTGGTCCAGGAGCCCGCATCGCAGCTTCTCCTGCCCACGATCAGGTCCCAATGCTTGAGCTCTCTGCTTCTGAGGAAGTGGATGTGCTCAGTATTGATGCGGATGACCGTGATTTTGGCGCGCCAGTTCACGGCCAAGCGTATGAGGAGCTGGTAGAGGTTGTGACTCGTGCAGTGGCCAGACTTAACATCAGCTGGCCACATGATGAGCAGGGAACGCAAGCAAAAAGTAAGCTTGATGAGCGTTTCCTGCAGCACAGAGCACAACCTCAGCGCCGGGGTTTGCCGTTTTTCCCCGATCTCCACTGTGAGATCTCGAGATCGTGGGATAAACCGCACTCGTCCCGTGTCTCCAGTCCCAGTGTGGTGGATTATAGCAATGTTGTGGGGGCACGGGACAAGGGTTATGGGAAGATGCCTAAAGTAGAGGAAGCTTTAGCAGGTTATCTTTCCCCTGAATCGGCATCTTCCCTAAAAACCCCGGCGCTGCCTAGTAAGCCCTGCAGAGATACATCTGCTTTAATAGGCAGGGCTTACATGGCGGCAGGTCGGGCTGGTTCATGTCTGCACACTATGGCTATCTTGCAGGCATACCAGGCCGACCTCCTGAAAGATTTGGATGAGGGGTAGGGGCCGACTCCTGAAGATATTGCAGAGTTGAGGAAGGCCACAGATTTGTCTCTCCGGGCCACAAAAGAGACGGCCCGTGCCATTGGCCGCTCTATGGCAGCTATGGTGGCTACGGAGAGACATCTGTGGCTGAACTTATCTGGTATTAAAGATAAGGATAGGTCTTTTCTGCTGGATGCGCCGCTCTCGCCTTCTGGCCTGTTTGGCGACGCCGTTACATCGTTCGTCGACAGGTTTCAGGAGGTGAAGAAGCAATCTGCGGCGTTCCAGCAGTACCTCCCCTGTAAGGCTAAGTCCAAATCAAGTAGGGTGGGGCCGAGCGATCAGCCCCAGCCAGCAGCCAGCTACTCACACCGAGCAGAGCAGAAAGAGAGCATTTCCTCTAGAGCCCCTCCTCCTGGAGCTTGGCAACAGAGGAAGCGCTCTCAGAAATCGAAGTCCTCCAGCCAGAGAGGCGACCTGAGGGAAGTCATTCAGGCTAGGAGGACTTCGGGGAAGAGGTCCTGACCGAAGTGGTAGGACCTCTGAGGGCTGTCCCCTCCACTGCAGGGCAACCAAGGTTGTTCTCGCAGCGGAGCCCTCTAGGAAACGATGTAGATTGCCAGCCGTTAACGACGCTTCGGGCCACATCTCTTTCCAGCGAAAATATTCTAATAAAGAAAAAGCATCAGTTATGGTTAAAAGAACCATATCGACTACAGCCTGCCGGTATTCCGCTTCAGGAAGTCGAGAAAGATGCTCGAAAAACACCAGAGGCCAGTCTCAAGAGGCTGGTACCCCTAGTAGATTTTGTAGAGGCATGGTATCATCTTCCCAACATATCTGCATGGGTCCTGCATATAATAAAATCAGGGTACAGACTGCAGTTTGCGCACCGCCCCCCCAAGTTTTCTGGGGTGGTGCAAACTGCAGTGGTTCCAGAGCAGGCTCAGGTGATGGAACAAGAAGTACAGACTTTGCTGCTAAAGGAAGCCATAGAACGTGTTCATCCTTTAGACAGGGAGTCCGGGTTTTACAGCCGGTACTTTATAGTTCCAAAGAAGGATGGGGGGTTAAGGCCAATTCTAGATCTCAGGGTTTTGAACCGATCTCTGAGGAGGTTCAGGTTCAAAATGTTAACCATTCCTCCAATCGTGAGTCAGATCAGATCCGAGGACTGGTTTGTCACGATAGATCTAAAAGACGCCTATTTTCACATCTCCATCCTTCCATGTCACAGGAGATACCTGAGGTTTGCTTTCGGGGGCGAAGCTTACCAATATCGGGTTCTTCCGTTCGGCCTAGCACCCTCTCCCCGCACATTCACCAAATGTATGGATGTAGCCCTTGCTCCACTGAGACTTCAGGGCATTCGTATATTGAAAACTCATTCTGGCCCAGTCTCGAGAAATGGCAGTTCGGCATCGAGATGTCGTCCTTGGCCACATTCAGAAATTGGGGTTGAGACTCAATGCAAAAAAGAGTGTGCTAGAACCATCCCAGTCCACGATATTTTTGGGAATCGTGTGGAGCTCGATTACGATGCAGGCACGAATGTCTCCCGCACGTGTCGAGTCGATTCTGGCGGTGGTATCTGGGTTAAGGCTGGGCCAGGCCATCACTGTAAAGCAATTTCAAAGAATGCTGGGCCTCATGGCAGCGGCATCCAACATCATTCCTTTGGGCCTTCTGCACATGAGGCCCCTTCAGTGGTGGTTGAAAACCAAGGGGTTTTCTCCCAAGGGGAATCCGTTTCGTTTAATCAGAGTAACGCGCAGATGCCTTCGTTCTCTGCAAATATGGAAGAAACCTTGGTTCCTATCCCAAGGGCCAGTGTTGGGAGTGTCATGTCGCCGGAAATCCGTTTCGACAGACGCTTCCCTCACTGGCTGGGGCGCAGTCATGGACGGCCGCTTTGCCAGGGGTCTGTGGCAGGACCATCATCGTTCTTGGCATATAAACTGCCTAGAGATGATGGCTGTGATCAGGGCTTTGAGGAGCTTCCTCCCAGACATCAAAGGTTACCATGTCTTAGTACGATCAGACAATACGTCGGTGGTAGCCTATCTGAACCGACAAGGGGGACTCAGATCGCGCCCTCTGTGCAGACTGGCGCATCAGATTATTCTTTGGTCCCATGGGAAAATACTGTCTATCAAGGCAATGTATATTCCGGGGGTTCAGAATCAGGGAGCAGACATCCTGTCGAGGCAGGGGCTGAGGCCCGGGGAATGGAGACTTCATCCAGATGTGGTGAAGTTGATATGGGAGAGGTTTGGACCAATGGAAGTGGATCTGTTTGCGTCTCGATAGACGTCCCACTGTCCACTTTGGTTCTCCCTCTCACTTCCAGCCCCACTGGGGTTGGATGCCATGGTACAGGCCTGGCCGAGGCTTCGCCTGTACGCTTTTCCCCCGATCGCTCTGCTCCCGGGAGTCCTGGAGAGGGTCCGTCAGGAGGGCATCAGTCTTCTTCTGGTTGCCCCAATGTGGCCGACCCGAGTGTGGTTTTCAAACATAATATCACTCCTGATAGCTCCGCCATGTCAGATTCCTCTGAGGAGGGATCTGTTGTCTCAGGCGGGGGGCACAATATTCCACCCTCAGCCAGAGCTGTGGAAATTGTGGGTCTGGCCTCTGACGGGGTTCAGTACCTGAATGCTGGTCTATCAGCTGGAGTGGTTGAAACTATACTTAGCTCCAGAGCTCCATCAACTAGGAGATTATATGGCCTCAAGTGGAATGTTTTTGTCACTTGGTGTAGAGAACATGAGTTAGATCCAGTAAACTGCCCGGTGGCTTCAGTTCTGGAATTTCTTCAAGATCGTTTCTCTGCGGGTCTCTCCCCTTCCACGCTTAAGGTGTACGTGGCAGCCATTGCGGCTTTCCACGCTCCGTTAGGTGATGGGCCTCTGGGGAGGCACCAGTTGGTCATTCGGTTTCTCCGCGGTACTTGGAGGATGAGGCCGGCAACCAGGTCTAGGGTTCCTGCCTGGGACCTGGCTATAGTTCTGGAAGGGTTATCCCTGGCCCCTTTCGAACCTCTAGAGTCGGCTTCGCCTAAGGAATTAACGCAGAAAATGGTTTTTCTCTTGGCCATTACATCACTTAAGAGGGTGGGAGATCTCCAAGCCCTGGCAGTAACACCAGCTTGCTTGGAGTTTGCCCCTGGCAGAGTAAAGGCCTTTTTGCACCCGAGTCCGGGCTACGTGCCCAAGGTTCCTTCGAACATGGCTCGGTCTACAGTCCTTCAGGCATTCCATCCTCCACCTCATGTGTCGGCAGAAGAAGAGAAGCTTCATTTGCTCTGCCCCGTCAGAGCTTTGAGCGTGTACCTTGAGAGGTCCTCTTCTTGGAGAAGGTCGGACCAGTTATTAGTATGTTTTGGGTCACCTAAGAAAGGGCTCCCGGCATCCAAGCAGACTATTAGTAATTGGATAGTTCAGGCTATTACCGAGGCTTACAAGGTGCGCGGTTTGCCTTCACCTTTAGCCGTAAGGGCTCATTCAACTAGAAGCATGGCTTCTTCTAGGGCCCTTCTTTCGGGTGTACCTCTACAGGAGATCTGTGAGGCAGCCGGTTGGGCTACTCCGCATACTTTTATCAGGTTCTACAGTCTCCACCTTCCTAGTACGCCTGGCGCACACGTGCTCAGTCTTTGCTGAGTGCCTAGACAGTTTCACTCCGGGACAGGCCTATTCGGTGCGTGGCCTAGTGGGCACTCGTTCCCCAAAGAGTCGATTCTCGACGCAGTGTAGAGTTCCCTCGAAAGGGAACGTCTCGGGTTATGACTATAACCCTTGTTCCCTGAGAAGGGAACGAGACACTGCGTCGTTCTGCCAGGCCCCTTGAGGCCTTTGAGCGTCTTGCTTCATCGCGAGGCTAGTGTGTGTTGTGACAGCGTCACTTTTATACTTCCGGGTATGCCGTCACATGTTACGTCACGACGCAACACCAATCAGGATTGGATTAGTTTTATTCATACTTCAGAGGCGCACGCTTAGGGAGCGTCCCCAAAGACTCGATTCTCGACGCAGTGTCTCGTTCCCTTCTCAGGGAACAAGGGTTATAGTCATAACCCGAGACGTTTTCTTCCAGGAACAAACACGTCACAATATTCCTCATTTAAATTAGGCATATGTAGGGCTGGGCGATAAAACGATAACGATAGTTATCGCGATATCATTTTTCTCGATAAAACGATATCAAGAGTTTGATAAATGTTCGATAATGTTTGTGCGCCAAAAGCGGAACAAAACTCATCTGAACCGCGCGCCTCACGGACCGTTTATCCGCTCGGCTCAAAGTCCAAACGGCAGCGCAGCGCGAGCTCACTAGCAGACGCGTTTACTCTGATCGTCTCGTCACGAGATCCAGTGAGAAGCGCTTGAGTTCAGCGAAGAACACAAATGTCTCAGTGATTTAAACCAGTTTAAAGGCAGATGAAACAGCGCTGACCAACAGGAGGAACACTGCGCGCAATGATACAGTCAGAAGCTTTTCCGGCTACAAACTCCCATCATTTACCATGGATTTACTGTAACGTTAGCCTACTAATATTAACTGCACTATGAAATGTGGGATATACATATTGAATTGTATTATATTATTATTGTAGACAATGTATTAAAGGACTAATGGAATATAATTACATTATTTAATAATGTATTTAGGCTACTGTTTTTCATACAAATACCATAGAAACCATAAAGTAACATTTAGCCAACATAGTGAGGTGCTTTTATCTGTGGTTATCATGATCTAAATGCATGATGCTGGATGACCAATGGCTAATTTTAATTAAACTCAAACAGTCAGAATATTACATTTTACCAAATAAAAATTAGCACATGCAGAAACTAAGAAATATTTTTTTCTATTAAGATATTTATTTTGTTAAGGAAGAATTACAAATGTTTGAATGTTCTACCTCAGATTTGTTTGTCATGATATGTTCTGACAATAAGGAGTAGTTTAAAACCACAATTAACACTCTGGTTTCTACAACTTTCACTTAGGAGCAAAAATCTGCTTGAAAGAAATAAAGATTTGACGTTTATCGTGATAATTATCGATATCGACTGATATAAAAAAATTATTGTGATAATTTTTTTTGGCCATATCGCCCAACCCTAGGCATATGCAACAAAAGTGGCGAGGCCTGGGGTGCGTTTCCTGAAAGCATTGATAGCCAATTATGGTCGCAAGTTCCATCGTTATCAGCATAGTTGAAAGAGTCAGTGTTTCCCGAAACGTCTCGGTTACGTATGGTAACCCTCGTTCCCTGAGGAGGGAACGGAGACGTCTCGTCGGAGGAGTTTCCAACTAATTGGGATCACGCTAGGGAGACCAATCGACTTCGAGTGAACTGAAACGAGCCAATAAACATTGGCATGCAAGATTTGCATTCCGTGACCCACCTACCAGTGCGGGTATAAAAGCGGAAGCAAGCGCATACACAAATGTTTTTCGCTGAGGAGCCGAACGGTGTCCAGTCCTCCGCTAAGGTACAGCAAGCATGGCGACGGGACGAGACGTCTCCGTTCCCTCCTCAGGGAACGAGGGTTACCATACGTAACCGAGACGTTCCCTTTCGTTCGGGAACTCCTACGTCTCGTCGGAGGAGTTTCCAACGAATTGGGATCCCTAACAAAACGCCGTGGTGCTGACCCCTTCCAGCGCCCAGCTTAGCTCCCGGCATAGCAGTTTCTTACTTATATGAGGGGAGCTAGCTAGGAAGAATCACACTGCTGTTCCGCAAGACCCACTCAGTGGATTGGATAACACTGGGAAAGCGTGCCCACCCCGTAGGAGGGAACGCTGCGAAGACCCTGCCTGCCCGAAGGGAGGCACTGGAATACACGTATGTACTAACCCGTAGGGTAGTGAACCATACGGCAGTCCTTGAGGTAGTCCAAGCCCGAGGGGTGGGAGCGTACTCAGCAAGGACGACAGAACGGGTCTGTTGAGGGGAAGACACGGAGCTAACCCGGAGGGTAGCTGGAACGTGGATGAAATGGGTCGCCGTAGGGACCACTGTTAAGGCCACCCAGTCTAATAACAACTACTTCGAGAGGTAATAGACCTGGCGCCGGGCGATCCACCTCGCCTGGTGCCGGAGGGGTGATGGAGGAACTCACGAGGTTAACCGTTTGTTAGGGAACCAACGGAGCAAAAAGACGCACGTATCCGGGCCATGGGGCGGGAATGGCGTAGCAAGCCGACACAACCTAATTCCTCGCGCTACTGGCCGTAGCAAGTACACGGGAGGACACAGGTTCAGCACGGAGGCTATAAAACCTAGCGAACGTGTTAGGTGTCGCCCAGCCCGCAGCTCTACAGATGTCTGTTAGCGAGGCGCCTTGCGTCAAAGCCCAGGAGGAGGCAACACTCCTAGTAGAGTGTGCCGTCAGCCTAGGTGGGCAAGGCATGTCCTGGGACTCATAAGCCCGGACAATAGCATCCACTAACCAGTGGGCTAACCTCTGCTTGGAGACAGCCTTCCCCTTCTGCTGGCCTCCGTAACAAACAAAGAGCTGATCTGAGGTCCTGAAGCTTTGCGTTCTGTCCACATAAACCCGCAAAGAGCGGACGGGACAGAGAAAAGCTAGGGCTGGGTCTGCCTCCGCCAAGGGCAGCGCTTGCATGTTCACTACCTGGTGACCCTGCTCCTCGTCCTCCCTGACCTTGCACAAAGTCTGTGCAAGAAGGCTCACTGGGGGAAACGCATACTTGCGAAGGCCCTGGGACCAGCTGTGCGCCAGTGCATCTGTGCCGAGAGATCCTTCGGTCAGAGAATAAAACCACTGGCAATGGGTCGTGTCCGGAGAGGCAAACAGATCTACCTGAGCGGCTCCGAAGATTCCCCAAATCAGCTGGAACACCTGGGGATGGAGTCGCCATTCTCCCGGAAGAGGGGGCTGTCGTGAGAGCTCGTCGGCCGCACGGTTGAGCACACCCGGGATGTGAATGGCCCGAAGCGACCTCAGATGCTTCTGACTCCATAGGAGGAGATGGCGGGCGAGTCGCGACATACGATGGGAGCGTAGACCACCTTGCCGGTTGATGTACGCAACGGTCGCAGTGCTGTCTGTACGGACCAGTGCATGTCTGTGCAGAAGCAGCCCCCTGAAGCGGCACAGAGCTAAGCGTACTGCTTGCAACTCTTGGCAGTTGATGTGCCAATGCAGTTGAGGCCCCGTCCACAGACCTGAAACTGCATGCCCGTTGTACGTGGCCCCCCATCCGCTGGCAGAGGCATCTGTAAACACAACAGCATGCCTGGACACCTGGACTAAGGGAACTCCGGCCCGTAGAAACGCAGGGTCCGACCAGGGACTGAAGGTTATGCGACAGTGCGGGGTAATGTTGATCCGGAACGTGCCGCTCTGCCACGCCCATCTCAGGACTCGATCGTGAGGCCAGCGCTGAAGCGGTCTCAAGCCGAGCGACGTCACTGTGGCTGCGGCTGCCATATGCCCCAGGAGCCTCTGAAACTGTTTCAGTGGAACCGCTGACCTGCCTTGAAAGGACTTGAGGCAGTTGAGCACTGACTGGACGCACTCCTCTGAGAGGCGCGCAGTCTGACCGACCGAGTCCAACTCCATACCGAGATAAGAGATCCTCTGCGTGGGGCAGAGTTTGCTCTTGTCCCAGTTGACCTGAAGACCCAAACGCCTGAGGTGTCGGAGCACCAAATCCCTGTGTTCGCACCACAGATCTCGCGAGTGAGCTATTATGAGCCAGTCGTCGAGATAGTTGAGAATGCGAACACCATGTTCTCTCATGGGAACAATGGCCGCCTCCACGACTTTTTTGAAGACACGGGGCGACAGGGCCAGGCCGAAGGGTAGGACTTTGTACTGAAATGCTTGACCCTCGAACGCAAACCGAAGAAAGGGTCTGTGTCGAGGAAGAATCGAACATGAAAGTACGCGTCCTTCAGGTCGATTGCTGCAACCCAATCCCGGGGACGGATGCATTCGAAGATGCGCTTCTGCGTGAACATTTTGAACGGGAGCTTGTGCAGGGCCCGATTCAAAACTCGCAGGTCCAGGATCGGTCGTAACCCACCGCCTTTCTTGGGTTCAATTAAGTAGGGGCTGTAGAACCCAGACTTCATCTCGGCTGGAGGGACCGGCTCGATCGCGTCCTTCGCCAGCGGGACGTTGATCTCTTTCCTCAAGACAGGGGCATGGACGCTCCGCACACGAGTGAAGCGGATACCCCTGTACTTGGGAGGCCGGCGAGCAAACTGAATTGCATAGCCGAGCCGAATGGTACGGATGAGCAACGGGACGGCCTCGGAAGCGCTAACCAGGCTTCGAGAGACCGCACCAACGAGCCCACCCGAACCACCGGCGCACCCGCGGAGGGGCAGCGAAGTGGAAGGCAGGGACCAGACTCCGGAGGCATTACTGCGGCCGAGAAAGAGGTCTGGGTGTGCCGGGCAACACCTACCTGCTTCCACCGAGGGGCAGATGGCAGGGAAGGCCCGGAGGCGTTCGACTGCTGGCTGTCCCGAGGCGAAGGAAGGAGGGGAAACGAGGAGCGAGGCCTGGGGGCGTCGGTCCCGGTTTCCGCGCCTCCTTGCCCAGCGGGGGACGAGAGTGACGAGGCCGTGGCGCCGTCACTGACGTCTGAGCGCTGGGGCTGGGAGAGGGGAACGGGAGTGGTGCAGCTCGGGGGCAGCACGCACTGCCACTCTGACCCTCTCGGACGGAGGAAACTGGTCTTATTGACTGCCAGTCTCGACCTTGAGGGGAAACGAGGAACAAGGCCCGGGGGCATTGAATCCTGATTTCCCCTCACCCAGCGAGAGACGAGAGTGACGAGGCCGTGGCGGCGTCACTGCCATCTGAGCGCTGGGGCCCGTGAACTACTCAGAGGAAGTGGACTGCTCAAACTTTGGGTACCGCTGATTCTGGATAACCAGCGGCGGAACAGAAACGAATTCTCCACCCGGTCCTCCCCGGGGGAAGGAGTGGTGATGACACGCACTCCCAAGAGCAGAACGTCACATACTCTGGGTAGCTCCTCTCAGGGTTGTTTCCCTTTCCTTTGCTGGGGGAAAACAAACTCCGAGCGGGCTGGTTTTGAGGTGCTTCTGGACCACCAGTGTGGACATCGTCTAACCGAGGGCCAGCGCTGTGACTTATCACGGTCAGTCACTAAGCACAGCTCAACCCCGAGTTAGAACTACGCACGTGCAGTGGTAGTGAGAGAGGAAAAACTTTTGCAGATTTAGGCATGTTTGGCTTGCCATATTGGCACCAAAATGCTTCCATACTGCCAAAATTCTTCACACACATCCAGGCACTCTAGAACAGCCCAGGAAAGTGTGGCTGTTAAGTCTGAATCTTCAGCATGAGAACACACCATTATAATAGGAACTCAGCATCATATTCAGAGTATAACAGCCCTCTCTCCGATGTAGCGATCGACATCTGTCCTCCCTGGGGCCCCGAATGAAATGCCTGGTCCCTCATGAGAAGGACCAGAGACCCATCCGAAAGCCTAGACGGCACACGGCACGCTGAGCGGCTCAAGCCTTTACGAGAAAGGGGAGACGAACAACGTGCCGACGTGGTCATGCACTCCTGAGAGAACATGAACCACCCACGAACGCAGTCTCAACACACTGATTAGGCATGTGAAACCGTGATCGTGGCCGTCAACCAGGCATGCAAGATAGTGAACGTGGCCATCGCTTTGACACACAGCACGCTGGGCGCTCAAGCCTACAGGCAGGCGAACAACGTGCTGACGTGGTCATGCTCTCACAAGAAAGCATAAACCATCCACGAACACAGTCTCAGCATGTTTGCGATGCGCTAGAGGAGTGAGTGGTTCGTGCTCACTGAAACCCTCAGATCACCAATGTTATTTGCCAAAGTAGCCCTCCTCTGGTGCACCAGAAGAGAAACTAGATCGGGAAATAAGCAAAGGGACTCACCTCACAGAGGCACACGAGTCTTGATCTTGACCGCGCATCTTGAGCGCCGAATGACGCGCGCTGGGTTTCCGTGACAACCCGCGCTGTCAGCCGGCGCTCGACGGCACACGGCACGCTGAGCGGCTCAAGCCTTTACGAGAAAGGGGAGACGAACAACGTGCCAACGTGGTCATGCACTCCTGAGAGAACATGAACCACCCACGAACGTAGTCTCACACACCGATTAGGCATGTGAAACAATGAACGTGGCCGTCAAATAAGGACAGGAAACGATTGTATCCAGAAAGACACGAGTGAAACGTCATCCTGAAAAGGACGCGATCTTCACTCGTGTTGCTCTTTCAGGAAGAAAGTACTCTCTATCGTGCTGAAGCACACAGGGACCCAACGCGGCAACACAGAGGGGAAACTGCAAGCCCGCTGTGCGCACTCAACAGTTTACCAGCTGTGAAAACAGCTTTTGAATTAACAGCATATAGATGCAGCCGGTAGACAGGAAACCGCGCGGTCGCTGAAACGCCATCTCACCAACACAGAGAGATCCCCTCCCGAAACAGCAGACTCGTAGCTCGTAAGAAAAATACAATCTTAAAGCTCACTCACTCAGAGAGGACACAATCGGTCGGCTCCGAAGCTAAAAGCGTTTGTGTATGCGCTTGCTTCCGTTTTTATACCCGCACTTGTAGGCGGGTCGCGGAATGCAAATCTTGCATGCCAATGTTTATTGGCTCGTTTTAGTTCACTCGAAGTCGATTGGTCTCCCTAGCGTGATCCCAATTCGTTGGAAACTCCTCCGACGAGACGTAGGAGTTTCCGAACAAAAGGGAACCATCGTTCTAACCAACATCCGCAAACAGCATCGTAAAGTCGTGTGTTTGGAACGACAGCTCTCGAGCTGTGGTTAGAAGCAGAGTTTCTTGTTTGCATGACATGTGGACTCAATAAATCCTTATCTTGAGCCAAATAAGCAAGCTGACATTCAGTACAATCTATATCTTTTATTTAGAATATATACAAATGTAATTTACATCTTTTAGTTTGTCCGGAGATTTAAAGCACCGTTTTTGAAGAGTGCGCATGTGCGAACGTGCTCTAGTGCGTAAGAACGAGCCTATGATTGAATCTGGAAATAAAGCAAAATAACTGAGAAAAATGAGAAATAGTCCCCAGATGCCATGTCTGTAATTTATAGCAAAACATCTAGCGTTATTTCGAAATCAAACAGATTCATTAAAATAAGTTATTACTCCACCACGCGCGTGACATCATTAACCAGCGTACTTGAATGACCACTTTGCGACAATATGCTTTCGGGAAACAGTCGTGACTAGCTAGTTGATTTCTTCAACGATACATCGTACTGTGGTAGTGAAGCAGTGAGTCACGTCAGCGAGTGTACTGGAAAAGTACCCCTGGTTGACTAGCATTAGTAGTGTCTTGAAGCTCGCGGTTATGGTAAAGGGCGTGACATTTCCGAAACACGCTTGAAGTGGTTGACCAATCACAACACACTGGTCCACTCGACCAACCATTTTGCTTTTAGAAGTAGGGGCTTCATAGAGATGGGAACTTAACAGAGAGTTATTGACAGAATGGGAAAAGAGGAGCTGCAACAATGTAAAATATGTGAAAAATAATATTTCCGAGCTTAAAAACCTATTCTAGTAGACCCCAAAAACAAAATCAAGACTTTGAAAAAGGGCATGAAATGGCCTCAACACCATTTGCTAAAGACTTGCTTTTTCACTCACTGATCTCTATATATAGGTTGCAGATATATTATATAATAATATTATTAGTATTAGTATTATTATAGGTCAGTGTTTCCGCCATGTTTCATATCAACAAGTCTCTTCCAATGCCACAACTCAGCAACTCTTCACATCTTATGGAGCAGTATAACCATTTCTTTCAGTATAAGAGTTTAACCAGAACATAAAGCTTAATTGAAACATGTGGTGCATGTAAACGTGGTGTATGTCACACTTATGCTGATGCAGTGCCCTCAGGTGAGTATCAAGGACAGACTGACTATAACACTTGAATACTAATGCAACCATTTAAAATTCTGGATACTGAGGTGACTGAGAGGACACGCTAACAGTACTGCTAACGTTACACTTAATCCCGGAAATCTGTGCCTTTTGAATGTTAACCCACTTAATGTAGCCTGAAGCCAAACTTGTTCTACTTCTTTGTCAGTCTTGGATCCATGCATCTCCTTTCATATTACCCATTTTTAATTATATTTTATATATTCCCCTTTGCACATTTTTCTTTTATACTTTTGTTCCTCCATCACCCAGGGACTCTAAGCAGGTAAAGCATTCAAGTGAAAGTAGTTTATAGTCCCTCCAGTACAACTAGCAATAGTTGTAGTTCTCTTATCAGCTCTGTGATGGTTGTTAGATCAGAGAATGTTACAGAAACACAGTGTTCCTGTTTTTAGTAATATGCATTTTTGGTGATCCGCACTAAATACACCTGGCATTAAGATGCGTTTTCGAGAATCCGATCACAAGTGGTCAGCCGAGAATATTACCTTTTCCACCTGGTTTTAACATGTTTCAAATGCTTCTCCTGTGACCGATTGTGTTCGGATTTCATGAGACATTCCCCTTTTGTTTGGCAACACTTTCCTTCACTTTCACAGGAGGGCGGCACACACACATTATTGAATGAAACCAGTGTTAAGGCTAGTTCACAGCAAGGATGACAGAGAGGTGCAGGTATTACATCACTTTGTAGGCCAAAAGTTAGAAGCGAGTTAGCATTTTAGCACTTCCTGTTCCATCGTCCCGAAGTCAGTGGTTAAATGGCTGAAATAAGGAATATGGTGAACACAAGCTCAAGACACTTCATACAGCAAGAGGTAAGATATGATTAGAATCACTTTCAGAACAATATTTTTTTCAGCTGATGAGCAATAAAAACATTGACAATCAGAATCCACCCGACTTTATAGAGTTCGAGCATTTAAAACAGCAGACGTCATAACTGCAGTGTCTGTTCATAACAGAACATTATTGCTGGCGTGTAATATAGTTATTGTTACAGTTATTTTTTATAGTTCTCCTCCTTGGTGTGAACGGGCCTTTATTCGATTCGCAACCGAGCGGGAAAGGAAGCGAATGAAAAGGATAAGGAGGGCAGATGCAAATTTTGACCATAATCAATTTTTCTTTTTCTTACAATGCATCCCAGAGAGAAAACATTATAGATATTCGGGATGCATTCAGGACGGATAGCATTTCTAATAAAAATGTGTTTTTGACTACCTCCTTATGTGGTTTCAGTAATCTGATCACAAAATGTTTAGAACCTGTTTCCACCTATATTTAGTTCTGACCGCGAAAAACAGAACTTAATACAAGGTGGAATCAGGTCCACTGAAACCTCGTACATTGGGTGTTAAAAATGCATGCGACCACATCGCATTTGTAGTGTAAACGCTCAACTGTCCCAGACAGCAGTGAAGCACCGCCAACTCATATAACACACAAACATTATTATGGGATGTGTTGTGAGGGAGCAAACCAAAGCAGGTGATTCAAACTTCTCATAACCAGAACACACAGATCGTTGTTTCCCTCCTTATCCTTTTTATTTGCTTAATTTCCTGCTCACATTTTAGACGCTTAACATGGGTTCTTTCATTCAGGAGTGTTTGTGTTCCACACTTTCCGCTCACAAGAAAGTTATGCAGTTTATGACGAAAATGACAACATTTTCATTTTTTGGGTGAATCAACCCTATAACACCTGATGGAACCTTGGCCAATGTTTAGAAATACATGATGTGTAAAACTTCCTCAACATGTTTCTTCTTTTAAAACTTTTGAACCACTGGTTTCACCACTCATCAGTCATCCTGCAATATTAATATTAGCTCTGCTGTGATTCAGAAGTTACATTCAGACTGGAGTGGAGCCACACAGTTTCTCTTCCCTGGGTTTATGCGCTCTGCTCCAGTTCCACTACAAATCTTCCTTTGCCTTCATTCTTTGCTTTTGATCTTGGATCAAAAGAAAACTCAAAAGGCTCTGACTTTTTCAAAATCCTGCTCCTTGTTCCAAGCAAAATGACACAATTCTGCTCCCCACTTTGTATCGCACACATACTCTGGTTCAAAACAACACAAACAGAGCCAAGTGGAGTGATGCCAACAGTGAAACATTCCAGTGCTGTTCTACTAAACATCAGAACTGCAATCAGATTACAAGAAGTTGCATAATATTGTAAAGAACAAAAGTAAGTTGTTGAAATTAAGTGGAAACTAGATCACATACTATTAGTATCATGCCAGTTTTGGTGTAAAATCTCTTTGATACAGTTGTGTTTAGATTTGAATACTTTTGCGATATATTGTGTCACGGGTGACCTTCTTTTGTCTCCTAACTCTTCTGCCTGATTCTTGCAGGGCTGAGGGTGGCATCTCAAAGGGTTCGACTGTGGGAATCCTGTTAGACCTTACAAAACATACACTGACCTTCTTCATCAATAAACAGCAGCACGGACCAATGGCTTTCGAGAACCTCGAGGGTGTGTTCATGCCAGCCGTTAGCCTCAACCGCAACGTCCAGGTGAGCAGCAGATCCACACTGACCTTTAACCTTTAACCCACTCATTTATTGGTAGCATTGGAAATCGAGAACTGTTTCTTTTTCTTTAACATTCTCATGCCGTTTAGGTTTCTTGACCAAACTCTGGATTCTTTTGTTGTAATAAAAGGTACTTTAAGGGTGTTTTCACACTTGGGATGTTTGGTTCGATTAAAACAACACTGATGCGATCGCTCTGTTAGTGCGGTACCAAAGACATGTAATCAAACCAAAAACGGGACATGAGGGGCTCTCGCACCGGAGGAATCTTTTCATAGTTCATAGAACTGTTGGCAGAAGTACCCGGATTTTGGCGTGTTCGCACCGTAGGAACTTGGAACGATTTTAGTTCTTGGAACTCCTTTTGGAGGAACTAATTTAGCTCCTACTTCAGAGTCGGGTCGAAACCAGCACTATAGGAACTACCAGTGACGTTAGTGTACGCTGATTGGCCAAACGCACGCGAAACATCAGCACCAGCCATCTGTGTAAACACAGATTACAGCCTATATATTTCCTACAGAAACTAACTCTATGAACATGGAAAACAGTGATAGATGAGCCTCTTAACCTTTACGCTGAGGAGAAAATCCAACTCAACTTTGAAGGGACCAAGCCAAACATGATGTATTTCTGCTCAGCTAGCAACACTGGACATCAACCACACGGCAAACGCTAATACTTTTTCATACTGTCTACTTTCTAAGTATAATAGTTCTATCTGATATTGTATTAGACAGGACTGTTAGACAGATCGTAAACTAATGATCATGGAGAATGCGAGCAGTGTGAGCTCAGGCTATGGCTGACATTCTCATATATATATATATATATATATATATATATATATATATATATATACATATATATATTTTTTGGACCAAACAAACCGAGTGAACCAAACAGCATGTGTAAACACACCCTAAATCCTTCCTCAAAAGTACTAAGAATTGTTAAAGGGGTCATATAATGCAATTTTTGTACAAGTTAATATGAATCTTTAGGGTCTAAATGAAAACTTTGTAATATACTTTTATTAAAAATTCTCAGTAGTATTGCAAGAAAACACTAATTTTACCTGGTCAAGAACAGCTCTGTTTTCAGTGCATGTGCCTTTAAATGATAATGTGCTTTTATCACTCCGCCCCTCTGTTCTTTGGGGCGTTTTGACACAACGCACGTGGAGTGTTGCCTTGACATTTGCAGGATGTAAACAGTATTTTTGTTTTTTTGACATTACTTCTTAATCAGTAACAGACAAGTAAACCAGGTGTAACTTAGTGTTACCACGTTAACTTTAACACCTGCGTACACAGTTTTTAATAACGCGTTGTTCGTTATAAATGTGGGATTATGCATTATATTGAGAACGTCATAACGTTACATAGAATACATGCCGTAATATACTGAGTGTAAACATTAGCCGCATTCATCGTGAATCGTGCAAGCGATTTGCAAAGATTACTATTTAAGGGTTAATAAAACGTTACACTCACTTCTTTTGGAGGCGCAGAAGGAACACGAATAGTTGGTACTGATTCTTTTTTCAGGAGCAGCTTCTTAGCAAAACCAGATTTACACTGACCCTCGTTTATAAAGCAATCTGGTGAGGAATGATTAGCGCAAACATAAAAGCATTTACGTTTATCATTGGGAATATTCCCTTCAAAAATAAAACTCAGCCACTGCGTTTTCAGCGGTTCGAATTTAGGGACATTAAAATGACTGCTGTGTTCCTTATCACACCCAAGAACAGAACACCACAATCGCTTAGACGCCATTCTGCTCCAGTGTATCAACAACGGCGGACTGATGACCGCTCGCTCAGGGCGGGTCTGTGTTGAAACGCTGCTGTCAATTATCAATCGTGGGAGGGGCGTCTGATCTTGTGACGTCACAAGATCGAACAGCTCAATTTGAGGCAGGGGAAAACATATAAGGAGATTAAAATAAAAACACTGGATGGATTTTTGTCAATTTTATGATGGTTGTGTACAGGCACTGCCAACACACATTTCAGTACAATCAACTTGTAAAAGTGCATGTACCATTATATGACCCCTTTAATGGATGGAACTAGAATCTTTTAAGGTGAATCATAAATCAGAATCATTCCTCATGATTCCCATCCCTAGTGATCAGCATTAATGATTGAAATGTGTATTTTTCACAGGTGACTCTGATCACAGGTCTGGAGGTCCCAAAGAGCATCATGTGATCATCTTTGCCCAATGAGAACGAGCCAGATCTTTCTTATCAAACGAATCAGTGCTCTCATACTGCACCAACATATAAAAGCTGATAAAACTTTGAGGGGAAAATATGTTTTGGAATATTTGGAGCTTAGTTAATATTTGTTTTCCCTTATGGTCATCTGGGTGATTTGCATTTCAGTGTTTACAAATCATTCCAATGTTTACAGAAAAACAAACCACTGGATATCCCCACGGGGGCCGAAGCTGGAGTCGGACCCCAAAGCACTTTGAAGTAGAGTTCAGTCTCTTTTTCATACCTCCAATGAAAATTTAGCACAGTTCCAAAAATGTAATGTGATATAAAAAACAAAAAACGTGTCAAGCATTTGATATGTTAGCAACCGATAGTAATCAAACTATCTAAAGCAAGCAAGACTAAAAGGGAATTTGAAATCATTTCAGGTTAATTTCACATGCTACACGAATCTCAGGTTTACTCACCTTTAATCTACAGCACAGACTTCAAAAGATCTCAACAAATTCATCACTCAGACCATAAATCTGGGTTGCTAGGATTGAAAAAGTCCCAGTCAAGCCAAAGGCCCTGCGTCAGAGAGTGACGTGACTAGTGACGAGAGTGAGTTTACAATCTCTATACTTCAACAAATTCCAATCCTTATATTTGATGCAGATCTTTCTTGTATAATAAGAAATAGATAGTCTTATGGAGGATAGAGTGATTCGGGTGGTTTTTAGGGCGTTGCTATGCAGTTGCTGTGTGTTCTGAATGGCTTAGACCGGGTTGTTTTTAAAGTTTCTAATGTGTTCTGTGTAGTTGCTCAGAGGTTAGTTACAGTTTTGACCTCATGACTACAAAATAGCACACAATTAGCTGTACAACTTGCGGTATCATTCATGATCGTAGCAAAAAAATGTGGGATGAGTTGCGTGCTGGTGTAATACTTATCATATGCACGCACAGTTGTGATACTTCTCAGCGCTAACACACACACACACACGCACACACACGAGTTCTGGTTTACAGAAATGAAATAATAGCTGCCATTAGAGATGGATTGTACCCTCACCACCAAGTAGATTTGGTCTAGGTGTTTCATATGAGCCACAGTTGTGAATATTTAGCCAGAATCTCAACTCTCCTTACACTGTGACAGACGTTTTCCTCAAGAGTCTTGAAGATGAAGTGTGTATTTTTTCTCCTATCCCAGCTTAATAGGCTGAGGCAACTGTAAGAAAGCCATTTTAGCCTAGTCAAGTCAAGGCACATTTATTTATATAGCGCTTTTTACAATACAGATTGTTTCAAAGCAGCTTTGCAGAGATAACAGGAAAATAATGCAAACAGGTTTGTTTCCAGAAGAAAATAGCATCACAGCCCAGCTGAAGTAAGTTCATTGATGTTTCATTTTTGTTTTAAATATATATATATATATATATATATATATATATATATATATATATATATATATATATATATAGCTGCTCTGGAGTAAACCGTGATGCCATCGTTCAGCTCAGTTCAGTTCTTGTATAATAGTGTCAATGCAGGCAGATCAATATTATAATATTGCATAGGTTGATCCAGAGAAAAGTGTAAACACTGCCTCTGTGGAGCTTTCAAAACATTGCTCGGGTTTGACTAAACCAATGGTGAGAGTTTGGGGCGGGGTTATCTGTATTTCCGACCAACCAGAGAAGAGTGCTGGAGAAACCCTTTTGAAAACAGTCACTATTTTTGTAAATGGAGAGGTGCAGGTATGAAGTCACTTTGTAGGCCAACCAGCAGTTTGCATCACACTGGTTCCCTTGACAAAAGCACAATAGGATTTTCCCACAGGCTTTTGGATTATCGCTAAAAACAAGCTCTCTGATCAACAAATGTTTATGATACTTGTACGTTTTGTCCATCAAGATAATTATCAAAAATGAACTCAACTTTTATGAATTTTGAAGACTAAATGCAGTCACCAGAAGTAAAAAGCTAAAAGTAGGTTATACGTTTAAAATAGAATAGTTTATAAGAGCACAATTATAAATATAACGCTGCTGTAAAAGCGGACTGAGTTCACCTGTTCTTTAGCTGAGTTTACCTATTCGGCGTGATGACGTTTAACATTTAGTCACTGGTTAGCAACCACCTTTTTCAAGACATGCAACAGCTTTAAAAAAAATCACAAGTGGGGGTAATACTGCTGTATTTTATGTGGTAGAATAAAACGTGAAAGTGTCTTGAGCTTGTGTTCAACACAGACCTTATTTCAGCCATTTAACCAAAACCCCATTCAAAAAACCCATCGACTTCGGGACGATGCAACCGGAAGTGCTAAAATGCTAACTCACTTCTGTGTTTTGGCCTACAAAGTGATATCATATATCATACCTGCACCACTCTATTATTTTACTGACACTAGTATTCACGTGGAAATTACACACTTTGACATTAAATAAATCGAGACTCATACATCTCAGTAAAAAGTAAATGAGCACCTCATGGTTCAATTTATCAGCATAATTTCAACGCTGCGCCCTTTAACGGTTTCTGTGCTTTTTTTTTTAGACAATGCCAGACTAGCAAGTCATACCATGTAGTCGGGAGAGATGATTGCATTTGCATGTTGTATAGGCTGTAAATATGGTCAAAGCAGTGAAACGCGCATGAGTTACTTATTCATTATATTGAATTTCTGTTGCAGTGATGACATGGATAAAACAGGCTACAGTATAGTTGCAGAGTTACAGTCTGCCCTCTAGTGTTTGTTGTGTGGAATTATTTTTCTGATAATGTAGTCTTGATTTAAACCTCCAAGAAGCCACTTACCTACATACAATTCTCATAAATCTGGTGCATGACACAATAAACGCTATGAAGAGCCACTTATGGACCTCACAATAGGAGATAGGTCACAAGCCTATGTTCAAATTATAATGGTTTCAGGGAGAAATGAGAGATAAATGGAAAGATATTATATTTATGTTTATTATCCTGTCCAGATATTAATTTACCGGATTATAGGAGCAGATAATGACCCATTGGTGATGTAAAGCATGGGATGTTGTTGATATTTATAACACATTTCTATGAAGTTTAATTAATGTAAATAGCTTGTTCCTATGCTTTTATCGGGGGTGAGTATTTTGCTGTCAGGAGTAAATAGAAATAGGCAGTTGTTGGTGAAAAAACAAAGAAAAAAAGAGAGCAGTAAAATGTGAAAAGCTACGCTTAAAGGAATGTTCCGGGTGAATGTTCTTCAGTCAGGACCATCGTCTGGTTATGTTATCCCATGTCTGGGAATGTTGTCCCGGGTCATTTGCATCTTTACAGTCAGTTTAATACAAGTTACGTTTTATCAACATTTAAAGCATATAGTGCTTTACCAATAAAAAAAACAAAAAAACAACAACAGGAGTTATAATAATTTACCTTTGAAGGAAGCACAAGGCCAGTCAATATATTAAAATACACTGTCTATAGTCACAAGACTGAAATATGAAACATATAGACCTGAGTAAGTTGAGTCCGAGTCAAAACCAAGACCAGACGAGGGTCTAGTCCGAATCCAAATTATCCAAGTCCATTAAAATATGCTTTTGGACTCGGACTCCATTGACCATTGTGGAGAAATTGGCAAGTTTAAATTATTATCTGTTGTAATTGCCATAAATGTGCCATATGCATCTTGCTCAGTCATGTGACTTTTCGCCTCATCCACCAGCCAGGCAAAGTTAGAGCTGAACCGTAACCTCGAACATTCCTTTAAATCCGATTTATACTGATTGTGCGGGAGACACCGTCCAAAACTGCTGTCTGTCCAAGAGAATCTATCTTGCCGAATTATCTTTTTTTACAGTGTAATTTAAAATTTTTACTATTTCTTTGTACTAAAGTATATTTCAAAGTTTATGTCAATATAGATAATAGAATCACTGGCCACATTCTGAATATGAAAGAAAGCACACTCCTGAAAGTTTGCTGAAACAAGAATGACCCTGATATGAGAACTTGAGTGCACACTGTATATGTATGATAATAAATCAACTGTACAGCAATGGAGAATTAATGTGTAAAGTGAAATACTGTATGGACCTGGGAGGAGGGATGTGTACTATAAGGATGGTTGAAAAATTCAGTTAGGCAAGAGTTATTTTGTGAATTATGTTTACTTATTTAATTCAATATCCCCATTGACCTGAAATATCCAGATCTCAGACAGGAATAGTGTCCCCTACTTTTCCCAATTTGAATATTCATTAGGCTGAGAAAGTTACAGTGCTGTGCCTCATTCACACAAATCTGCCAAAATTAGCGACGTTTCTTGGGAATGTGGTGTGCTTTCACCCAGGCTGGAAACCAACAAACCACATCCTCATATCCGGGTGTTTCTTCAACAATGGCGACTTTTTGCCTTGTAAACTTTTAGAAAATAAACTCATAAATTGTCCCAATTAACAATGTCCAACAGTGCATCTTGCTAAGGCTAATGTGATAACTAGCTTAGCTACCATTCTATACACTAAATACTCACAGTTAATTGAAGATAATAGTTTCATACTTTTTTTGCATTGTTGTTCCAAAAACGCACAATAACAATATTTTTCTTGAAAAATAAAGAATTATTTGATGTAATTTTGGCATTAAATGGCATTGTAAAAGTATGGATAATGATTTTAGCTGGCCCTAACTAAAAAAGTGGACAACATAAAAAGTGGCCAGATTTGAAGAAACACCCATCAACAGAAAGCACAGATGAATTCCATTGGATTTTTCCAAAATAGAGGAATCCCATCTCTTTATGATTCTTTTGGAAACGCACAAAATGAAATGGTCTTGGGGTGTTTGTTCTACAGGCGAATGCTTAATATGAGTGTGACCATCATCAGAAAACATCCTGTAGTCCCATAAACTAACAGAAAATCTGGCACTGTATCAAGCGTTTAAGGATTTATTTTTATAAATATACAGCATATTGCGTGTGTGGATGTACATTAGTCAAGTGTTTCAGCTTATCTCATTGTGAAGAGTTTGAAAAGGAAAGACAAGCTGTTTCCTGAATGCATCTTTCCATTGATCCTCAGACACAGGCCACACACACATGAACACAGCCCTGGTGTTGTGACATCTTCATCACCATCCTCGACGAAATCTAACGTGTGTGTTTGTGTGCGAGTCTGAGTCATCGCTGCTCTTCTTCTGTATGTGATCTTGAGCTCTCGTTTCCTCTTACTAATGTGATATTTTGTACGTCTTTGTGGTTTGTATATCAAATACATTGTATATGACATTCTTTTCTTACTACTTAGCGTGGAAGAAAAACAGCGTCTTTCCCTTTTAATAAACAATAAAACTGTGATGACAGATCCACGTGTCTTTATTCAGTCTCTCATCTGGGATTTTGTTTCTTTTTCACATGACTTAAAATCGTCTTACAGCCGTCAGGTCATGTTTGTTGCCAAACAGATGGATTAAACTCCAAAAATCAGTGTTTCTGCATTATTATTAATAAAACTACACTTTTACACTTCCTTATGACGCTATGCTTTGAGGTGATTGCGAAGATATTTAACTCTTTCCCCGCCAGAGTTTTTGAAAAAAGTTGCCATGCAGCCACCGCCAACATTTTTTTAAAATCATTTTCACAAAAGTTTCATGGCCCCGATATTTTGTTGTAGTAATATCTAAACATGCAACACATCAAAAGAAAGAACAGCTGCTTTTAAGCAAAAACCTGTTTTATTCTAGCATCATGCATTCTTTTTTTTATCAACACTTGAATGTGGGTAATAAAAAAGGCAACCTTTTGAGCAAAACACTGAGAAAAAACACGTTTTTGTCGAGGACTACATTTAGATCGGATTCAGATGATCAAAACACAGATGGAGTATCTAGTCCTTCAACACTTCACAAGATTGACATTTAGGGGTTTGTGTTCTAAGTTATGGGTCGACATTTCATTCAGTAACGTTAGACAGTTTTGATATATACTGTTTAATGTTGATGATCGCATTTTACATGCATAATCTATATACATCTGCATATATGATTTCACTTGTTTCTGCTGCTTCGCCAATGTTTTGATCAGGAGATTCAGTTCTCGTTCAGATGTTGTGTAATAGCGCCCCCTACCGTATAACAATGAAAACAAGGAAAGTCGGAATTTTCCATCAATGGCGGGGGAAGAGTTAACAAGTTGCCCAGGTATTCTGGGTGGTTTGGGTCTATAGATAAGGCTCACATCCCACAAATTGTCTAATCATGTAGAAAAGTAAAAGTACACCTCAAAAAGCTGCATAAGTAGTGCCATTTATGTCCTTAATACAAAAAGTGAAAGTTGAGTTACAAAAAAGTAAAGAAACCATAAAATAAACAACAAGGACATGTAAATGTGTGCCTATAATGACTGAGGTAAAGTAAGGCACATTTTTATTCCAGCTAAGACAAAGTGTGATATTCCATACAAATATAAATGCTCTTGCATTTGAATGTACTTGGGTTTTCTGTTGCTAATCATCATCTGTTACTTTTTTGACTTTAACTTTATATTTCTGAATGTCTTTGGAGCTCAAGACCAGCATTCCATTTTTGAAGCGTCCGACTTGTCCACCAAGCTCTCCGCTAGAGGAGGATTTACTTCTCTCAGTCCTGGGAAGTGAAGAATAAAAAAAAAAAGAAAGGAAAAAAATGAGCAACACTAATCTTGACACGGTTACCAGTGCTCTGCAAAAGTTTGTGGGGGAAAATCCAGTCAAAATTGATCAATTTTGAGTTTTACAAGGCGGCGAAAAAGTTCCCCACGCGGATTCCACTCGTGTTCATGTTGGTCACGCAAATTCTTCTTTATGTTCTTTTGACACATAAACAAACTAGAACCAATATAACTTAAATGGCACCTCTCAAAGAACAACAAATCATTGTGCTAAAAAAAAAAAAACCAAACCTTGGTTGTCCTTCTTTCCTTCTTTTGTTCTGCGATTCCTGTCAAAAGACCCACAGAAGGAAAGTTAGCAGAACGATTGTACACGCTGCAGAAGACGTCAAGTGTTTTCAAAAATAATCATAAAACAACCATTCAAATTGCAATGTTAAACTTACGGATTTTGCTTCCTCTTTCTCTTTCATCTTCCGTTCTTTTATGTTTTGTTGATACACTTTGTAGTTAACATACTGCCTTTTAGGGGGCTATAGGAGAAAAAAAACACATGGGAAAGACTTTAGTGTTGTAAAACTGTTTTTAAATGAGCTAAAACCTGTTAAAGAGATAGTTCAGTCAAAAATGAAAATTAATTTACTAACCCTCATGTTATTGGCAGCTAACCCTGCTATGTAAGCGGACAGATCGGATATTTCCCTGTCACTGCGAGTCATACATCATTGAAAAAGCAACGTTGGATCTTTAAATATGGTGCAAAGAGCAAAAGCTTGTATCATTTAGTCTCCATCCACTTTTTATTTCCTAAGACTTTTCCGCTCACCCTCATGTTGTTCCAAACCTGTATGAATTTCTTTCTTCTGCTGAACACAAAAGAAGATATTTTGAACAATATGGGTAACCAAACTGTGTTCTGTGTTCAACAGAAGAAAGAAAGAGTCATGTGATCGCGGTTGGGGTCCACTTTAGTTGATTTCATTCTCCAACGTTGAACGTTTTTTCAACGATGTGACTCGCATTGACAGAGGAATATCCGATCTGTCCGCTTACATGGCAGACGCAAATACGCGTATACATTCATATAAGATTTAGTTCCACATTTGAATAAGGCCTGAAACCGATCTGAGAATATTGTAATCCATGTGCTCTTTTCCTGCTTACACGTTTATGGGTTTTATCCGATCGTTGCCACATTGAAGAAAAAAAAAAAAAAAAAAAAAAAAAAAAAAATCAGAATTGGGTCACTTGTGATGTAAAGGCGGCCAAAGGTTCTCTGTGAGATTCTGTTGGCCTGCTATGGCGCCCCTGTGGTGATGCAAAGCAGATAGACGGGCTTTAAGCATGTTTCAGGCCTGATTATTGGATGCGTGTTGAACTCACTCTGGCTCCCAGCATGATGGCTCTGTCCTGCTCAAAGACCCTCTGCTGGTGCCTCTCGTACCCTGACAGTCCAAGCCTGTGAACCTCAAGCCGGGCCTGTGGACGACACGCATGACATGAGTTCATGGGACATTGAAGAAATAACTGGCTCATCATACTGCAAATGAGAAGTTACTGACTTGGAACCATATACATATGCAGAATATCACTCAGTACACTGAGAACAAATAGTTTAAAAATGGTTTAAAACTATTTGTTCATACTTTTCAGTATTGAATGAATTCTAACTAATTATATATATATATATATATAAATATATATATATATATATATGTATTCTACATTTCACTTTTTTTCCCACACAATTTTGAAAATTGTGTTGTGTTACATAGGGCCTTATGAAAAGACATTTAGTAAAGTTTGAAGCGCAAAATATTGTAGATAAAACGTGTAAATATAGCACTGTAAATACTATGACGTGCGTCTCATCAGATAACCAAAAGTTCTGCACACTTTCAGACTTCAAGCCCACTAGGACACTTGGGCCAAATACAGGGAATACGTCATGCAAGTAGACAAGTGAAAAGACCACAAATGTAGGTATTGGGACAGACCCAAAGACAGAATCCTGCATTGTCTGTGCAGGATTCATGAAGGAAATGTCCCTATTTGAAGCATCTTACTTATACAAGATCATTAAGTTGCCTATTTTTTGGTACCATGGTGCTTTGAAATCGTGATGAAACGGACATAGCTTCAGATATTTTCTTCCATATTGTGACATACAACCAAGTGAAATGAAAGACTTGGTTCAATCCATCCAGTTGATTGTAAGAAAGGGGCGGGGTTTAAGCAGACTAAATGATTGGAGGAGTCCGGTATCGTCACCAAGTCTGTTGTTTTACTACTAGATCAAGTTATGACATTGACGTCAAAAAAAAAAAAAAAAAAAAAAAAAGTATTCATGGATTGTTGTTCACATTAAGATCAATAACATGCACTTCAAAATATATATAGGGTGAATTTTTCATTTCATGCTAATTTAAAAATGCTGCCTACATAACCATCTCACTAAAAATAGCAATAATCTCACCTTTTCTATCGTTAGTTTCTCATCAGGGACTTTTTTCTTCTTTTCTTTGACATCAGGAGGAGCCTGAGGATAAACATGGATGAAAACAGATAAGAAGTGAACGCAGTTGAAGTCAGCTGTTACTTTTTGTAGAGTTCATTCCCTCTTTCATTAATAAAAAATAAAAAAAGGTACTTGAGACTTATGATTACAAGCTTATATAAACGTGTGATTTCAAGTTTACATCTCGCAATTTGGTTTTATTTTGTTCTTCCGCAGAATGAGAAGATACAAAAGTAATTGTGATCTCGCAATTCTAAGTTTAAATATTTTATATGAAATAAAAAGTTACCTTTATTTATTACGTGACAGAAACAAGCCTCCATAGTAATGCAAAAAAATGGCCAATTAAAACCAACGTGCATTCCTCTGATTATATTAACTTTTTTCCTCCATATTATATTTATAACTGCAAAAACAATATCATAATTACTGTAGATATTTCACCAGGGACACATTTTTCACTAGGGCTCTTAACAATGTGACTTATGTAGTGTATAAATAGACAAAAGACAAAAAGTCAAAGGGAATTTTGAATGGGTTTTGTGTATGCCTAAAATAAGCTATTTGGTGAACACACAATATTCTCGTTTCACATTTTATTCTAGGACAAAATACATCAGTAATTCCCCCTTGTGATTTTTGAAAGCTTTTACTTGTCTTGTAAAAGGCGGTTGCTAACAAGTGGCTAAAGGCTAAATGGGACGATAGGTTGTTGGGGACATTAAACTTCATCACGCCGAACAGGTAAACTTGAAAAACATTGTGGCGTTTTTAATTGCACTTTTGCACACTATTTTAACTCAAACTCTCAGGGAAAATATTTTGCAATAAAGTTGCCGGGACTGAATGGTGGTGATGATGGTGAAGTCATGTGACTGTAGCCGTTTATAACCTACGTATTAGCTTTTTCCTTTTGGTGATTGTATTTAGGCTTAAAAATTCATAAGCATGGCGTTCATTTGTTAAGATAATCTTGATTAACCAAAGGGTAAGAATCATAAGCTTTTGTTGGTCACATAGCTTATTTTCAGCAATAATCCAAAAGCAAATGGACAAATCCTATTGGCTTTTTGTCAAGGGAATGAGAGTGATGGTAATGCTGCCTTCACATGCTATCGGAATGATCATAAATACACGTTTCCTAGTTAAAAATCAGACATGAATGGCATCAAGTTCAAGTCATATTTACCAGTGTGAAGCTTAGGAATAATTTTGATCCCCAAGTTCCTGAGTTGGGCATAAACGATTGCTGCTGTGACAGGTAATGTTTATCAATTATTTTCACAACAGCTACATTGCATTGTCTTGTTATTAAAGTAGTGCATACTATTTACACATATGGATAATCATTTGAAGCATATTGTATGTTTTATACACACTGAAAATAGCCTGAAATTTTGACCGAAATTCCAGAATCGTCTGCAAGATGACTATTGATAGCGTGGTGAATGTTCTTATGGTTGTCAATGAATGGAACGCTAAATATAATTTTGGTTTTGATAAGATTTTCCCAATAAATAGGCAAGAATAAACCTTCTGTCCTCCATGATTCCTGAGTTATGATTAGAATGCAACGAGCTCGTAATAATGACTTGTGGGAAGTGGGAAGTAGGAAATCTTGTGAAGGAAAGAGGATAACTTCAAGGTGGACCTAAAAAAATACTTCATCACTGCAACACTATGGCTGCATCGGAAATCGCATTATATAGTAAGTGAAAAACAGTATGTGACAAAATAAGTATGTCTGAATTCACAGTTCTCAAAAAAAAAGAGTTGTAAAAAGTCCCCGGATGACCTGCTACTTCCAGAGATGCTGAAGTGTGCATATGATGGACACTTTACTGTCCCATGAGGCCACGGGAGAGGATTTATGAATGGCAGAAGCAACGCAACTGACGCTGGTAGGTCTTGTGATGATGACAACATGGCGAATGTAGTACGTCCAGATTAAATTCATACCGCACACACTCATAAGGTGCGTTCCACTCGGCCGTAAGTGGACTGCGAAGTGAACTTCACAGGGTATTTCGCCATCTTAAGTGAGATTCCAATCCGAAGGGAACGAACATGTTCAGTTCGAAGGGCACTACAAACGGCATAGGGAATAAGGGAGCATCGATACATCACTTCACAGGAAGTGGAGAGCGATGATCACCCAACTGTCATTCCGCACCACATCATCACCAGTCAAGGGAGCAGTGAACACTTGTGTAGGGACCCTGTCGAATGGAACGCACCTATACTATATAGAACATTTTTTTTGCAGTTGTGAAGTAATAACTTATTCGAAATAAGTATCTACTAAAGACAGAGTGTATTTGATTTCAGATGCAGACAAAATAGAATAGAGTCATCCATCACATGGCATTTAGGGCTCAGGTGAAGCACAGATGCAGATCATGTATTTCGTCATGTTCCTCTTACCTTCTTCACTAGTTCAACAACCTTTGATAATTTGTTCTTCCTCCGAGGATCAATAAATGTAACAACCTCCACATTAGATCGTTTAGCCCCAGATGGTAAGCTTTCACATACTGTTGAGTTTGTCATGGGCTGCTCTGAGTCCGTGTCATGTTTGACAGTATCCGTGTTTTCCTCAGCATCTTTAGCAAAGTTCTTCCTTTTCTGAGACTTCTTCAGTCGTTTGTGTTGTCCATCACCTAAACATGACAAATTACATCAAATACAATAACCAGTTTTTAGAAACTTCATAGGCTGTCGTTTGCATACTTTGATTGTATGACTATATTATGCAGTGTGTAATACCGTATCCCACAATGCAATGCATTTCTAAACTAGTTGGAATAAATAACAATGAACCTTTTATTTCTGTAAATTCTTTACACAAAATACGTTTTTTATTTAAATTGCCACTTGCTGAAGTCAATATACTGTTAGGATTACTATTGTTTGAAATGTTTATCGTTACATACATACATACGTACATACATACATACATACATACATACATACATACATACATACGTACATACATACATACATACATACATACATACATACATACATACATACATACATACATACATACATACATACATACATACATTGAATGCACTAGTATTAAATGTAGTAAACACATTACTACACAACATAGGTTGAAGTATACAATGTTGGGGGTATTAATGGTGTTAATCAGCATATGCTGTAAATGTGTTAATATGTTAGCGTGTTATTAAATCATTCATCTTACCGAAATCGTACAACTTGTTCAGAACTTGGTCGAGGAAAAAACGATCATCATCCACCTCTCCGCCGTGTTGATCTCTTGCTACGCTCATTTTAATGCAAAATAAAACACGTTTTTAACAGAACGCCTTGCTTTCGTGTGTTTCACGTGGGTGCATCATACTCGCGAAATGTCCTTCTTTGCTTTCCGTTAATCCGTTCTTCGTCCCGGAAGTAACGCAATCTGAATTTTGACACCGCCCATTAGAAGTTTATGATTAGAAGGAGGAAAATCTAACAGATGTTGAAATGAAACCTGTTGTTTTCCTCCAGGCGGCGCGTTGAGGTTCAGAAAGACAGACCTCAATTCAACCGCAGTATAATCTCTCTGCGGTTTTGTCATAATGGCGACAAGTTGTACGATACGAAGTATACTCTTTTAAATCTAAAGCTTCCTGTAATACAAATTCGTGCAGATTGTTTAAATAAAGAGATTAAATGAAAACAGCAATCTAGTAACGAACGTTAATCACAAACGTCAGTGATTGGCCGATCCGGATAGCGCTGGGAAAAGTAAACGGTACCACATGTTATCATACCATTATATACACTGCGAAATGTTACTGGTGATATATGATATTTAATCCTTTGCAATTTTAAAAAAAATTGATCAGTTTACAGTTGAAATGATTGACAGGTAGAAGTCGTTCCTGATTGGCTGAATCCAGTAGTTTAGCCAATCAGTTTTCGATTCGTTTTTGTTTCTGTTTACATAGAGGTGTTTTTAGGAAACCTCAGTAAAGTCTGTGGCGTAATAGGGAAATCTCACGAATGTCACTAATCAACTATCTTAAAGCAACAACAACAATAATAATAATAATAATAAATAAAATTATTTTTGACCAATCCCAATTTGTCAGCCGTTCCACCAAACCCCGCCCACCCGGTATTGTTGGTTCAAACTCGCTTGTCATTCCAGCTGTTTGTTCTTGTATTTCTATGACAGGAATCAGGAGTTTCTGTGACACGAGCGATCAACCTTTATATAAACTTTCTCACACAGAACTCATTTGATCTACTACACCCATGCTTTGATAGATACTGAATAAAAATGGCGTCTAGAACACTGTATTCGGTAAGTGTGTTAGAGCATTTTATTCTTTGCATGCTTTCTGACAAGGTAGTAAATGCTTGCAACACTTGCAGTGTGAATCTTATCATAAGGCTTCAGACGTCCAGTGGACATAAGTCATTGGTTTTTAAAATAATAGCCCTATACTACAATAAAATGTCCAAATTTATATTAAATAAGGCGGAATTGTATTAATTAGCCTATAACATTAATAATTATATGTATGTTTAAGATAAAGCTATTTTAATCTATTAAACTAAAGCTATTTTAATCTATTAATTTGAACGTTTTAAGTTTTTTTTAATTGCTTACAAATAAATGGACATACCTATTAATTCTTTACTAATGTCTGAACTGCATTTTAGAAAGTGATTAAAGCAATGAAATAACTCAAAATGATTAAAAAGGAATTTTGTACAAATCCAAATTATCTCATGAATTATAATTTATTTTCATATAAATTATAAACAGTTTAGGACAGATAACAGATATGCACACTCTGGGCATTCTGAAAATTAATTAATATGTGCAATTTGAATGTAGCTATTTTTAGTTTACAGTTAATTTGAGCAAACATATGTTAATTAATTGAAAGCATTTAAGCACAAGCAAATCAGAAGGTTTTGAAGAACATGAGAATACAAGAATATCGGTCCTTGTCATTTTATTCTTCAGATTTTTAAAATGTAATTGTAATAAAAAAAAGCCCTTAAACTTTAAATAAATGATCACCATCATCTTATCACTTAATAAACAAACATGTTTTCTGTCTCCATACAGTCTAGGCAGCGGATGCTGAAGAAGTGGGATGATTTTGAAGACGTCCTGGAGGAGAGGCGACGTTCCAGTGATCTGAGATACGCACTGAGATGTTACAGTCCCTCACTTTATAAAGGACTAGTGCCCTGCAAAGTCAGCATGCTGAAAACCATAGTTCTGCAGTCGGACCACCTGCAGTATGTCATTAAACAGGTACAGAGCACCACCATTCCCTCAATACCATGTTTTCATGCAATAATTTACTTATGCTTTTAAAGAGGATCTATTATGCCCTTTTACAATGTCTTAGTTTTGTTATTGAGGTCTAGTTGAATAGGTTTTTATGCTTGAATGTTCAAAACACACTATTTTTCACGTTGCTGCACCTCTCTGCCCAGTCTGTCAGTAACGCTCTGGGTTTGTTTTCCTAAAGCATCGTTAGCATACTATGGTCGTCATTCCGTCGTTACCAACATAGTTGAACTTTTGGGCGTTTCCTGAAACCATTGATCCAACAAACATTTGCAAATTTGAGTGCACATATGCCTAAATGTGAAAAGGAACCCGTATATGGTATGACGTATAAGGGATGAATCGCCTGCGATGAATCAAACATCATGCAAAGCAAAATGACAGGGACCAGAAACCGTAAAGGTTCATTACAGCAGCATCTCAAAGATCTCGAATAGATTAAGTAGCAGAAGTCATTTTCTTCCTCCTGCTCGGGACGTCATTAACGACAGTCCTGTATTGTTGAACCAATGTTTACAAATACAGATCAATCGATTTTAATGGCTACTGAATTGTGTGTGTGTAGGTTTCATCAGAATCAGGAGACAGTAGAGAGTGTGTGACGGAGGAAGCGTCTCTGATTCTGGACGAAATGGCTCACCGACTTCAGCTCAGCACTGTACGTTTCTTCGCCTTCACGCTCAGCAAAGCCTTCAAGAGACTCTTCCGCAGTGTGTGTGTCAATGAGGAGGGCATCCAGAGAGTGAGTGACTCTTTACTGTCCCCAACATACATGTAACATTCCTGCTGAAACCCCTGACTTATACACAGTCTTATACACAGTCAGCTCACTACTAGAGTCAGTAATGTTACTAAACATTCTAATTTAAATCATCAGCGTTAATGCTTAAAGGATACATTGAATTTCTTTGTAATCACACACATAAATGATATTGATCAAGTAAATGCAGCCTTGGTGAGGATTTCAAAATGACATCCTGCCATTTGTTTGAATGAATATACCATGTAAATAGTCGATTTGTCATGATGTTTTTCTCTCTCCAGCTCCAGCAGGCTGTACAGGAGCACCCGGTGGTTCTTCTGCCCAGCCACCGTAGTTACATGGACTTCCTGATGATGTCATACCTACTCTACATGTACGACCTCCCCCTGCCTGTGATTGCAGCTGGAATGGGTGGGTGTGAACAGGATAGTCATCAAAATTGCAAAATGCAATTGTTTGTATCCTCCAAATCCATGTTGAATATAACAGTATCTTCAGAGTTGAGGTCACTCTTCTGCATTGTATCAGTCTGAACACTATTTAGTCTAGCTGTTATTTGAATATGAATAGACACATGCTTTCCAAAATTTAGACCTGCTCTGGTCAAAAAGTTCTTACCACAAAATGTTGGTTTTATAACTTTATATGCCAGCCTCCTAAATGGTCCATAGCTATTTGATTTGCCTGAGAAGAGCTTTTGGATGCAACAGTTTAAGCCCACAAGTTTTCCTTTTCTCCCTAGGAGTTGAGGTGTGACCTTGTCTAAACAGTATCTGGTTGATTTTAGGTTCCTTAGAACGGAACAAAGAATGCTAGCTGGAATGCCTAAGCATTTGAAATTATTTTGTCTGACAAGTACATAAAGATGAATTTATGCCCTTTAGTTTAAGTATACTAATAGCACATTTTTGTAAGGGGACCCTCACATGTTGCTGTAGCCAACATGCATGTTTGCCATTATAAAAAGTACAGCTGTTGTGAGCTCATTTAAGATGGCAATTTATCTACATTGAAACTGCAGTCTATAGGTTTGGCTTACACAGAGTAGCACTGTAGACGCTCACTTGTAAAACCACTTGTTACTTAGAATTTGTTTTCACAGCAGCACTTCAAATCAACCACTGAGTATTTCTTCTGTCCTAAGTGTTGTGCACAGTTGGGTCTTGTTCCCAAATGTACGTAAAAGGTAGGGCAAGCAGGCTTTTTACTTATAGTATGCTTACAACTGCAAGCATGCACACCAGTTATTAGTCAGTGAAAACGTTTGCATTCCTGCACACTGAAAAGTTAACTATAGTAAAACAATTTTCTAGTGGTCCAAAATGCCTTTACAATACAACAAGTAAATTCACGAATATAGAAAGACTTTTATTGGCACTTCTCACAATACATCAGTTAGTAATCACAATGGGGCCGATGGTTGCATTCCCTTCTGATATCAGGCCTGAAAAAGATGAAGACTAGATGAGAAATTGAAAGTCCTTCTGCAAGAGCAATGCCAAGACATCATACACTACCTGAATCAGATAGTGCTCGTCCTTTTCTGCTGGAACCACATGTGGAGTCACAGCACATGCACACCAGGTCATTGTCATCTACAGAAGTCCATCTATAGAAAGGAAAGAAAATTGCTTACCCATGTTTAACAACTCAAAATCATTAGAGGTCTCAATGGCATGTAATACCTATTAATGAAGGAGCAAGCCTTGTTCTCTGGACATGTCGGGGTTGAGGCCATGACAGCCTTTAGAGCACAGGTGATGTACACCTACAGAAGAGGACATAGTTAAACCTGACCAGTAAGAGAGCTCACCCACAGAACTACGGCCCATAATGCATACCAAGCCACTATCAGCTCCCAGGAACCTGAAAGTCTCCAAATGAAACTGCAGCTTGTCATTCTGAACCCTGCGCATGAAACTAGAATTGGAGCCTGTGAGCTTTCCATCAACCAGGCACCTGAAGAGAGAGAGGGTGTGGGTTAAGACATTAGACTATTTGCAAACAGGAGTTCAAGGAGAGATTCCCTACTAACCCATTGTTCTCAATAAAGGAATATCTTGGAGAAGAGTTCACATCAGGGACTGCAGTAGCCACACAGTCTCCCACAAAGATACGCAGAGGGATGTGGTTGTACTGCTGCACAGAAGCTTCAAGGTTCAGGAACTGCCCTAGGAAGTACTGATTGGATGGCCTCTCAAACATCCAGTCATCTGAAAAGAAAATCATGTTGGCAACATTCCCTAGCCACTTCTGAAAGTCTTACATTTCAGATTACCTGTCATGAGCTTCAAGGAAAACACCAGAATTTCCTCTCCAACTTTTGTAGCAGCAAAAGGAACCCAGCTGGGCATTAGTGCATTGCCGCTTACATTTTGCAACCTAGTGGAATCAGTAAAACAAGATTAAGAAGAATGTAACCTTTGGCAAAATTGCTTTGACAAGTTTTTTTTTTTTTTTTTTACCTTGAATAGTGACACTCAATTCCAACAGCTGCTGCATCAGCCCTTATAATGGGAGTTCCTACTAAAGGCTCAGGAGTGTAGAGGAGGGTAAAGGTGTAAACAAGCTCATCATTAGTCATCTGAAAGCAGCACAAGTAGCATGTTACTGGACTGACCTGGCTTTTACAGTTTCTATGGTTGACCCATTAGCAGCTACTTACCGTCAGAGAGCTGCCACATGTCTGGAGCTCATATTCAAAGATAAGGACATGAGCTTCCGGATCCTCCCCTACAGCTGGACAGCCTCCTAAAGTGAGTAATGAAGGATTCACCAGCTTACCAGTCCCAAATAGGTCCTCCTTAACCTCCACATGCACAATGTTCTCCCCACATTGTGCTGCAACACTCTTAGTAGCTATAGGTACACGCAGCTCAAAAGGCACATCTGGCTGTTGGGGTTCTTCTAACATTACTGGAAAACGCCACGTCAAAGGCACAACAGGACCCTGCATTAGTTGTTTGGACTGAGTATTTCCAGGTTCTTGGAGCTTCCATGGATCAGCCTCAATGGAGTTAATTGCTGGCCTTGGAGGCCTAAAAGATGCTGATACCTGTGGGCCTTGGAGAGCTTGCTGAGAAACTAAAACTGGTGGCTGTTGCTGCTGAAATCTTACTGGACCCTGGCCTTGTTGAAATCCTGACCATTGTGCAAAACACAAGTCAACTGCTGTAAGCAGCAACAATCCAGAAAAACTGAAAACCACCTGTCCCATTGCTGAAAAACTCTGAAATCTCCAGAATACCTGTTGATCTTCTGCTGTGCCTTTTTCTAGAGCAGGCAATTAAAGAGACTCCACCCCTTTTGACAAGCTTAATGATTTTCCAGACTTGTTTCGTTAAAATCAGTGTACACTCCAAAATAGGACAACCTAGATCCAGGTGGCTCACTTGTTTTGTAAACTGTCCATTGGCCGTCAAACAGTGACCAACACAGTACAAAAATGATTTCCCCTGGTTTCACAAACTAGACTTAAGGCTTTTGCGATTTCAGCAAGGTTATCAACTCACACTGTACGAGTAGATCGCTTAAAAGCCTTAAGTAATGTAAGGTTGTGCTTGAATGCTGAAAAAAGAAAACAACTTTATTCTTGTTGTATTGTCAGTGATGGTTAATTTTTGTTGTAAAAAAGTTATCAATTAATTTGTTTATATATAGCCGCTCTGGAGAAAACTTTACTTTGAATTTGCTTTACTTTATCTCTATAGTCCTCTCTAGTCATTTTTGCAGCTGTGGGTCAGATTCATAATCTGAATACGAGCCCTTAACTCTGGCAGTTTAGGTCTATATATACTATGGTAAAATCATGGTATTTTTTTTAGTACTCTGGAGTACTGTAAACACTATGTTAAATGAAAATGTAAATAAAATTGTAACATGATTCCACAGATTTTTTTATAAGAATGCAAACAGAATTTTTTAAAGTTTAACATATATTTTCTTTAAATATATTACGTATAATGAATAAAAATGTAATAAAAAAACTGAAATATGCTGCTTGCATTCTTCTATAAAAAGTTATTTAATATTTTTATCTAACATGGTTTTTACAGTAAAATTAATAAAACTTTGTTTTCATATTACAATATATAAGTTACATGTAGTGTTTACTAATGTCATGATGTTTCCTGCAGATTTTATGAGCATGAAGTTTATTGGTGAGATGCTGCGTATGTCGGGAGCGTTTTTCATCCGTCGGTCGTTTGGAGGAGATAAACTTTACTGGGCTGTTTTTTCTGAGTATGTGAAGACCATGCTGAGGGTAAGACCCTTCATCCAAACAACTGAACAAATGAGCAAATCAGGGAATTAGACTGTCCTTAATATACAAGATGAAATACAGGCTTCATATTGTAGTGGATTTAAGGCTTTTAACTTGGCCTGCTCGATTATGGCAAAAATCATAATCATGATTATTTTGGTCAATATTGTAATCAAGATTATTTAACACGATTATGAGTGGGCCATATGTCCAAAACCTTATATGAGTAATTTATTTAATGATAGCAATATATATCAAGTGTATATGCTGGAAATGTACATTTTAGATAACAGTGGAATTTTACTATTCTCGATTCCAATTGCGATACCACAGCAGATTGCTAACTAATGCAAGTAAAACAATATTGAAAATAATTCAACAGTCAGTTGTATTACAAAAAAAAAAATCTATAAAGGAAGTTACAAATATAATAGAGAAAAGATTTTTATGCAAGTCTATGTGTATTCAGCTAACAGCCTAGTACAGAAATTGAATAATGAAATGTAAAATAAAACACAGCATAGTCTTCACTACTTAAACTTGCTTTGGTTCTTATTAAAGCTACAAAAGTTATTCAGTCAAGTGCAGTGAGTAATTATTATTATATATTTTTTTGTCTTTTGTTGTTTGATTGACATTAGACTGCAGCAGGAATATACTGATACACATTCAATTTTCTCTCAACTGTTTGCATTCACTTAAGATATAAACGACTGGGTTTGAGTGATAGCTCGCCAAGCCGGTCATTTTGACATATTTTTGTGTGAAGGCCTTCTTGATTGCTTAGTAAACCACACCTGAAACTCAAACTTCACTTAGCGTGTCTCTGCACTTTTAATCACTTTTTAATATCAGGCAGGTCCTATTGTATGAAAGTCGCATTACATTACTTTACTAATTTGCACGGAATTTGGGCTTTTAAGGAGGAGAAAAAGTGCACCTCTGCAGTTGGGCACAATAATTGTTTTATCTCTATTATCATATATTCATAATCGTTGGAAGCCGAAATCTAAACTCAATTTTGATTAATCGAACATTAATTTCACACTGCTCTTAACCCTTTTATAAACATGTAACTGGAAGGGAATTTTACCTTTGATTAAGACGCAGTTCAAACAGGTTGATACTGTAAGTAGGTTTGGAACTGACTATTTAAAGGGATAGTTCACCCAAAAATAATCCCATTATTTACTCACCCTCAAGCAATCCTAGGTGTATATGACTTTCTTCTTTCAGCCAAACACAATCTGAGTTATATTAAAAAACAATCTGTCTCTTCCAAGCTTTATAATGGGAGGGACTACAGCCTCAGGTTTAGGAGTCCAAAAAAGTAGATCCATCCATCATAAAAGTAATCAATACGACTCTGCGGGGGTTAATAAAGACCTTGAAGCAAACCTTGCGGCTTCTGGGAACGGCCGTACGTGAGTCTAGTTCTGGCGGAAGAGTGACCTGACCCCAAACTGCACTTTAGAAAGCCTTTATTAACCCCCTGGAGCCATATGTATTACTTTTATGATGGATGGATGCACTTTTTTGGGCTTCAAAATCTCAGGCTCTACTCACTCCCATTAAAGCTTTAAAGAACCAGGATATTTTTTAATATAACTCTTGATTGTGTTTGGCTCAAAGAAGAAAGTCATATACACCTAGGATGTCTGGAGGGTGAGTAAATCATGGGACATTTTCAGTCTTGGGTGAAATATCCCTTTAATGTATATACTTCCATTCTTGACAGTTGAAAATATACATTGTTGAAAAGTTTTAACCTGTTATGTGTTTTTTACTTAGAATGGTTATGCCCCAATTGAGTTCTTCTTGGAAGGAACTAGAAGCAGGACGTGCAAATCTCTTACACCGAAGACGGGTAATTATACATCGAATATCGATTTGTAACATTTTTATACAATTTCAATAACAGGCTGTCCTGCTGTGACATTTTTTTTGTGTGTTTCATTTTGATAAAAGCTCTTTGCTGACTTCTGCATTTATTGTGCAGCGTCAAGGCTTTTCTCCACTTTTCTGCCTTTTTTTATTGCTACACAAATAAATTTAAGGTGACAGGAAACATTTTTTGGGGGGTCTGCATTGCTTGTTCACATGAAGTGAGATGCCAGCCAAATGAAATTTCACAGGATTTTCTCAATTGAATCATAGTCCCAGAATGAAATGGCGCCCCTGACTAATTTATGGCACAAAGGTTCAAAACGACAGCTTGAAACCTGGAGAGCCCGATGGTGGCAGCTCATCAATCAAACCCGAACAAAAGCAAATTTAGATGAATGAGAGGAACAAAATGGTCCACCTCTTTGAACACCGTTTTGTGTCAGCTTCATCTCCCACACTCTTTCATTTCTTCTTCTCCCTCAGGGTTGTTGAATATTGTGATGGAGCCTTTTTTTAAAGGAGAGCTATTCGACGTGAACCTGGTTCCTGTCAGCATCAGCTACGAGAGGATACTGGAAGAATCTCTGTACGCCCGTGAGCTGCTCGGCGTCCCGAAGCCCAAAGAGTCGACCTCGGTACGCCTGGCCTTCTTCTACGCATTACATCATTATTTTTTATTAACAAAATATATGCAGAAAGAAATTGTTTTCCAGTAAAAAAACAACAACAAAAAACGTAATTTGGACAATAAAACGAGCAAAAAAGCATTCAACAACACACACACCATTGTTCAAAAGTTTGGGATCAGTTAAGACTTTTTAATGTTTTTGAAAGAAGTCTCTTATGCTCACCAAGCCTGCATTTATTTGATAAAAAGTGATAAATACAGAAAAAACATACATTTTGTGAAATATTGTTACTATTTAAAATAAACAATTTTAATATATTTTAAAATCGTATTTATTCCTGTGATCAAAGCTGAATTTTCATCGTCGTTACTCCAGTCTTCAGTGTCACACGATCCTTCAGAAATAATACTAATATCCTGATTTTCTGCTCAAGAAACATTTCTTATTATTATGTTGAAAACGATGGTGCTGCTTAATATTTTTGTGGAAAACTTGAGACATTTGTTTTCGATTCGTCAATGAATGGAAAGTAAACAAAAAAAAAACACTAACAATGAAAGTCTTTTGATCAATCTAATGCATACTTGAATAAATGTATTGAGTATTGATTTATTTAAAAAAAAATTACTGATTCCAAACTTTTGAATGCTGTGTAAACATTTTACTTATGTTCCTAGAAAGATTTTTTAATTTTGTTTTACTACTTTTCATATAGTGTACAAATGTATGGGTGTACATATATATATATATACTAAAAAAAACTAAAATATCTATATATTGTCACGGTGTGGTGAGTAAGGACGGCAGGCTGAGGCAAAGAGCTCCAACACAAACGATTTAATCTTCAAACAAAACCAGGAACAGGCAGGAAGACAGGCAGGATATTCACCAACACCTATGCATATACAAGTATAAACATACACATTGACAAACTAAACAAGAACCGACACAGACAGACTGACCAGAGAGAACTAAATACAGATACAAACGAGGTGAGGACAGGTGACACAGATGATTAAAACAATGAACAGGTGGATGATTGAGGGAGTGAGTTCAGGTGTGCAGACAAGGAGGATACTGGGAAGTGAAGTGCAGACAAGGACAGACAGGTGCAGACGAGGACTGTGACATTACTCCCCCCTCCCGGTAGGCGTGACCTCACGCCGTAGAACTGGGGTGGGAGGGTGGGCCTCCTGGAGTCCGTGACGGGAAGGCGGACCAGGTGCAGGAGGACGGACTCCAGGATGGAACAGACGGCCCTGGCGGAGCAGGACGTGGGCGCGGCCAGGGCGGAGCAGGACGTGGGCGCGGCCAGGGCGGAGCAGGACGTGGGCGCGGCCAGGGCGGAGCAGGACGTGGGCGCGGCCAGGGCGGAGCAGGACGTGGGCGCGGCCAGGGCGGAGCAGACGAACCTTCGGGCGGCCACGGCGGTGAGGACCCCTCGGGCGGCCACGGCGGTGAGGACCCCTCGGGCGGCCACGGCGGTGAGGACCCCTCGGGCGGCCACGGCGGAGCCGGACGAGGCGAAGGCCTATGGCCCCCCCCCAAAAAATACTTGGGGAAACCCACGGGTTCACTTGACTCGGGACTCGGTTCACTTGACTCGGGACTCGGTTCACCCGACTCGGGACTCGGTTCACCCGACTCGGGACTCGGTTCACCCGACTCGGGACTCGGTTCACCCGACTCGGGACTCGGTTCACCCGACTCGGGACTCGGTTCACCCGACTCGGGACTCGGTTCACCCGACTCGGGACTCGGTTCACCCGACTCGGGACTCGGTTCACCCGACTCGGGACTCGGTTCACCCGACTCGGGACTCGGTTCACCCGACTCGGGACTCGGTTCACCCGACTCGGGACTCGGTTCACCCGACTCGGGACTCGGTTCACCCGACTCGGGACTCGGTTCACCCGACTCGGGACTCGGTTCACCCGACTCGGGACTCGGTTCACCCGACTCGGGACTCGGTTCACCCGACTCGGGACTCGGTTCACCCGACTCGGGACTCGGTTCACCCGACTCGGGACTCCCGACTCGGGACTCGGTTCACCCGACTCGGGACTCGGTTCACCCGACTCGGGACTCGGTTCACCCGACTCGGGACTCGGTTCACCCGACTCGGGACTCGGTTCACCCGACTCGGGACTCGGTTCACCCGACTCGGGACTCGGTTCACCCGACTCGGGACTCGGTTCACCCGACTCGGGACTCGGTTCACCCGACTCGGGACTCGGTTCACCCGACTCGGGACTCGGTTCACCCGACTCGGGACTCGGTTCACCCGACTCGGGACTCGGTTCACCCGACTCGGGACTCGGTTCACCCGACTCGGGACTCGGTTCACCCGACTCGGGACTCGGTTCACCCGACTCGGGACTCGGTTCACCCGACTCGGGACTCGGTTCACCCGACTCGGGACTCGGTTCACCCGACTCGGGACTCGGTTCACCCGACTCGGGACTCGGTTCACCCGACTCGGGACTCGGTTCACCCGACTCGGGACTCGGTTCACCCGACTCGGGACTCGGTTCACCCGACTCGGGACTCGGTTCACCCGACTCGGGACTCGGTTCACCCGACTCGGGACTCGGTTCACCCGACTCGGGACTCGGTTCACCCGACTCGGGACTCGGTTCACCCGACTCGGGACTCGGTTCACCCGACTCGGGACTCGGTTCACCCGACTCGGGACTCGGTTCACCCGACTCGGGACTCGGTTCACCCGACTCGGGACTCGGTTCACCCGACTCGGGACTCGGTTCACCCGACTCGGGACTCGGTTCACCCGACTCGGGACTCGGTTCACCCGACTCGGGACTCGGTTCACCCGACTCGGGACTCGGTTCACCCGACTCGGGACTCGGTTCACCCGACTCGGGACTCGGTTCACCCGACTCGGGACTCGGTTCACCCGACTCGGGACTCGGTTCACCCGACTCGGGACTCGGTTCACCCGACTCGGGACTCGGTTCACTTGACTCGGGACTCGGTTCACCCGACTCGGGACTCGGTTCACCCGACTCGGGACTCGGTTCACCTGACTCGGGACTCGGTTCACTTGACTCGGGACTCGGTTCACTTGACTCGGGATTCGGTTCACTTGACTCGGGATGGCTGACGTGAAGCCCTGTGCTGGACGGGACCAGCGGCGAAGAGGGCCCTGTGCTGGACGGGACCAGGGGCGAAGAGGGCCCTGTGCTGGACGGGACCAGCGGCGAAGGCTCTGTGCTGGACGGGACCAGCGGCGAAGAGGGCTTGGTGCTGGACGGGACCAGCGGCGAAGAGGGCTTGGTGCTGGACGGGACCAGCGGCGAAGAGGGCTTGGTGCTGGACGGGACCAGCGGCGAAGAGGGCTTGGTGCTGGACGGGACCAGCGGCGAAGAGGGCTTGGTGCTGGACGGGACCAGCGGCGAAGAGGGCTTGGTGCTGGACGGGACCAGCGGCGAAGAGGGCTTGGTGCTGGACGGGATCAGCGGCGAAGAGGGCTTGGTGCTGGACGGGACCAGCGGCGAAGAGGGCTTGGTGCTGGACGGGACCAGCGGCGAAGAGGGCTTGGTGCTGGACGGGACCAGCGGCGAAGAGGGCTTGGTGCTGGACGGGACCAGCGGCGAAGAGGGCTTGGTGCTGGACGGGACCAGCGGCGAAGAGGGCTTGGTGCTGGACGGGACCAGCGGCGAAGAGGGCTTGGTGCTGGACGGGACCAGCGGCGAAGAGGGCTTGGTGCTGGACGGGACCAGCGGCGAAGAGGGCTTGGTGCTGGACGGGATCAGCGGCGAAGAGGGCTTGGTGCTGGACGGGACCAGCGGCGAAGAGGGCTTGGTGCTGGACGGGACCAGCGGCGAAGAGGGCTTGGTGCTGGACGGGACCAGCGGCGAAGAGGGCTTGGTGCTGGACGGGACCAGCGGCGAAGAGGGCTTGGTGCTGGACGGGACCAGCGGCGAAGAGGGCTTGGTGCTGGACGGGACCAGCGGCGAAGAGGGCTTGGTGCTGGACGGGACCAGCGGCGAAGAGGGCTTGGTGCTGGACGGGACCAGCGGCGAAGAGGGCTTGGTGCTGGACGGGACCAGCGGCGAAGAGGGCTTGGTGCTGGACGGGATCAGCGGCGAAGAGGGCTTGGTGCTGGACGGGACCAGCGGCGAAGAGGGCTTGGTGCTGGACGGGACCAGCGGCGAAGAGGGCTTGGTGCTGGACGGGACCAGCGGCGAAGAGGGCTTGGTGCTGGACGGGACCAGCGGCGAAGAGGGCTTGGTGCTGGACGGGACCAGCGGCGAAGAGGGCTTGGTGCTGGACGGGACCAGCGGCGAAGAGGGCTTGGTGCTGGACGGGACCAGCGGCGAAGAGGGCTTGGTGCTGGACGGGACCAGCGGCGAAGAGGGCTTGGTGCTGGACGGGACCAGCGGTGAAGGCCCTGTGCTGGACGGGACCAGCGGCGAAGAGGGCTTGGTGCTGGACGGGACCAGCCCAGGGCCGAAATGAGGCCAGCGTGCAGAGTGATGCCGGGTCTCCACTCGACCCCCTCCTCCACTGCGGCCTCCACGACTCCCACGAAACACAGCCAGACGGGTACCCACGAAGGCTTGTTTCCAGCCCTCCATCTTTTTTTTTTTTTTTTTTTTTTTAAAGGTCGGTTCTTCTGTCACGGTGTGGTGAGTAAGGACGGCAGGCTGAGGCAAAGAGCTCCAACACAAACGATTTAATCTTCAAACAAAACCAGGAACAGGCAGGAAGACAGGCAGGATATTCACCAACACCTATGCATATACAAGTATAAACATACACATTGACAAACTAAACAAGAACCGACACAGACAGACTGACCAGAGAGAACTAAATACAGATACAAACGAGGTGAGGACAGGTGACACAGATGATTAAAACAATGAACAGGTGGATGATTGAGGGAGTGAGTTCAGGTGTGCAGACAAGGAGGATACTGGGAAGTGAAGTGCAGACAAGGACAGACAGGTGCAGACGAGGACTGTGACATATATAAGCAACATTGTATATATATTTATATATATATTTAATTGTCTATATAATAGTAAAAGTCTTTTTGTAGAATATGTGTTGAATAAAGTTTATTTTTCTCACCACTTTGGCAAATATTCTTTCCGTGTTTCAGGCATAAATCCTCACTCAATATTTGTAGATATACAAATATTATATATATATATATATATATATATATATATATATATATATATATATATATATAATATTTTTATCTTTGGAACATCCAGACATTTTACTGGACAGACAGACCTCAGAGTTTTAATTGTTCTTTTTTTGTTGACATCCATTTCTCTCAGGGTCTGTTGAAAGCCCGACGGGTCTTGAGCGAGGACTATGGCAGTATGCATGTTTACTTTGGTCATCCTGTATCTTTGCGCAGTCTGGCAGAGGGAAAGATAAACCGCTCTCAGTATAACCTGCTGCCAAGGTATGACACCTGCAATCAGCCAGAAAAGGTCTAAAGGTCATTATTCACATGTAGCATTTTGGGCCCCACTTTATATTAGGTGTCTTTTACTACTACTATGTACAAACATTTAAAACTAACCATTTGATACAATGCACTTATTCTGTACATACATGTACACATACATGCATGTTTACATTGTACTTCTATTTAAAAAAAAATCTGCATGTAATTACAGCTGTAATGAATTTCTGTAAACATCTATAATTTCACTGCTGACCCTTATCTTACATCTCAAGAGACTTTAAAAATCAAACCGACCCCAAACTTTTGAATGGTAGTGAATGTCTATATTTATACATTTATGTTCATTGTTATGTTTATGTGTAGTAGATTAATATGTTTTTAATTTATTGGCAATTTATTACTTTTATTTTCTACAATCAGAGTTCAGCCACAACATGTGTTTAGTTGAAGCATCCTGTTCTGTACAAAGTGAAATATCATCCGACTGACTTTAGTGTTTTTTATTTATTTATCAGGTACATTCCTCAGAAACCCAGCACAGACAAGCACGAGTTTCTGAACGACGCTGCGTTCCGTCTGGTCCGCATACAGGAGGAGAACATGGTTCTAAAGCCCTGGGTTCTCATCGCCACGCTGCTGCTGCAGAACCCTGATGGCCTGGACCTCTCCTCTCTCACGGAGAACACCGACTGGCTTAGGCACCTGGCACTGGCGTTTGGAGCGTTCTTGGATTGGCCTGGTAAGAGAAGCACCTAGTCAAAACCTCAGGCTGACCACTTTCTTTGTAAGGAAGAATGAATCACTGGATTTGCCAGAGCTAGTGTGAGAGGTTCATGGCATGTTTGAAAGCGATTCAGAGTTTTGAGACTGAGGACCCTAATTGACTTTGTACACCGACGCATGTATCATTCCTATTTTGCACCCGACGCACTGCAGACTTTTCCCTCCACAGACGCACGTCTGTAAATTAGGGAATGAGCTTGGGCTCCCGGGGCGGTTCAGCGAAAAGAGGAGGTGTGTTCCAGTGCAAACGTTCCCTGGTGCTATTTTGCAGTTTCAGAAAACAATTCCGCCACAGACCAGGAAAAACCTAGACGAAAGTAAGTGGTGCGTTATTCAAATGCTATTTTAAGGGCGCATGCTTGGCCATAATGTAGCGTGTGCACAACGCGCATACACTTTGCTTCTCTCATCTACACAGACGCAGCAGTTCCCATTTTTTTATCATTAGTTATCATTTTCACGTCCTGCGCTGACGTGTTTAAATTGCAAATGGATTTGCGCCCATGGGCGTGCTGGTCAGAAAACAAGGTGTGTTCTGGTGCATTGTTGGCGCGTTGCTATTTTGTGGAAACTGAAATAGACTGCACCATTGCATTGACCAACAAAAACCTGGTCTAAAGTTTTTGGCGCTGTCACATTGTCTGTTTTGATTTCTGTCTTTGTCTGTGTTCTGTCAGTTAGTTAAGTTCTGTCTTTCTCCGCCCCCTGCCTGTTTGTTTCTATGGTGTTTGATTGATTGTTTGTTCAGTTCATGTGTCTTGTTAATTTGCTCTTCAGTTCTGTCTATGTAAACCCTGTGTTCTGTCTGGTTCTTTGTCAGTTATTAACGTTACTTGTTTTAGTTGTTCTGTTCCCGATCTCGTCCATGGGTATCCGTTTGTTAAAGTTTGAGTTTGTTTAATAAAGCTGCTGCACGTAGATCCTGCTTCCTCTATCTCTGCAACTGGTTGTAACAGGCGCAGTATTTATTTTTCGTTCTTTATAGAGCTTGTTAGTAATATGCGCCTATAGGCGGGTCCACAATGCGCGCAAACTTTGTCCTGTAGATTTCCTGCTTACGCGCTTTAAAAAGGAAAAGGAGATGAGACTCTGATTGGTTTATTGCACGTAAAGCACAAAACACACCTATTACTCATTAAGAGAATAGGGACAACCCTTTTAGACCATGAGCTGGGAGCGCCGACCATTTTCTGTCGTTAAATTAGCAAAAGTGGATTCATACACGCTGTCACGATTAGCCACTCACTCCCTGGGTTATCACGGACTACATTTCCCATCATGCAGCTCCCTGGACTGATTACACCAAACACCATACACCCGCACGGCGCTGATTACACACACCTGCATCTCATTCACACACACACATATAAACCACTTCCACGCACCACACCAGTGCGAAGTCTTGACTTTCCTGGCTATCATTTCTGAGCGTTATTTCCCTGAGTTTGTTTCCTGTGTTTGATCTTGGATTGTTTATCGTTGCTGACCCTTCTCTGCCTGCCCTGACCCCGGACTGATTACTGGATTCACTCTGCCTGCCTCGACCCTTTGCCGGGTTACCTGGTCTGTCTCTGCCTTGCCTTCTCTGTTCTGTTTGCCATTGTTTGACCTTGCCTGTGTTGACCATTCCAATAAATGCTGCAAATGGATTCTCCTGACTCTGCCACTTCACTACACACGCCATAACTGCACTTGTGCTGTGCATTTTAGACCATGAGGACAGATTGTTAAAATAGGGCCCTTAAAGCGATAGTTCATCCAAAAATGAAAATTCTGTCATCAGTTCCTCACCCTCAAGTTGTTCCAAACATGTATGAATTTTGTCAAAAGAAGATATTTTGAAGAATGTTGTTGACTAAACAGTTGTAGGGCACCAATGACTTCAATGGTATTTTTTTTTTTTTTTTGCCCCACAACTGTTTAGTCAACAACATTCTTCAAAATATCATCTTTTATGTTCAACATTGCATTATAAACAAACATGAATTAACAAACAACAACAGTACAGTATATGCAAATTGCATTGAATAAATGTTCTCTGATTGTTAACCAATGAAAAAATCATATATTTGAAATCATTTCAAATATATGATTACATACAGGCAAACTATTTGTATCATTGAATAAAGATTCGATAGTTTAGCCGTCTGAAATTGCATCTGATTATCATATTCTTCAGATTTTCTCAGAATGGCAAAAATGATCATGCATATCTCCAGGATATGCAGAATCTGCCTAGATAAAGGAAATGCGCTCGATGAATAATTCATTCCAGAGAAATCCAATAGCTTTATGGCAGCTTACTTGAGCTTAATTTGAACAATCCCCAATGATATGATCTCTCTGTCTCTCTGTAGATCACGCGTCCTGCAGTGAAGTCATCAGCTGTAGTTTAGCTCTGCACAGACACCTGTTGACTGTGTCCGCGGGACACGTTCAGCTGAGCGTCACGGAGGCGCTGGGGGTCGAGACCACACCAGAGGAAGCCGTGTTTCACCGAGCCGTCGTTGTGCTCTCTTGTGCCTCCTACAGGAACCAGATCCTCCACGTGTTTCTGAGACCGGCTCTGTTAGCAGTGGCCATGCAAAGCGCAAACTCCAATAGAAAAGGTGTGAGAGATATCATTTTCATACATGTTTTTACTTGTTTTACTCTGGATTAGTGTGACCAAGCATAGTCATTTCTGTTCTAGATGACATCTACAGTTGTTTCAGCTTCCTGAGGAACATGTTCTCCAATGAATTTATTCTTTGCCCTGGGGACTCGGTTCAGGTTCGAGCATATTCACAAACTCTTTTTTTTTTTTTTTTTTTTTGAACATTAGGAATCTTTTAAAAAACAAATCATGGCTCTCTGATGTGAAATCAAATCAAATTGCGTCTCACCTCTAGTCCTCTTAGAAAAGTGTTTCCAAGACATATTATTGAATGTGTGTGTGTGTGTTTTTGTAGGACTTTGAAGAAGCGTGTTATTTGCTCATGAAGCGTGGAGTGTTGCAGGTATTGGAGCATGAGATTGTGATGTCAGCGAGCGGTCACAGCACCCTCACTTTCCTGTGTGCAGCTCTGGACCCCTTCCTGCAAGGATACCAGGTGACACCTTACACACACTGTGCAAATGTACACTACCATTCAAAGGTTTGGGGTCAGTAAATAAAAAAAAAGATGTATATATTTTTTTTTCAGCAAGGGTGAATTAAATTGATCAATAGTAAGTGACATATTAAATTATATTAAAATAGAAAACAGTTCAAATCAAAGTAGGTCAGGACGCTTCAATCATATTGCGCTATGGACTAATATCTGTGAATATTAAGCTGCAAGAAGACCATTTAAATATCTGTGTCCGTGTGAATCAATGGTGCACACACGCTGTAAGCACTTGAGTCACTTCATGAGCATTTTACCGTTTCATTTCATAAAACGTATCATAAACATACAGAAACTTTAAGTTCATCACGGCAACCCGTCAAAATATTGCAGCACATAAAGGCTGTCACGTTCAGCGCTTGGTGGCGGATGCCTGATGCTTGATGATGCAATCGTGTGAGATGGTTCTGGGAGGTCATTATACCAAAGCATATTGATGACAGATTTTGCGCAGCATCTCAGATGTTGCTTTGGTCATTCTGAAGTGCCTGAGCCAATGAAAGTCGTCCCCTGGTTAGTCCAGTTCTCCAATCGCATCCTCTGTTGAGGCAATGTGTTTCCATCCAGCTTTTTTTATGCAATAACCCAAAATTTGCTTAAAAATAGGTGGATGGAAACAGCTAGCGAGTTGTCTGTGGGAATAGTTAACTAGTTGCTCCTGTATAATTTTGCTTATTTCTTAAGGGGTTTTCACATAGAACACCAATCTTGGGTTCAGAAGTTGCTATTGCAGGTCATATTAAGTCTGTGTGTGTTTGTGCAGGTGGTGTGTCGCTATCTGTGCGAGGAGACTAATGAGAACCTGACGGAGAAGGAGTTTGTTCCCGCTGTGAGGAACTTTGCACTGAAGCTCATCTTAGCAGGTAACACAGGGTGTTTACACATCAGCTCCTGTTTACACTTGGCATTGACATCCATCGCAGGTGATCTGATTATGCATCTCCGGTGCTGTGTGTGCTTGTGATTAGATTCCGTAGATGTGAAATTGTCTCCGAGTTGAAATCTTCTGTTTTCTCTCTGTGTTTGTCACCGTGGCATCAGGCCGCCTGAAGTGTTATGAAGCTTTATCGTCAGACCTGCAGAAGAACGCTCTAGCAGCTCTCTTGAGGCTCAAAGCTGTGCGGAAGGTCAAAGTGTAAGTCCTCATAAATCTTCATATAGTCTTTAGGGCTGGGTGAAAATATTGATTTCTCCGTTTTAATTGATTTTCATTTTGATGAACCGATATCGATTACTAAACCTGTTTAGTTAATCAAATATACAATATAATTGCTATGTTGTTAGCCGTTTAACGAGTGTCCAGATGTAGTCTCGGATGAAAGCCTCGATGGTTTAATAGGTCGATGGTGGTGAAGTTGCAGTCAGGTTGTTCCAGGTTGAGTGAAGAATGACGAACTTCAGTGATGTTAGTCTGTGTCAGTTGTTGTTGGAAGAGTCCTCTCTCCCGAGTGGAAAGGTACAACATGGCTTGTAACTTTGAGGGCCCGCATATGCTGGGAGGTCCCGCGGCGCCACGGTAGGACTGGATGTCTCCACTCTTTTCCCACAAGAACGAATCAAAGAAGAGGCAGGGTCACTGAGATAGTGGCCTTTTGACTTCTGCAGAGGTCACACCTCTTGAGTTGGCTTAACCAATGAAAAGGGTTTCATTTCAAGCGGGAAACATTCATAAATAAATCAATATCATGAAAACGAGTTATACAAGTTAAACAAGTTAAGTTGCAATCTTGCTTGTCATCAACTATTTTTGTTTGTCCGATACTTGTTTTTTTTTTTCTCACATTTATATTGGTTTATATATATATTTTTTCTCCACTGTTGCGTTTTTTTTCCCCATTTGTTAAGTACTTATTTGTATTTGTATTGCTTGCTTAATAAAAAAATGTAAACAAGTTATGACAACCACCGTTTAAATGTTTTGAACATAATTGTGTTACTAAAAAGTTATTATTATAACGTTACTACTATAAAAACTGCCTTATATGCAACCTAAATGTAAATACAAATCAGTTGTTAATTTTAACCTGTAACCTTGAGAGATTTCTTTTTTCTTTGAGGAAAATTTGACGTGTATCTGATATAAAATGTATCAAAATCAAATTGAGTTGTGAAATTTGTGTCAATGCCCAGCCCTAATAGCCTTTATTTCATTAGATGTGTCATGGGCTTTTGAAATGGTCGTTTAACTGAACTGATCTGTCTCTCACAGAGGAGATCAGGTGACGTTGAAGGTGAACAAGATTGCAGTGAACTCACTGGAGGATACGCTGGGTAAGAGTGATGTCATCAAAATAGCTTGTGTTCAAGTTTGGCAATGTTTGAACATTCACATTCTGACATAATAATCAAAATATTTCTGCAGTATCTAGTATGTACAGTATACTGTGCATAGTAAGTTGCATGGGATACGTGGATCATGTACAGTGTTACGTTTGGCAATAACAAGTATGCATACTAATGCATTGTCCCATAATGCGATATGGTTGACATCCAGTGTGATGAATTGATGGGAAGTAAATTCAGTAGTGACTTTTGAAATCTCTTTCTTGACTTATTTATGTGTCATTTTATCACACTGTTAATTTTTTTTTACACCAAATAAAATAATAATAAGAAAAGGTTATTTTATATTTTGAGATAAGTGTACAGCACTTAAACATCCATGTCATGAAGTCATTTAACAACAAATGTAGCATACTAATGTTTGAAATGCTTATCGTGGAATACTTTCTTGTTGTACCGTCATGTTGTTTTTATTAACTAGACCGAAAACTAGTAAAAAAATGTTTTTAGTAATTAAAATATGAGCTAAAATAAAATATAATTGTTAGATAAAAACCTTTTTAAAAAATTGAAATGTTGCCTATCTGAAATAAAATAAGTTATACGTTGAAGGACTAAAATTACTCAATTTAAAAGAAAAACTAATAAAAATGTTAAAAGCACATACAATTACTGAAAACTGAAAATATGAAAATAAAAATATTAATATATATATATAATAATAAAATATGAATAATACTAAAATAATTGAAATAATAGTAATAGCAATATTCAGGGCGATCAGTTCAGTATAGGATTTCTATTTTGAACAAAGTCCCATATATCGGCCCCATTATTGCACAACACTGTTGTTTTATTGTGTAAGGTATTAGACTTACATGGATTTAATTGTTTGGCACAAACACACTTTTGCTGGAGCAAAGAACATTTTACAGCTTTTAATTTGGTTTAAATGAAAACTATATATTCCAGACCGAAATGGCACACACAAGACTCAGTTTATACCCATGAATGTGAATTTCCAAAATATTTTTACTAAATTTACTAAAAGTTAATCTACTAGTGTTTTAAGAACTACATTACAGTTTAGAGATTAGACCTGTATTTGTTAAGAAATAAAACATGATTTTAAACAGTCAGCCAGAAACCAGAAACATTATAAGATTTATTTAAAATATTTGAAAAAAAAAAAAAAAAACATTTTTAACAGTTAAACTTACATGCTTTTGTAATAAGATGGACCCAGGAAAACTTTTTTTGTCACAAGTACAATTACAGAATCTTTAATAAGAGATGTCATATTTATTAAAAAAAATTAAGTCTTTTTTTTTTTTCTCAAAATTGAACTTTATTAAATGTTTGTATTTATAATGTTGTTTGTATAGAATACCAGCATATAGAACGATGGTAGGTCACATGACCGTAACAAGATGGCAGATTTAGACCGTCCGTATTTCATTCATACTCCCCACAATCATCCCATATAGAACGCACTTTTTTATCCAAATGTAGTTCCTATTTCTGATTTCGAAATTCCCTCAATAGCGAGGAAAGAGTAAAGAAGTAAAGTTGTACATTTTCAGTCACAGAATCCGTTTGTGTTCCTCATTTTACACTGTGACCCAGTTATTTTTGTGTTGCTGTGCCGTACTGCCATGACCTCCTCCTTCTCCGTTCGATTTTAACTTGTTTACTTGTCTTTTCCTCTGTCACAGGAGGTAACATTCCTACCCAGAAGCCCGTCCTCGCTCGACTGTAGTCGTACACGTGCAAGTCTCTGGAGGGCCAAACTAAACTAAACTGCCTTCATTAGCATAATGCCAAATTTTGCAAGGTGGCACGGCTTCGCTGACTACAAAGGTTACCTGCCATCGAGCTTTAAAGGGAAGTCACGGGTTTGCCATCTGGGACGCTAGAAGCACTCTTTTTATCTCTCTCCCACTTCCACAAACTCGACAGCAGGTTGCCGTGTGATCGGACGACATCTTTTATGTCTTTATCAGACGAGGTTTAAACTGCTCTGATGTTGCCATGCATATGAAGACAGCGACACTTTTGATGTTTTTGATGTTTGAACATCCTGTTACTGCCGTTTGGCGCTCGTTTTAGTCCACGTCAGCACTAAAGAGCCTTCGCTTTGATTCGAAACACTGTCACTGTTTACTCTCACTGGATTTTTGTCGGCTCCGTTTTCTTTTCTCCCTGACTTGTTTGATTTGAATTATTTGCTTTAGCTCCCTAGATATGGACTTTTTTTTTTTTTTGGGATCGAGTTTTTGGGGATCTTGTTGCAAATATAGGTCAATCAAAAGTGTGTTAAGTCATTCGGAGCTAAAGAAAAAATGTAAAAGTGAGTGTCTGCTCTCATTTAGTGTTCTAATGAGCCAAGTACGGAGACTTTTCATTGCCATACTAGTGTTTACGTGCCTTTAGTAAACTAAACCGCTTTTCTGATAATACGAAATAATGCATAGTGAAGCGACATGTTTTTCGACATATCACTGTATTGTTTGCATATTTCACACTGTCTTTCAGTAATTCTTATCATGCTAAAAAAATCATATAAAAAAGGATCAGACGATACAGAGGCATCAGGAATGGGGTTAAACTGCTGAATCTCTGTTCGCTCTATTCTGAACATCCCTGTAATGTTTTATTTTAAAGTATTACATCCATTTTTTTCAGAAGTAATGAATTAAGAATTACGTCGTACTGACCCAGATCACAAAGATAAGCTTTTGAAATGGTGTGAAGTTGATGCATGTCAGTTTTGGTTTCCTGCCTTTGAATTTTCACACTGCGACCTAAATCTGAACTATATACAAAGTTTAGATACATTTTTGTGCTGCACAGCAGTCTTTCTACAAAAAACAAACAAACAAACATATGTGCCCATCGGGGGATTTGAATGGAAATTCAGGTAAATTTTCTATCCTGTATTTTGGACTGATCATGAGACATTATCTGTCTGTGGTCACCGCATGGATGATGCAACTATAAAACTCAAGCCATGTAAAGCCATCGCGCTCATCCGCCCTGGGTTTGGGTTGATTCTTGCACAATTCATCAAATTAAGTAAAAAAAAAAAAAAGGTGAAACCATATTTGTTTACATTGACAAGCAGCTTTTTACATAGTTAGATGAATTTGTCTTGAAAGGGTATTGATTGACAGAATCTGTAGAAATCAATCCTTTGACTTTTGGACATTTTATATCTATATTGATTGTGTGTCTTTCTAATAATGTTAATATTGTGATTGAATGGTGATTGTGTCTGATAAATTTTGAAGAAATGGCACTAAAGACTAAATATGCATTAAAGCTTAGTATGTGAATGCTGACCGTGTTGTGTGTTTTTATAATGTGTGATTAATAATTTGGGTCCTCTAGTCGTTTATTTGATTTTTAAAGTCCTCCTGTGGTGAAAATCATATTTTTAATGTTGTTTATATGTCTGTGGTGTTTTTAATATGCTTTAAAACAAACCATGTGCAAATTTATAAGCAAACACCATTGCTGAGTATTTTCTCTTTAAAACTGCAGTGAACCAAAGACAGTCTCAAAAACACGGTTTGAAATCGCTGGTGTTTCTGACGTCACAAACTACCTTGTTACCAATCAGATCAACGCATGATCGTTAACGAGTGGATCTCTGAGCTGGTGTGAGTGAGTGGAGGCGGGGCTCATTTGCATATTCATAGAACCGTGTATACTAAATGAGCCAAGGGTGTGGAGTTACATTCAATCTATTTCAAGGCATGAAGTATTTTTTCCAAGGAAAAAAATGTTAAATATGTATCAAAGATGAGTTTTAAGGCATACATTTATTGACTAGGGGGTAATGTTTTTTGAAAGAAGTCACCAAGACTGCATTTAATCAAAAATACAGTAAAAACAGAAAGATCATAAAATATTGTTACAATTTGAAAGAACTGTTTTCTATTGTAATATATTTTAGTATGCAATTTATCCCTGTGATGCAATATCTCTGAAAACGTCTAAACAAATGTTTAAATATGTGCAATGTTTATATACAAATCAAGGTCTAAACTGCTACATTCTAGCCTAAAAAAAACTCTTGAAACTACATTCCGTGACACAATATCAGTATTTGTAAAGTTTTGCTCTTCTGCCATTGATGCTCATGCTGCCACAGCCGGCAGAAACAAGCGGAGTGATACAAATTGTGAAACGGTTTCCATGTGATAGGGTATAGGATATTAGTAGAATATCGCATCTCTAGGAAAAAGCTTTCAGCCAATCAGATTCTTGAACCAGAACGAATTGTTTTATCTATCAGCATCATTACTCCAGTATTCAGTCACACGATCTTTCAAACTAAATTCTAACATGCCGATTTGCTGCTAAAGAAACATATCTTATTATTTTTGCTGCTTAATATTTTTGTGGAAATCATATTTTTTTCTTTGATGAACCATAACCATATTTAAATCCATATAGTTCATTCTTTGATGAAGAGAAAGGTCAAAATAAATATTTTTTTTGTCTCACATTTATAAATATCTTCACTGTCATTTTTGATCAATTTAATGTCTCCTTGTTGCAAAAAGTATTAATTTATTTAAAAACAGCGCAGAATCTTCCATTTAGTCAACATGTATTCAATCCTCATCACTTACAAAAGGCCTTGACGTTGTTCTGGTTTTATCAGTGTTGTCCTCTAGATGGCAGTCTTGGATGTGGATTTCCCAGGTCACATTAAGCAGCCAGGCAGTTTGATACTTTCACCAAATTTGTGCAGCCAAGCAAAACCTTTTACTCATATTTACTTCCCATTTCATTCGTCTTGTCAACCAGATATCAATCAATATGCCAGCAATCTCTTCCACTGAGCACACAGGGTACAGGACACATCCACTGCTCGTTCTCTTGACATTTCCAGTGTTAATGTTCTTGCTACAGTTCAGTATATTGCGATTGTATCTGTTTGAACTACTGTGTGTTTCTTTTCTAATTAATATATCCTAGTTTTATTTGATTGATCAGTCTCGTTTAGCAGAAGACGTTCCACAGATGAACATTAAGCAGTGAAGTCTTACTGTTTATTCTGCCGTGTGTAACTGGGGATGTAGGATTGGTGACAAAATGACCTGGGAAATGCAAACAGTGCATCTTAATCTGCAGATTAATTAGAGCCCTTACTCAATTACAGCCCTTGCCCAGGGAAATGTTTGAGCAAAATCCCGCTCAAAAATGTATTAGGGTCATTGTTAAAAAGGCCCATGGTAACTATTTTTGTATTTGAGGCTTTGAGACTTGCTCTTGCAATCAGCCAATGTCAGAGCACGCTGTCAAAGCAGCAAGACATTAGGCTCCGCCCATCTTCAGCAGGTGGCATTGATTAGCATTTGTAGTAAATAGCTCTGCATGGGGTGAGTGTAGTAAACAGACTATGTGCTTTCTTGCCATTGATGTGTGCGCGCGCGTGCGCGTATATTAGACAAGTAAGTAGGTTTATGCATTTCAACTCATGTTAACTGTTTGATGAAATGCATTTGTTTGTTTGATATTATTTGTTTTCTCCTTGTTTAAGGATACTTCACTTAGAAGTAGGAATTTGATTTGTTTTCACGTATTCATATGTTGCTATTGTTTCATGGAAGCATTTCTGCTACATCTCATTACCACACCCATACTCATGACATCGTGATTGTTCTCATCCGCACTTATGTGCTAGAACTTTATTGAAGCTTTATGGAATTGTCCTGGAGAAAATAAAGCTACTAAGAGAATGTCCTGCTGCTTCTTCATGTCTCTAACCGGACATCTGTGGTGAACTAGTCCCCTACTGGCAAACCCAAACTGATTGAGAATCAACAGTTTTCTTTATGGTCCTTCGAGCCGGAGCCAGAGATTTCTACAGTTATGGAGGAGCAGCTATCAGCTGAAGTCCCTGTTGTGCGGCCCAGGAGACAATCGTCTTTTCCAGCACATTTGCAGGATTATGATTTGACTGGTTATAACCTACATAAATCCTTATCACCACCCAACTATTCTCACAAATCTTCTTGTGCTGCATCTGTCGACAAGGATGTCAAGATGGACACCTCACAAGCACCAGCACATCAAAGTGATTATCGCAGTCCAGAACGGTGGTATGTAACGGATCAGTGGGACCAGCAAATGGAAGCTCTGCGGGATGAGAATGCTGATTTCAGGAAACTCCACCGAGACCTGATTGTCATGGTTCAGCAGCTGAATGAGGAAAGAGATGAGCTTAAGCAGGCCAACACTAAGTTCACGTCACAGATGTCTCAATTGGAAGAAGAGGTGAAAGAGTTGCTAAGTTGGCAAAATCAGCAGTCACAATTTCCTCAGATATTATCCCCACTTCTTGTATCTGGTCCCTCAAAGACCCAAGACCGCTCTAGACCAGTACCAGCCCCACGAATACCAGCCGCACGAAGGTCCAGAGTTATTGAACCAGTGTCAAATGTGAAAAATGCCCAGTCATCTCATGAAGCATTACAAGATCGTAGAACAGCAGAAAGTTCGGAAAAGTCAGAGGACTCAAGCAGTCAAGAAAGTTATTCCTCTTCTGTTGATGATGGCATGAGAAACCTACGCCTGCGCTCACCCAGGCACCAAAAGGTTAACATCAGTCCTCCGATTGACAGACAGATTAGTAGGAGTCAAGATGGAAGACGTAAGGTCAACATGATTCCAAGAAGTCGTGTCCGAACACCATCTCCACAATTTCCCATCAGGCCACGAGACAAGTTATCATCTAGGAGTAGCAAACAACACCACTCTCCAGGTTTTTTGGTTAACCAAGAGAGAGTATATCGTGGACCTACTCCTACGATTCCTGACCTAATTCACCCAAACCCTAGAGAGTTTGCACAAATTCTTAAAATTGCTTTGGAAAACATTCTACCAGTTTCTACCTGATTCCACAGAGCACTTCAAATTCCATATTCTACTAGAACATCTCAAGCTTGAAGAAGCTCAGCTAATTGCTGAACCTTACAGCAGTTCACGTCACCCTTATACCAAAACCATGGGTGCCCTCAATAAGCAGTATGGCCAGCCACATCAGTTGGCTTTGCAGCGCATAGTGGAATTGATGGAGGGACCAAGCATCAACACTGGAGATATCAGAACCTTCCGAATGTATGCTCTCAGGGTGAGATCCTTGGTGGGAATGTTGCGACAACTAGGTAAGCCTGGTAAAATAGAATTAAAATGTGGATCACATGTGACCAGACTTCTGGGTAAATTGCCACATGATCTGCGAAGCAGTTTCAGAAGATTCATCTATCCATTCGATGTAAAGATTCCTACCCTCCTTGACTTCTCAGACTGGTTGGAATATGAAATCCAAGTGCAAAAAGATTCTTGCAAGAAGATATGCAAGCCACTTTGGTAGAGGGTACTCGACCAGGTCATCCTCGGACGATCCACCAAGGAAGACCGAATCATTTCATAAAGGGATAGAAGAACTACTTGGCACTGAGAAATATCCATCAGCATCTCCCTCACCTGTCACAGTTAAGACCACCATGGCAAAACCTTACTGCCGTTACTGTGATAACAAACACTCTTTGAACAACTGTGGCGATTTCTCTCAACTCTCCAAATTTCAGAGGCAAGATTGGGTTAAGGGCCACAACAAAGGTTGGCGCTGTGGACGGGGTCATAGATCAACAGAGTGTAACCTTAAGATGGGCTACAAGGAGTGTAATGGGCGTCACTTACTTATTCTTCATGAAGTTAATGCTCGGAGCAGGAAGAGAACAGTAGAAGAAGAGGACCCATCTGTTAGCCCTATCCGGGGGGAGGCCGCCAACAATGTATTATTCATTGACAAGCCCCCCAGGAAGTTGGAAGGTACTGTTGAAAATATGTAAAGTCATTCTGAGAAATGGAGATCGATCCATGGAAGCTTATGCCATTCTTGATGACGGCTCTGAAAGGAGCATTTTACTACACACTGCGGCTAGCCAGCTGAAATTGAAAGGTGAACCGGAGGACCTGCCCCCTGCGCACAGTTAGACAAGAGTTAAAGGTCCTTCATGGGGCGGCTGTATCCTTCAACCTTTCACCAGCCTGTCAGCCAGACAAGGTATGTACAATCAGCGGAGCTTTCACTGCGCCAGAGCTGGGGCTTGGAGTGCACTATCATCCTGTTAAGGCCTGTAAAGGTACCATCACCTTAATGAGATTAAATCTCCCCCTCCAAGAGATTAAAACTGGTCATCCAGTTTTGCTCATTGGATCAGACTATCCTCATTCAATAACTGCAGTCGAACCAGTTCGCTTGGGGCCCACCAGGAGGTCCTGCAGCAATTAGAACTCTCCTTGGGTGGACTCTGCAAGGACCAGTTCAGGCTCTGCAACACAGTCTCACAGAGCAATAATGTCTGTTCACAAGTTTGTCACCTTCTGTTACTCTGCACGAACAAGTTGAATGACTCTGGCAAATGGATGTCCTTCCTTGGAGGGATGAGAAGACAAGTACTAGATCAGTACTTGACCAGCAGTCACTAAAACTACTGGAACAAAAAACTGTCAGTTCAAGTCAATGGGATTCTGCGATATGCTACCCCACTGCTCAGAGTTCAAAATATGCCCTCTCTTCATGCACCCAAAGCAGCAGTAATGTCTAATCTAAGAAGCGTCGCCTCAGTAAGTCTCCTGATCAAGCTGCTATCTACCAGGCTGAGATTAAACGACTGGAGCAAGCAGGTAACATTGCTGAACTGCAGTCAGGAGCTGAAGACACTCCATTAAGTTGGTATATCCCACACCATATGGTTGAGCATAATGGGAAACATAGAGTAGTTTTCAACTGTTCATTCCGGTTTGAAGGAAACCACCTCAATGAACTGTTACTTCCAGGACCTACACTAACTTCCTCCTTACTGGCTGTGTTACTAAGATTTAGAGAACATTCTATCGCTACCAGTAGCGACATTAAAGGAATGTTCCACCAGATAAGACTCCTTCCTGAAGATCGACCCCTTCTCCATTTTTTTTTTTTTTTTATGGAGAGACCAAGAAAGAGAAGTTCAGCCCAGAGTTTTCGAATGGCAAGTTCTCCCCTTTGGGACCACTAGTAGCCCATGTTGTGCCGTCTTTGCCTTGGAGAAGCATATCTTGGAAAATAGTCAGCATGGAGAAAAGATACATGATGCTGTACTGAAGACATTTTATGTAGACAATTACCTGCTAAGTCTGCCCTCTGTAGATGAAGCAAAGCTCATGGTAGCCCAGTTGCAGAGTACCTTGACAGACAGAAGATTCGAACTAAGGCAATGGGCTAGTAATGCGCCTTCCACAGTCAGTCACTTACCAGCAGCATCCAGATCGGACAGTGCTGGGCAATTGATTGTCAAGGGTAATGCCTCAAACCATGAATCAGTGCTTGGATTGCAGTGGAACTGTCAAACTGATACTTTGTAGTATAAGCTCCGTGCTGTAAAGTGTCAAGAAGTTACCATGCGCAATATATATATATAAGGTGCTTGCCAGTCAATATGATCCTCTTGGCTACATCATCCCGTACATCACACGTGCCAAGGCGATTGTGCAGCGACTATGGGACAAAAAGAGAGATTGGGATGATCCCAGGTTACCTGAAAATTTGATGAATGCTTGGAACAGATGGGCAGAGGAGCTTAGTGACCTACAAAATCTAGTCTTACCCATATGCTATTGTACTGCACCGAAGGATGATCTTTTCAGCCAGCGAGATATCCATATCTTCTGTGATGCGTCTGAGTCAGCTTATGGATCGGTCGCCTATCTTCGAACAGAAGACCGGCAGGGAGAAGTGAAGATTACATTCATAGTGGCCAGATCAAGAGTGGCTCCTAAGAAACGGCTCTCAATACCTCGTATAGAACTCTGTGCAGCCCTGACAGGTGCGCAGTTGGCCAAGAAGGAATTGACTTTGCCTATTCGACAAGTTTTCATTTGGACTGATGCCACCACTGTTTTGACCTGGATTAGATCCGAATCCTGTCGATTTAAGATTTTCGTTGGTAAAAGGGTGACAGAGATTCAGGACCTTACCAGCCACTGTGAATGGTGCTATGTCGCTTCAGATAGCTACCCGGCAGATTATATCACCCGAGGGAAAAGGCTGGTAGATTTAGGGTCACAAAGTTGTTGGAATACAGGGCCTACATTCCTTCACCTTTCACCTGATCAGTGGCAGGTTAAACCCCCCATCCTCTCTTATTGACAGCGATGAACTAAGAAACCCTACATTCTGTGGTCTGACTAATACTGCACATTGCTTGTCTATGCCTGATTTAAGCAAATTTCTGACCTTTCAAGAACTATTGACAGCCATCGCAGAATCTCTCAGACCAGATGGGGCCAATCAGCTGAAGACTTTCAACAGGCTGAGATGGCTATCCTTCAGCAAGCCCAATGGGAAAGCTTTCCCTCTGATATGGTACAACTTACAGCGGGGAAACAACTGAATAGCAACAGTCGTCTCCTTAGCCTTGCTCCCGAACTTGACTCTGTAAGTCACCTCCTTAGGTTAGGAGGTCGTCTTCGCTCCTGTGAAGAAATTGAGCCTGAGTTGATGCATCCTATTGTGCTGGATTCCCATCATCCTGTCACTAATCTTCTCATTAAGGACTATGATACAAAGCTGTTTCACCCAGGACCTGAGAGAGTACAGGCAGAAATAAGTAGGAAATACTGGATCCTTTGGGGCAGGGAAGCAATCCGACGCTATCAGCGAAAGGATTGTTTAGAGTGTCAGAAGCTTTGTAAAACCCCACAGATACCCAGAATGGCAAATCTGCCTCCAGCCAGACAACATCTCTTCAAACCCGCATTTTATTCTACTGGTATTGACTGTTTCGGGCCATACCTAGTCAAAATTGGATGCAGGAATGAGAAACGCTGGGGTATCTTGTTCAAGTGCGTGACTTCTCGTCTGGTGTACATCGACCTCCTTCCAAGACTTGATACAGACTCCTTCCTTACGGCTGTCAGGCGTTTTATAGCCCGACGTGAGAAGCCTTTGGAAGTTTTATGTGATCAAGGCACGAATTTTAAAGGAGGGGAAAGGGAGCTATGGCAGGCATTTGGTGAACTAGTTCCAGAGCTTCAGGAACAGCTTGCCAGTCAGCAGATTATCTTCCGTTTCAACCCACCTCATGCTCCACACTTCGGTGGGTGTTGGCAAAGGGAGATTCATTCCCTGAAACAAGCTCTACAGGTCACTCTGGGAACTCAACCTATACCCGAGGAAACTCTTCTCACTAAACTCATTGAGATCGAAGGGATCTTAAATTCTAAACCTCTGGGGTATACCTCCTCGAATGCCTCTGATCCAATTCCTATTACTCCTAATTCACTCCTTATGGGGCGGCCTGACTCGTCCCTTCCTCAAGTGATATACCCTCAAAGTGAAATACTGAGTCAACGTCGTTGGCGTCATAGCCAAGTCTTAGCCGATCACTTTTGGAAGCGGGTTATCAAGTTCTATTTGCCTGGCCTTCAGACTCGTGGCAAGTGGCAACGAGAGTCACCCGATATCAAGGTTGGAACTACGGTTATGATTGTGGACCCTCAATTTCCCAGGGCCCTGTGGCCCACTGGTCAGATCTCGCAAGTATTCCCTGGGGTGGATAGTAAAGTCAGGACTGTTGAAGTGAGAATTAAGGACAAGTTTTATGTACGACCTGTGGCTGAGGTTATACAGCTGCCTGAGATTCCAGACTAAAATTTGACTTTGACCTTTTTATAATGGGCAGATTTCCTCATGCTTTAGAAATCTGGGGGCGGCTGTTAAAAAGGCCCATGGTAACTATATTTGTATTTGAGGCTGTGAGACTTGCTCTGGCAATCAGCCAATGTCTAGGCTCCGCCCATCTTTAGCAGGTGGCATTGATTAGCATTTGTAGTAAATAGTTCTGCATGGGGTGAGTGTAGCAAACAGACTGTGTGCTTTCTTGCCATTGATGTGTGCGTATATTAGACAAGTAAGTAGGTTTATGCATTTCAACTCATGTTAACTGTTTGATGAAATGCATTTGTTTGTTTGATATTATTTGTTTACTCCTTGTTTAAGGATACTTCACTTAGAAGTAGGGATTTGATTTGTTTTAACGTATTCATATGTTGCTATTGTTTCATGGAAGCATTTATGCTAGATCTCATTACCACACCCATACTCATGGCATCATGATTGTACTCATCCGCACTTATGTGCTAAAACTTTATTGAAGCTTTATGGAATTGTTGTGGAGAAAATAAAGCTATAAAGAGAATGTTCTGCTGCTTCTTAATGTCTCTAACCGGACATCTGTGGTGAACTAGTCCCTTACTGGCAAACCCAAACTGATTTAGAATCAACAGTTTTCTTTAGTCATTCCTAGTTTGGTGGTTTGTTGGGGAAAAAATAAATAAAATATTTTTTAATTTTATCAGAGGGAGAAAATACATTGGTCAGGTATCCAATGTATCCAATGATCCTCCTGACTAAATATTTCACGTGTTGTAGGGAAATTGTCCACTCTGTTAAATGGCCTTATTTTTTTTTTATTTTTTTTTTTATATAAATGAAGTGTGTAAAAGTGTGGACCTTAACAGGGTGGAAGTTAAAGCTAATAGCTAAAGCCTACTATTTGCTTGGAAAGAACGTGCTAGCAGAAGATTAGCAAGAATTTGAATGATAGCCTATATGAAATTGGTAACACTTTATTTTACAGTGTAGTTACTATAGTAGTTACTATAAATTGTGTATAATCGCTGTCAAGTGCTTCTGTTTTTTTTATTCTTTCTTTATTTTGATTCTTTTTTTTTATTCCACTAGTCCATATGATGTTTTGTTAACAGGGTACATCTGGAAAACTATGTGACATGAAAGTTGATTAACATTTTATGTAAAACATGCAGAATTGTTTCATGGAGATGTAAAATCCACCAAACTGTAGGAATGACTCATAACTGGAATTCAATGGAGGAAATGCCCCAATTTACGCAGAATAAACTGATTTTCTTTGGATATAAGTTGTGTGCCTTACAACTAATCTTCAGCATGTTTAGCATGCCAAATTGGGAATTAGCTATATTTGCAATATGTTTCAAAAATAGCTGTTTTATAAGAGAAATTGCAAATTTGAAAGAGAGATACATTTACGGCACTGGCTGCAGTGGTTAACAGGCAGTGGTGACTTTTACAAAACGCTCATTCACCTTGACCAACCTTTTCCAATGATACACACTCAGGGTTTGCCATCTTCAGTTCTAGCAGAGAATCTCTGAAGAAACCAAGTGAGGTCTGTTCAGTGTCATATTGCCTTTTCATATTGTCACATCCAATTGCCATAACCCATACTTTGTCCAGTGGAGATTTTTCAGAAAGACATTTTTCCATTGTTTCATTGTCTGATGACGTCAAACACATTAGCTGAGAGTCTGAGAGCATCACATTCGTCACATATTTAAAAATATATAAAAAGGCAAATTATTGAAATGGATGTCATTGGAGGAGAGGCTTCACTGTGCTGAATAAACTGCTTTTTTTAGGGAAATGCATATTTAAAGTCACCATGAAATCAAAATAGTTTTTTCATGGAATAGTGCAGTATTTATTATATTAATAAATAAATTATATCTGCACATATTTAAAAAAAATAATAATTTGCCCTCATAATCTTTAACCAAAATAACTTCCCCTCCCTCTTGCAGCTCATCTCTTCTCTGATGATGTGTTCACTGGCGCGAGTGACAACGTGTCACTCATATGAGATCCACCAATAGCAAACCATCCACTCAATTCCGGATGGACAAAATCAAGTCTCACCCTTCATTTTTGTTTTGTTTTTGTTTGAGAAGCTGTTTCAGTCGGATATACATCACAATAAGAAAGAAAAGTCTATCAATTTCATGTCGACATTTCTTAGAGTTTACAGGTAAGATTCAGTTTACGGCACTTCTCATTAATTTCTATTGCTGAGTCCCAATTCGCCTAGTTATATTATGCCCGAAAAGTATGTACTGTTTTTGTGTGTAGCAGACTATAATGTGACATAACAAGACTATAATGTGACAATGTCAAGACTATAATGTGATTGGTCATCAAGGCACATTTGAACCAAGTTGACGGTTATGCTTTCTCCAAGGGAAGAATGAATGAATGAGGCATTTCTATAGCGCTTTCATATGTACTACTGTACAACCAAAGTGCTTTACAATCATATCAGGGTGTCTCTCCTCAACCACCACCAGTGTGCAGCATCCACTTGGATGATACGATGGCAGCCACAGTACAACGCGTTCACCACACACCAGCTATAGATGGAGAGGAGAGAGAGTGATAGAGCCAGTTCAGTGGATGGGGATTATTAGAAGGCAATGATTGGCAAGGGCCATTGGAGGGAATGGGGCCAGGACACCGGGGTTACACCCCTACTCTTTACGAGAAGTGCCATGGGATTTTTAATGACCACAGAGAGTCAGGACCTCGATTTTATGCCTCATCCGAAGGACGGAAGGGTAGAGTCTGGTATCTCCTTATAATAAGTCAATCTCTGATATTAGCATCATTAGTTGTTTGCTCTTGGGATCCGATTGAGCGTTTGGAACTGGAAAATGTGATGCCTGACATCAGACTTAACCAGATTGGGATCATACTACACACATTCTTGCTATAGAATGGTTCTTCAATGAAACACTCATGATGAAATGCATTAGGCTACATACGCAAAGAAAAAAATCAAACGCCGCTTTTGGGTGACTGGCAAATGAGTAGACATTAAGGGCAATGTATTTCTATACATCACAACATTTTCATTGACGCCAAATCAAATATGTCATATAGATGACTAAAGTCCATTCTCTGCCTTAGACCATGTGCACTACTCTCCATAGTTTGAATAGGTGTGAATAGGTCCATAGGAACTTGTTATATCAATTTCTTGGCCTTTATGTTTCATATTCACAGTTAAAATTGAAACAGAAAAAAATAATAATTGGTTTTTGCTTTGCATTTGAATACTGAGGAAATGAGAAGATTTGTTAAAGCAGTCGGCACCAGCAGTCATCGTATCTTCAGGGGATAATTCATCGCCCCCCCCGTCGCTGGACGCGCTGTTTCCTCCTCCATCGGGAAGCAGCTCCGTCAGATGAGTGTTCAGGAGTGTCAGCGCCGTGGGAATCTCCGTCAGTGCGCTTCTGACAGTGAAATACATAATGATTCTCACATGCCAACCGCAACGAAGTGACAACCCACAGATGATTTAATAAAGTTCAGTACAATCTAATTGAAGTTGTGAGTGAAAGCCTCTTGAGAGCGATCCCTTTCTGGATTTGTCACAACCCTTGAAGTGAGCATTATCACTGTGGGAGAGACACATGGATAAACCGTACTGCTGGTGGTTACTGAACTTAAACTGGGTTCACACACGGTACACCTGCCCTCAGCATAATGTATGAACTCTTTTGGATAATTTAATAAAATGGACAATTTACCTTGACCACATACATGTATAGGAGTTTCATGGTTTTCAGACGTCTCCATACTAGTAATACCAAAGCATTATTTTGAGTGCCTTGGAGTGCTATATAGCCTACATAACAAAAACCATGGTGAATACAAGAAGTATATAGACACTTGACTACACTGGAATATGCTGGAATACATTGAACAGATTTTAAAACGTTATCACACACTTGCTGAGCTTGAAATGGTTACAGAGAAAAAACGGCATCATACACTAAATGAATGAGGGTCACATACTGTCAGACTTTACCTTTAAACAACAAACTCTCACAAGTTCAAACATGTGCCTTGGAGATGCTTAAAATATCAAATATGTTTGATATCCTTCACTGGATGGAATTGTAGTATGAAGCAGAAAAAAAAAAAGAAAAACAAATCGCAGTCTGTGCCCATTATTCACTATACAATTTTCGGTGAAATCTGTTAACTTCGACTGCAGGCTTTTAGCAACTAGCGTTGAGTCCTCCAGACTGTAAATCTGAGCAAAAATATGGGCAAATGTTTCTATAGCGTAATTCCAGTCTTTAAAATGTCATTGTATTCAAAACAAAATATTAAACTAAATGCAATTTATATATATATTTTGGAGGCCTGAAAACGCAATCTTTCGAAAACGGGTTTCATAGTGCAAGTTTTTGAAAACTATTGTTATCGTCCCCGCGTAAACTACAAAAACATGGATATGTGAAAACAGTGATGTCAAATGCATGTTTATTACGTATTCAGTCTATAGGAGTGTGGTGTTTCTTTACAAAGTGACATCGCCAACTACTGGCCTGGCATGAATAATACCGCGTTTTAAATCGTTTTCGTAGATCCGTGTGAACGGGAATCATTTTGACAACATTGTCGTCTGTTCGGGAAAAAAAGCAAAGGAAAAACGTCCTTTTGTATCACGTTGTTGTCATGTAAACACCCTTAATTGTGACTTAAGTATCCAAATACTTTTTTGTACCACTTCATAGTACAGTATCATCATGCTGTCTGTACCACAATACTCCTACCCATGCTGAAAAACGCCGCTGCTTAAACAGCATAAAGGCCTGTTCACACTAAGAAGGACAATTATAACAATAGCTATCTTGGCATCCACACCAAGAGACAACAATTTTCTGTTTATTATAAGCAAACACTGCAGTTATGTCATCTGACACTTTAAATGCTCAAGCTCTTTACAGTTGGTGGGTCCTGACTGGCTCTTAATATTCAGCTAGAAAAAAATAATTCTGATTCCAATGATATAATGATTATTAAAACTTAAGCTAAATCGTTAAGACCTATTCGCATTAAGTACAATAACTATATTGATCATTATAACAATAATTATATTAGAGTCCACAGCAATGGACGATATTGTTCTGGGGTTTTTTTTCAGTTATGTCGTCAGTCGCTTTCAATGCTCAAGGTATTTAAAGCTGTGTGGATTCTGATTGCCTGTCAATATTTGTATCATTCATCAGCTGGGAAAAAATCATTCTAAAAGTGATTCCAACTATATGGTTCCTCTGTTGTGATACCGTCATAGCTGTGCGATTCTTATAGAATTAGATTTAGAATTTAGATTAGATTAGGTTTATTAAAACTTCAACATTATAGTTATTATCCTTAGTATGAATAATCTTAAATTGGTTTGCAGGTTACAGCTGGTTTAAGTCAACAAAGATCATATAATTGTTTGAGTTTATGAGGTAAGGATGTGCATGTGAAGGTCCGTTCACAGCCACAGAACAACCCTTATCAATGCAATACATTGAAATATCTGTCATTTTTTCCTCGCCCACCATTTTACACTATATATTCTTTAAAACTTCAAATTTTGGGGATTTTATTTTCCCAAATCGGAGGGAGAAGAGCTAGAGATTTTGTCATCTTACGAGAAAAGGATGTATTGAATCAAAGCAGAGCCCATTGATTCATAATGAAGTTGTGTGATATCTCAGTCAGATTGGATAACAGGACTGGATCATTATGCTTTTACACAGTGAATGAAGGTCTGAAAACCCAAGATTATATTGATTCCCCCCCTCCCCCATATATGATTTGTATGAAGAGGTGCATTTCATCAGGATTTAGTCCTGAAACATCACCTCCCGGCCCTGGGTAATGTGGCTGTACCGCCCAGGAAATTAAATTAGGAAATTAGAGCCGCAGTATTTAAATGAGACTCCCAGCAGCAACTCGCTTCCTGTGTTTCAACATTAACCTCACTGAAAGCATTGCGAGGCAATTAGCATCACAAATGACGTACGCTAGGTTTCAACTTTTCATTATGTGAATGGTGAGCCGTGTATAATTACAAAAGTACTGATAAACACATACCTGAGCATCAGGGCACACCGTTGCCAGGGTGGCTTTCATAATTAGAGTATCTCTCTTCACCGAGGGCCAGAAGTGACTAAGGCATTTTGACATGGGCTTATAAGAGAACAAGAGAGGTCATTTAAAGAAAACGAGCAGACGGTTTCAATTAATCTAGGTTATTTCCTGGTTATTAAGTAGCACACATTCACCATCATAGTGTAAGCATTTCTCTTTTAAACAGGAGCATTTAGAGTGCTGTTCTTATTTTTCAACAAGCACTCTAAGCATTGGCACTTCTGTTTCATGTTATGTTTGTCTCACTCAGCTCCCTAGATTCCCTCGATTGGCGTCATTGCTGGAAGAGATTTCCCAGGTTCGTTGATTCGCTGGCGGTCTCGTCATGTCTGGAATGACGTCTCGGGAGGTCAGTCACGTTGTGGTGTGTAGGCTGATGAATGGAAGTGGAATCTAGTGGTTAAAGTTTGAAGTCGGAGGTGAACAAAGACTAGAGTCGTTGACTGAAAATGACTTGCATTATGCCGTTCTGTCTTAACATGTTTTCATCTGATCTGGTCTTGTCTTCTCATCTCTTCATCTCATCTCTGATGTTTGTCCAACCCTTTTTGACCAGTTAGGTATTTTCTTTAGTTCAGCGTGTGACAGTTTCTCCTCCTCTCACATAAATTACATGTTCCCTTTCGTTGTCACTCCGAGTTACGTCGGATGACGACGAATGGGGTTTCGCTTAGAAAGCCTATCAACTTCGAGTATTAAAAAATGAGCCAATGGCAAAGAAATGCCATGGGTCTGCGGAATTTGCATGACGTAACTCCGCCCCACCTCGTGGATATAAAAGGAGGACGCCGGCAACATGCAGTTCTGTTTTCGCTTCGGAGCCAAGGGTTTCTCTTCACTCCACAAGCCATCTCTGAATTGTCAGCTTCACAAAAGAGTTCCTCTGGTGTTGGTGTGACGGCGATCTCCAGCGAGCGCGCGCTTCCTGCTTATCTGTGCAGTGGTTTGCCAGTGAGTGTGTGTCTCCCCGGGCGCTTCAACACTCAGAGTGTTTCTCTCATAAAAGAGCTTGCACGCGGCACGTCTTTTTAAAGATGCCTCGCCCGTGCACTTCTGGTTGCGTCAGATTAGTGTCTGACTCTGATGGGCGCGAGCGCTGTCTAGTGTGTTTGGGCATGGATCACGCTAGAGCAGCGCACGTGGATGAATCATGTTCTTTCTGCGGGAACATGACCATCGCGTCACTTAGGTCGAGACTCAATGAACTCGCAAGAGTGAGAGTCCCCTCATCCACACCCCGATCTAGTGCTCCCTCGCGGGGTGCTACTTCGGTTGGTGGCCAGGGTGACCTGAGGGTTACGGTCTGGAACAAGGCGCCGACTATCTGTCCCCCAGCCCCCCCCAGCCCCCCTCCTCTGTGACGGTGCCCGCTAGTGAACCTCCGATTCCCGCGAGTCGACCTTCGGGTGGCCCGTGAGTTTCGGTTGAAGCTACAGAGGACGATGCTATGTCTGTAGCAGCATCACAAGGTAGGTGCGACTCTTCTGGAAGTGAGGACTCAGCGCAGCTGCCACCTTCCGGTGTGCATACGGTTGTGCCTGAGTCTGATCCGGAGATGACGGCCATGCTTTCCCGGGCAGCCGCGAGCATCGGTCTAGAGTGGAGGCCTCCATCCTGTCCTGAGCGCTCGCGGCTGGACGATTGGTTTTTGGGTAAGTCTGCCGACCCACGTCTACGGCAAACCCCAATACCTTTCTTCCCGGACGTGCATGATGAGATCTCAAAGTCCTGGAAGACCCCCCTGTCTTCCCGGGACCGCTCGCTGGTCTGATCCGCCTTTCCTCCCCTCGATGGGGCAGCTGCCCGTGGGTACACTGGGCTTCCCCGGTTGAATGCTCTGTTGCGATGCAACTGTGTCCTCAGAGTGCTTCTTCTCAGGGCGAGCCTAAGCACCCATCCAAAGCCTGTAGATTTTCGTCTACTCTGGTGGCGAAGTCTTACAGAGCCGCGGGACAGGCGGCTGCTTCTCTGCATGCGATGGCCACTCTGCAGGTCTACCAGGCCCAGATGCTCAGAGACATGCATGAGGGTAGGACAGACCCAGGGCTCTTCGATGAGCTGCGCGCCGCAACCGACCTTGCCCTCCACGCGACGAAGGTAGCCGCGCACTCCCTGGGTCTGGTGATGTCCACTTCGGTGGTCCAGGAGAGACACCTCTGGCTGAACCTGGTCGACATGCGGGATACCGAGCGGACTCGTCTGCTTGATGCACCCCTGTCCCAGGCCGGCCTCTTCGGCGGCGCAGTTGAGGATTTCGCCCAACAGTTCTCAACTGCACAGAAACAGACTGAGGCCATCAAGCACATTCTGCCCTGCCGACCCGCTGCTGCCTCGACGTCGCCCGGGCAGACGCCTCAGCCTGTTTCCCGCCGAGGGCACCCTCCTAAGGCTCCCGTCCCTCCCGCTCGGCCAAAGCAGCAGCCTTCACCCAGGCCCAGCCGCGGAGGAAGCCGTAGGAAGGCGTCACAGGCGTCACAGCCCTCTCCAGCCTCCGCCAAGCGCCGGGCCAAGCGGCGCTCCTGAGACGGGCTGCTCAGGGATGATGGTTGTTTCCCAGGAGATGGTAGCAGGACCACTCCTTCCCCCAGCACCCTAATGTGGTTAAAGAAAGAAACAACCCTCTCATCCCTGAGCACACAGAGTTCTCGGACGACACAGAGCGCCGCCCCCAAGCCGTGCTCTCCTCGTCCCCCTCTGTCCCAGAGTCGGTTGACACGGCGTGCCGTCCACGGACCGCTTCGCCCTTGTCCCGCTCTGTCGCCAGACCCCTGGCAGAGCAGGCCCCCGCGGGACGACCTCCCTGGTCCTTCCCTGGCCCCCTCTGCCAGGGCGCGGGTGTTAACTGTGCCCCCACACCGGGCCGCTATGCCGTCCACGTCTGGGGCAGTTACTCCGCTTCGCTGCCCCTCCGGGGGGACGCCTGTGGTTCGCATGACCACGCTGGTTCAGTTCCTGTGAGCCTGGCTAGAGCTTCCCCGTCTGTCCCGCTGGGTCGCCCGAACCATTAGGCTCGGCTATGCGATTCAGTTCGCACGGTCTCCTCCCCGCTACAGGGGAGTCCGCTCCACATTGGTCGGTGGCAATGCCCCCATCATGAGAGCAGAGATTGCCACCCTGCTGGCGAAGGGTGCAATCGAGACTGTCCCTCCACCCGAGATGAGGTCCGGCTTCTACAGCCCTTACTTCATTGTCCCCAAGAAAACCGGTGGGTTACGACCGATCCTGGACTTGCACGTGCTGAACCGCTCCCTTCACAGGATGCCGTTCAAGATGCTCACCGCCAAACGCATTTTCGAATTTGTTCGGCCCCAGGATTGGTTTGCAGCGATCGACCTGAAGGACGCCTACTTTCATGTCTCCATTCTTCCTCGACACAGACCGTTCCTCCGGTTTGCTTTCGAGGCTCAGGCATACCAGTACGCGGTCCTCCCTTTCGGGCTAGCCCTGTCTCCTCGCGTCTTCACGAATGTCGTTGAGGCAGCCCTTGTTCCCCTTCGGGTTCACGGGGTTCGCATCCTGAACTATCTCGGCGACTGGCTTATCCTAGCTCACTCTCGAGACCAGGTTTGCGAACACAGGAACCTTGTGCTCCGGCACCTAGCTCGTCTGGGCCTTCAGGTCAACTGGGAGAAGAGCAAACTTTGCCCCGTGCAGAGGATCTCTTTTCTCGGTATGGACATCGACTCGGTCGCCATGTCCGCGCAGCTTACGAGCGAGCACGCGCAGTCACTTCTGACTTGTCTGAGACAAATTCAGGGCAAGAGTGCGGTTCCACTGAAATATTTTCAGAGGCTCCTGGGGCATATAGCATCTGCAGCCGCGGTGACGCCGCTCGGATTGCTTCATATGAGACCGCTTCAGCTTTGGCTACGCGACCGAGTCCCGAGGTGGGCATGGCAACAAGGCACGCTCCGAGTATCAGTTACTCCACCCTGCCGTCAGACCTTCACCCCATGGTCGAACCTCAGTTTTCTCAGGGCAGGTGTCCCCCTGGAACGAGTTTCCCAGCATGTTGTTGTCTCAACAGATGCCTCCACCACGGGCTGGGGCGCCATGTGCAATGGACATGCTGCCGCGGGCTCCTGGACAGGACCCCAGCGCTCTATGGCATGTCAATTGCCTCGAGTTGCTGGCAGTACGCCTTGCCCTGCACCGCTTTCGGGCGTTGCTCAAGGGTCAACACGTACTAGTCCGATCAGACAATACCGCCACTGTAGCGTACATCAACCATCAAGGTGGTCTACGCTCCCGCTGTATGTCGCAACTCGCTCGCCACCTCCTCTTATGGAGTCAGAAGCATCTGAGGTCGTTTCGAGCCATTTACATTCCCGGAGCCCTGAACTGTGCAGCCGACGAGCTCTCACGGCTTCAGCCCCTCCCTGGAGAATGGCGACTCCATCCCCAGTCGGTTCAGCTGATTTGGGACCAGTTTGGGGACGCACAGATAGATCTGTTTGCCTCCCACGACTCGACCCTTTGCGACCAGTATTATTCCCTGACCCAGGGCACGCTCGCCACGGATGCTCTGGCACACAGCTGGCCGCGGGGCCGCAAATATGCGTTTCACCCAGTGAGCCTTCTTGCGCAGGTCTTGCGCAAGGTCAAGGAGGACAAGGAGCAGGTCCTTCTGGTTGCGCCGTACTGGCCCACCCGGACTTGGTTCTCCGAACTGGTGCTCCTCGCGACAGCACCTCCTTGGCCAATTCCTCTGAGGAAGGACCTCCTTTCTCAGGGACGGGGCACCCTGTGGCACCCTCGTCCCGATCTTTGGAACCTCCACGTGTGGCTCCTGGACGGGACGAGGCAGGTTTGAGTACCCTACCACCAGCGGTGGTGGCTACCATCACTTCCGCTAGAGCGTTGTCCACGAGGCACGCCTACGCGTTGAAGTGGAACCTCTTCGTCAACTGGTGCTCTTCTCGCCGAGAAGACCCCCGGAGGTGTTCGGTCAGTCTCGTGCTTTCCTTCCTTCAAGATGGGTTGGAGTGAAGGCTGTCTCCCTCCACTCTCAAAGTTTATGTTGCCGCTATTGCCGCACACCACGACTTGGTGGAAGGTAAATCTTTAGGGAAGCACGACCTGATTGGCAGGTTCTTGAGGGGGGCGAGGAGGCTGAATCATCCTCGCTCTCCTCTCGTTCCCTCTTGGGACCTCGCAGTGGTTCTAACTGCCCTGCAGAGTGCTCCCTTTGAGCCTCTGCAATCAGCGGAGCTTAAGTTCCTATCAATGAAGACAGCGCTCCTTGTTGCATTGGCTTCTCTCAAGAGGGTCGGGGACCTGCAAGCATTCTCCGTTGACGAAGCATGCCTGGAATTCGGGCCGGCTTACTCTTACGTGATCCTGAGACCCCGGCTTGGATATGTGCCCAAGGTTCCTACCACTCCCTTCCGGGACCAGGTCGTGAACCTGCAAGCGCTGCCCTTGGAGGAGGCAGACCCAGCCTTGGCACTGCTCTGTCCAGTACGCGCTCTCCGCGCCTATGTAGACAGGACGCAGTGTTTCATGACCTCAGACCAGCTCTTTGTCTGTTATGGTGGGAAGCTGAAGGGAAAGGCTCTCTCCAAGCAGAGGTTGTCTCACTGGATAGTGGACACCATTGCTTTGGCATACCAGCAGCAAGGTCGACCGTGCCCCTTTGGTGTGACTGCCCACTCCACCCGGAGTGTGGCATCCTCTTGGGCTCTAGCGCATGGCGCCTCGCTAACAGACATCTGCAGAGCTGCAGGCTGGGCGAAACCTAACACATTCGCCAGATTCTACAATCTCCGAATGGAGCCTGTGTCCTCTCATGCTTCAACTAGCTAGTACTGGACCCGCTCAGGTGTCTTCGCTTGCTCGCCATTCCACTCCACGGACTGGATAAGTGCGATATTCTCCTCAGGTGAGCTTCTCCGAAAGCCCTGAGTTCCTCCAGCACCCCTGATGCTAGCGCCAGTGTCTATTGCCTGGGCGTCGGCTAGGTGCCTCCCGTGTGCATGGTCCCTCCCCGGAGCTACCCCCACACGTGTTTTTCCACTGTAGGCCTCTCTGAGCATGTGTCTTTCCCTTGGCAAGCCACCTTGCCACCCCTGAGGTTGAAATATTCCACCTGCGGCTGGACACCTCAGTATTCTCCATATGTTTCCTTCGGGTCATATGTGTATTCCCAAATGCCCCCCCCCCCTGGGTTGGTGTTAATTGCATATTTCCTCTAACTATGGGATATGCTTCCCAGTGTACCTTGGTATTCAAAAGGTGTTCAATAGGTATAGAATTGGTATTCAATTCAAATTTGGTGTTAAATAGGAGTCCTTCGTCCAAGTCTCTCAAGGGCTCAGATTTACGCAGGGCACTGGAAGACAGCTGTGAAGGTGGCGTGATTAGACTGATAACCCCATTTGTCGTCATCCGACGTAACTCGGAGTGACAACGAAAGGGAACGTCTTGGTTACGTATGTAACCCTCGTTCCCTGAGTAGGGAACGGAGAAGTTACGTCTTCCTGCCACTTCCGCTGTACCGCGGGATCGCCTGAGTTCAGTCTTGGCTCCTCAGCGAAGAAACATAACTGCCTGTTGCCGGCGTCTTCCTTTTATACCCACGAGGTGGGGCGGAGTTACGTCATGCAAATTCCGCAGACCCATGGCATTTCTTTGCCATTGGCTCGTTTTTTAATACTCGAAGTTGATAGGCTTCCTAAGCGAAACCCCATTCGTCGTCATCCGACGTAACGTCTCCGTTCTCTACTCAGGGAACGAGGGTTACATACGTAACCGAGACGTTATCTGATTAGTCACATGGTGTCTTAACTTTCCCGGTCTAGCAGGTGATAATTTAGACATGATTTCTTTAATAAGAATTCGAAACATTTTACACAGATTTGATTCATTCCACAATTTGACAAATGGAAAACCATTCACGCTGATAGTACACAAGACAGATCTCTAATCAACCGTTCAACATAACTCATGGTTTTCCTAGACTCAAGATCATCTCCGAACCAATCTGTCTTTTTAAAACTACCTAACGTTGACATCTAAAGTGTTCTTTCTCTAGTTGGGATCATCTCTTACAAGCGTTCTTTGTCTTATATGTAGAAGAGTCAGTTAGTTTCCAGACTGAATGGGATCCCAAATGATAGATCATCTGGTTGACTCAGACTCTCTGTGGAATTCGGCTCTTTTCACAGTTTCACTCTCAGTTTAAGTGAAAATAAATATTGAATGCGAAAAAGAATTGAGACTTGTGCTTAATGATGTTCTGCCCTAGTCATCAAACTTATATCATCTGAGAACGAATGCCATTCCAGAGGGGAAGCAAATTTTCACATTGTGATTAAAAATCTCAAAGGCAAACAATCTTTTTTCTTGTGAATTAATTTATGGATTTTTTTGTTTACCATAAGAATTGTGCGCTAACAAAGAGAATGGGGTCCATTTCTTTTTTCATGCAGACTTTAATAAAACAAAAAGTTAAATCAATATATCCTTCAATGTCTTTAATTAGCCATGTAATAAGTGGAGTACTATATAATAAGCCGGTAATTATCACAAAATATTATTCAGCACATTACCCCATGTGAGTGTGCTACTGCATATGTCCTTGTTTACGTCTACCTTAGACTGTCTGGAATTGAAATATATTTACAGTTAAAATGATTATAGCAGAGCGAGCAAGCGAGATAGAGGAGCAGAAGAGATATAAAATGAGAATGGGACCGGAGGTTATCGGTTTGAATCTGGTCACTCAACGCCTACTGAGAGCAGAGGGCAAGTCCTGTCACAGCCCTAGGGAAGAACAGCAGACGGAAATGAGATGTACAGCATATCAGGCGAAAGAAACGCGAAGAGGGAGAGAAGACAGATGGAATATGAACATCTCTGGCCTCAGAGGAGAGCTGAGAGGTCAGCTCATAAGAATTTGGCTGGTGTTACTGCAGAGGTGATCAGCTCCCACATAACTCTCCCCTCATTCCCTTTTCTCCCTCCATTTTTTCATTACAACCTACACAAGAACTTATATTACATTCTCCACTTTGTTCTCAGCTGGAAAACTTTATTTTGAATGCATGACAATCTAAGATATAACTTTTTTAAAATTTAAAGCAACAGCACACCCAAATAAAAACATTCTGTCATCATTCACTTAACTCATTTACCTAACTTTCTTTTATGTAACACAAAAAGTAAATTTTCACAAGGGGCATCAGGTAAATCACTCCTCATGCCAACATTAATGTTCCCTCATAGCTATGCAAATAGCCTATCAAAAAATAACTAACACTTGTGTGTCAACAAATCAGAATCAACACTGGTGTAGTACAAATATGCAGGTATTAGAAGAACTTGTTAAAATGTTCCATTTTGAATATTGTTATATCTTGTTTACTTGTTTGTCACCAAACTTGTTTACTTGCATGTTTAATGAAGGTGCGCCATTTTTAGCTTTCGTAGAGAGTACTAGCGACACATGTAAACAAACCGTTTATCCTGAAGGTGTGTGTATCAGCAGAAGGGCTTTGACATTGGTAGATTCTTGTCCACAGGGATGGTGGAGTGATGTGTGTGACAGGTGTCGGAGAGATCTATCAATACCTGCAGCTTTGACGAGAAGCACCCATCTGTATGTGTGCGCGAGTTTGTTCTTGAGGATAGAGTTTACGCTCAATAATCATAATGTGTTTGTTCATGCATTTGATTATGCATAATTGTGATAATCAAAACAATTTTTTTCAAGGTTTAGATTCAAGGTTATTTTTCATTCAACATTAGTATCCATCCATCCATCCATCCATCCATCAATCCATCCATCCATCCATCCATCCATCCATCCATCCATCCATCCATCCATCCATCCATCCATCCATCCATCCATCCATATATATGTGTGTGTGTGTGTGTGTGTGTATATGTGTGTGTGTATGTATGTATATACATTGAAAAACCTCAAATACTTAGGCAGGCAAAGACAGGCGAGAAGTGGTTTCCATGGGACAGCATCTCTGTCCCAAGTTGAGACACTCTCACACTGTACCCCTTCTTTTAATGCACCTTAGACACTACACATAACATACAAAAAAAAAAAAAAAAAAAATAGGGACTGAAGAGATGTGGGGGGATGTTATTTTCACTTCTGGAATTATGGAATCACTAGATTGTTCGTTAATGCACTATTTTGGTCTGTATGTCTGTCTGTTAAATAAAAAAAAATAAAAAAATCTTCAGCTTCAGGATTGGGCTTTGGTTTTATGTAGGGTGTATGAGTTGATTTTTATTAAAAAAGATTTAAAATGGTTATTTTTGTTATATGAAGATTTACTTCCATATTAGGCTTACATATTACAGTGATTTCAGAAGGATCATGCGACACTGAAGACAGTAATGATACTGAAAATTCAGCCTTGCCATCAGGAATATATACTGTATTACATTTTAAAATATAAAGCAGTTATTTTACTTCTTTCTGAATTACTAAATTTAAAAATATGATGAAAGTTAATGTACCTGTTTACCAAGAATGCAACAGTGTAAATGAAGTATGAGACATTTGATGTGTGAAAAATCACTTCTCTCTTTAAAAGTCATACTTGTTAACAGAATATTTGTATTGTGAATAATTTCAAATCAAGCAGAAAGTTTGTCAACTGTATTATAAATAGCAAGACAAATGAATCATCCGGCATTAGTATGAAATAACTTTAAAAAAGGGGTAAACAATTCCTTTTCAAGTTCATTTCTGACACTGTTCTTGAAGACCCCGTTAATATACGCTTAACAACAATCCATGACTTACAAAATCACAAGTGGCTCATAGCCACATTTTGCGGAAACAGTGAGGCTGATGTGGCAACTCCACACTTCACCTTACTGGAAACAGCAGTGTTGTTTTTAATGCTAATTATCTTGGTGTTACCTCTGGTATCACTTGGTGTGATTTTGTGCAATCACACTGATAACAGGTGGCCAGATGGCATGCCACTTCTAACAAAGTGACAAGAAAAATGCTGCGGTTGTGTCTTCTATTCATTTAGATTATTTCTAAGTTAAAACTGTGAAAGCAAATGTATTGGATAAGTCACGGTATTCTCTTTAAGATTCAAGCATTTTAAAGTGAATATGATTGGCAGTGGATTGAGAATCTAATCAAATGCATTTTAATATGTGAATACATTGGAGGAAGATGGAACTGGACTGCACAGCTGAAATGAACAGGTTTCATCATTAACGTCAGAAGGCATTTATTAGGATTAGGTGCAATCAGGCACTATGCCTAGAAATGGAGCTAATGTTATTGGCATGCTGAAATTAGGTGTGGAAATGTTAAAAGGCTCAGGCTGTATGACTAATAATGCAGTCTGAAAAAAAAAAACACGTACATGTGTGTGTAAGCAGCATGTATAGGTTTATACATGCATCCTGTGACAGAACAACATGATACCAGAGCTAGATTCCCGATGAACATACATCTTCTAAGCACGTTCCGATTTAATGTCTACCATGCTGAATTAAATGGTCCCTTGAGGCCGATGAAGGCCTTTTGCATATACTGTACACACACTCACTACAACACAGGATTTTTTACCCCCAGCATGCCTGTGAATCTTCTGACCTTTTCTAAATGCGTAATACGTGTGTATTTTTGTCATGAAACTCTAGATGGCATAAGCTGTTAAAAACCTTTAAATAAAACTGGGAATCACATCATTTAATACATGGCACAAGCTTATTGGCCTCTGCTGTTTCGGCAACCAGTGAGATTGCTTGCTCAACATTTAAATAGTCAAGTTTAGTGTTCTCTGTAAGCTGGTATGCAGCTCATTATCAGTTACTCTGAAACCCTCCACCTCCACTAGCTCCACCTGCCAAGATCTGCTATAGACATTTTTTATGCCTATTCATGCGCACAGCATGTCTAGCGTGTCTATGTCATTTTTGGCACTAGTCCATACTTGCTCTGTAGATCCAGTCCGCCAAGACCAAATTAACGTTTTCATTCCAATTAACTATTCAGAGTGTTGTCATGGTTGAAAAAAGTGCTAGTTTCATGTTTCTCTCTCTCTCTCTCTCTTTCTAATATATGAAAACATGAAACTGTTTAGACATATATTTGGTCTTTTGCTTTTTTTTGGACAGAATAGTGAAAGGGCGGACAGATCGCAAAAGAAGGATAAAGAGGGACCGGGCCAGGAATCAAACCCAGGTCAAAGTGCTTCCTTCCTGTAAGTCAGAGCACTGCCCATGGGTCGAGACTGATTAGACTAAGGGGCTGTTTACACAATGCCGTTATCAACTAAAATCTTTTTATGCATTTTGGGTGTTCATTTAAATGACATGTACCCTAAAAAATCCAATAAATAAGGTCTAATATGCATAGATGTGTGAAAGATGTGTCTTTCTGATGAATTACTTGTATTCACATGACAGCTGTCTTCTTGTAGCTTATTTTATGCAAATTACAGGCAAAAATGTAGTGCATATGTATTACACTATACTTTGAGTTATTTTACCCTGGCAAAAAAAAAAAAAGTGTTTAGAAATCTAGTGTTTCTAGATGCTGAGGGAATGACAGTAAATTGGCAATCTTTCTCTCTTCTGACCTGCGTTATCAATCTCTCTATAATTTTTTTTTGCGCATTAATGGATTTTTCTTTTGCTATTGGAACAAATCGAAACACAAAAAATTGTATTTGCTATGGTTTCCCATTTACTTCAACAGATGCTCACCTGGCTATAGTTTACTTTTGTGTTCCAAACACAGAAGTGCAAAACAGTCCATATCCCTGCTGGAAATTCCAGGTTTTAATGTGTATAATGTGTTAAATAAATGATGGTCATAATTGTTTTGCTTGTAGTTGCTATGGGAACACATCTGTTCTTAATTTTTAGGTTCCTCTAATTGGCTTTCCTGTAGATGTTGAATGACAATGTCATCAATTGGCAAATTTTTTTTTGTTCAGTTTTGCGCAGGTTTTCTTCCCACATCATACACACACACCCTATCCAGTGCATACACTTCATGACAGAGGCCAGTATTACATGACTGATAGCATTAAATTGCTTTTATCCAAGTTTTTATCAGGATTTACCGGCCCCTAGCACCATTGGGTTCCGCCACCTCTGTTTCAATAAATCACGCTGGTGAGTGGTGAAGCACAACATAGAGAGAGAGAGAGAGAGAGAGAGAGAGAGAGAGAGAGAGACAGAGAGACAGAGAGAGACAGAGAGAGAGGCCAAGATTGATGACCTGACCAAAAAAAAAACGGATGCCAGAACAGCCACACAGCGCTCTGATGGAGAAACATATGTACATTTTTAGGCCATAATGGAAAATGTCAATCTCAGTGAATGCGGCTGGAAACTGTATTTTTCATTACAGATAAATGCCAACTCATTTCCTGTTTACAGACCTCTGATCAATCTCACAGCACAGACAGAACGTCAGGAGCGGGTCAGGGGTGTCTGTAATGGAGAAAACATGAGACCGACCTTGTGTGCATGAACGTTTTGTGAGTGCATGTGGGTAATGTGTGTTTAAACAAGTTGGTGTTAAAATTTTGTGGATGAACTGGGAAAAAAAAAACTATTTTCCACGTTTTCCCCTAAAGAAATGAATGAATAGATTTACTTCAATGGGTTCAGACATCTTGAGATCACATGACCAGAAAATACTTTTTTGCTGTGTCCCAATTCACCTACTTATACTATACCCTAAAAGTATGTACTCTTTTTGTGAAGAAAAAGTACATACTTTTAAGTGTGTAGCAAAAGAGCAGGCAAGCTTTGGGACATACTACCTCCGTCATCTTTAACGGACAGCTCTGTCGCTTAGTTACGTGCATCCTGTCACCGCAAACTGCCCTGTCAATCATCCTGTCACAGTTAAAATCCTCCATTCAATTTCATTTAATTTCCTACGAAAATTGGTTTCGAAGAGAAATGTCGTAGCACGTTGATCTGCCAGTCGTGGGACTCTCCTAAAGTGTTTGCAATTTGAATATAATGATGCATTTAAAAGTTAATGGCTAAACGTATCTTTACAAAAGTTCACTATACTGCTGCAGATAAAATATAATGTGGACAACATTGAATAAATAAAATTTCGTCAGGTTAGACACTAATAATTAATCACTCAAACCCCTTATATATATATTAGCCGTTAGAGTGTTAACGGATCTGCACATAGGATTCTAACCGGAAAAAGTAGATTTCAAAATACTACGATTTGGGACGTACTAATACTATTTTCGAAAACAATTTAGGATGGATAGTATGCGAATTGGGACGCACCGTTTATCTTTGTAACTTCCCTGTTGTTGGGCAATTTTGCATACAGAATAGATTATTCACACAAAATGTAGCATTTCTCCAAAGACATTAGCTCTGTGGCACCTCCAAGAAATTTCGAATAGGTTGGCCACAGGAGGAAAGTGGTGACATCCTTGAGTGGAACACTAAAACAAACACTAAACACAGGGTAACCTGGTTATTTTAAGGTGTTACGACCCTGGTCTAGGGTTCCCTAACCCCCCCGGCTCCTCCTTGGTCAGTCGTCACCCCACCTCCGCCACGGACTTGCTAATCTTCCGCTATGTTCCGTTCCTCCACCCCTACGGCTGCAGTGGGCTCCTCCTTTCCATTCGGGTGCACCTCGCTCCTCCATCACACCGGCATCGCCTCAGTCCTCGAGTAATCTAGCTCCCAGACCTCCCATGCCAGCGATGCCACTCTGCTCCATAGGCTCTCAGTCTGCACCATTGGATCCTTCGGCTCCGTCGGTCATCCCCGTTGACAAAATATAAACAAAAATATTGCCTGTGATAATTTCATTAGGTCTGAGCGATATAATGTTAAAGGCACAGTATGTAATATTTTTCCAACAATAACAAAGGCATATGTTTATGACGCAGTGACGAGCAGTGAATGATGGGACTTGCTGTCAAGCTGAAGGATCTAATATTGTTTATGGATGAGTGCAAACATTCACGTTTTTTAACATTACAGTGGTATAAAGCAGGTCGAGATTGCTAAAGAGAGAGATATCACACGCGAGTCCCGCGGATATAAAGGAATAAGGACATTTAATTCTACCGATCTACCCGCAAGTGCTGGATTACTCACACAGGACAGTTTATTAGACGAATTAAACTTGTGAGGTAACGCAGCGCTGCTTCACTTGGTCTACCGTTACACTATCACACCAAACGGCATCAATGTGTTTAAAGTTATTATGTTATTCTACGTGTTAATTCGTTTGCTATACGAAACTAGCAGTAACGTTAACGTTAAGCTAAATCAACATTAGAATAACATACTGACCATATTCCATTTCTAACATTTCATCATGTTGAGCTAACGTTATATATCATTGATTTGTTTTATGTAGCCTACATTTGCTCACCTGTCTGATAAAGCTGTCAAGTCGTGACTCGTGAAGCTCTGTCAAGTCCAAGTTAGTCGCGGACGTGGAGCTCTCGGCATCTCAAAAACGCCACGCTGATATTGATCCTTATTTTAGTTCTCCTTGTTTGTCCCAAAGTCTGATTGCCATGGTTTATGCTTGAACGAAACAAGAACTGCGTGCCGCTAAACGTTACGCACGTAACGTACGCACCTAGTTGTCCACGTCTGTCGCCATGGTTACGTCATGCTATGGCAGTTCAAGCAGAAACTGAGGTTATTTGAATTTGGAATAATTTCTCTGAAATAAAAAATCTTTGGAGACTTTTGGGATATTGTAAGAACACAACTGCAGGAAATGGATTGTGTGGATAATTTATTGGATAATAAATTATTTTTGGATAATTTATTACAAAATTCACACATATTTTGCCTTTATCAGTCCAAGTTTTAGAAATTGTTATTGTTCACATATTTTTATATTTTATGTTTTTTTTAGATACTATAGTCGATTTATTATTTGACCTCACTATTCGGGGAACAGACACAGTCTCTTAAGGATAAACTACACACGCACTTCCATCAGTTAAGTGGGAAGAACAACAAAGGCTGTGATTTGAGGTTTGACTTTACAAGTCATTTGGTGCATATCGCCTTGGAGTTGATGATGTTTTATAAACAAGGTTCGGGAGGAGCACGTTCAAATAAATCATTCCAATCAACTCGTCACCAAACTATTACATGTCTACCCTATCAGCACGAGAGGAAGCACATATAAATATCCACTGTCAACTCACCTAACATTCCTTGACAGTTTCAGCATCCCTCCACCAACCCCGACTCCTCACTCCTGGCTCATTCTTACACAGTCAGGAACGGGGGGAGCACTATGGGTTCGGGGAGCATACCGAGCCCGGAGCCCTCTCCTCGGACAGCACGCCAAATATGCATTTATTCTATCTGACTTATTTGTAAGTGTGAACTCGTGAATTGTCTGACAAAGTTCCTCTCCAATTCTGCTAGGGTGCAGGCCATCGGCACAAAAGAGCCTAGGTTGCTCCCAGAAAAGATTCCAATTATTTACAAAGAGCAGTTTCTGTTCATTACACCATGGCATTAACCATTAGTTTAGATCATAGTCTACTGAAATGTCCTCATGGGTATGTGGGAAGTTGTCCGGACACAACGGTCCCCGTCGTGTGTGTCTCAATCAGGCTGCTGAAGTCCCTCCCTGGAGAGCGGTTACGGGTCGAAATCTCGAAGATCGGGGCCGGTGGAGGGGGCATTCCATGGTGTGCAGTACAACTAAAATGGAGGTGCCACTGGGCATTTGTAACAGAAACATTTTGCTTGTGTGTGACATTATTGTGATACCATTAGGTGTCTAAGTCCAATGTGGGTGCTATAAAAAATACTTTGTTCACCTTGAAAGGCCCCTTGAAATCAAAATCTAAGTTTTTTACATTTTAGTGTGAATATATTAGCCTTAAGGTTATGAATAAGCTGACGTGTTCTAAAACAATGACAAAATTTGCATTTAGGAGATATAAGCATTCAAAACTTAGTCTATCACTTCCGCTAAAATGGATCAAGGATTATTTTTACATCACCGCGGACTTCAGCTTCTCATCACATCTTCTGTCCAATCAAATGCTCTCTAGAATCTAAAGCTCCGTCGCCTATGCTATAAATACTTCCTGGCCGAAGCGACTGTTGACGCGTCACGGAGCAATATGGGTTGGAGATGTGTGTTCGGTTGCTCAAACGCTTGAGTTTTATTCTGTTAACTGTACGTTGGTTGAGAATGAAATGGCTAGAATTGATTCACACCTCAACTATTGAATCCAACGTATCATCAGCGCTCGGATTCGCTTCTATGGTGCTGTCACGACTGCACGACTGCAGTCTGTGAGGTAAACTAAACGCTATTGGCCATTTGAAAAGGGGGAGGAGCCATTCAATATGTCCCGACTAGCTTCCTGCTTCAGTGGAAATTACTTCAACGCATCGTACAAAGCTGCACATTCCAGGGCACTTCAGAGGACCTTTAATGATGTAGATCATTGTTTCCCAATCCTGCTCCTGGAGGCACACCAACAGTGCACATTTTGGATGTCTCTCTTATATGATCCATATATTTCTGGTCTTGGAGTCTTTGCTAATGAGCTGAGTTGATTCAGGTGTGATTGATTAGGAAGAGTTGGAAAATGTGTAGCGTTGGTGTGCCTCCAGGAACAGGGTTGCGAAACACTGATGTAGAGATAACCATCTGATGAAGACTCATATCAGTAGATTAAATAAAAGCTGTCTTATTCTACATGGCAACCCCCAATATGTGACCCGATCTATGTTGAGATCATGTTGCCAGCCAAATAATACTTGTATATTACCACATATCTTGTTCAGTCTCCCCTGTTGTTGGGTTCTTTTGAGCACAAAATAAATGAATCATTCTTGACAGTTTGATCTTTTCGGCAATAGCAAACTTAAATGTTCAGCTTTTGTGTCACTACACCACAGTCCTAGGTGTCAGTATAAGTTAAAGAAGACTGACATCCAGTGTAATAAATTAAAAAATTACACTGATTTAAACAGGCCTAAAATTATGTAGTAGTCATAGCTGGTTTTAGCTGATCTCCTAGCCTGGTTACATTGGTATTGAACTGGTTTAACTGTTTGGCCAGTTGGTCAAGGACTTTTATTATTATTATTATTATTTTAACTTCAGGCTGTGTTATGTGACAGTATCCTCAATGTTATCTGGTGGATTAAATGTTCTGAACTTCATGTTTTATCTTAAAGATGTGGCAGCTCTATCAGACAAGGGACAAACAGATAAACACACACCCTCCTCTTCACACTCTCACATCAGCACAAACAGCATCAGTGTTGATGAATACTTACATCTCCCTGTGTGCACACACACTCTGTCTCTGTGCTCCAATTTAAACAGATGACTCTTAAATTGAACTGTAAATTACAACAATACACCCTCAAAAACTTCCTCTGTGTTTGTGCCTAACTTAAATGCCATCAGAGGGAAATTTCTATATGAATTACACCAGTGACAAACATGTTCATTTTAAATGTTGTCGTGAAGCATTTGATCTCTTCCTAAGGTGGAATCTGTGTCTCTGGGTTGCTGGGTACAGACAACCTGTGTCAAACCATTTAAATGTTGTTTTGAGTTTGTTTGAGTTGAGTTTTAGTGGTTGCATTAGTAGTGTGGTACTATCGACTATTGTGTAGCCAGAGTTTACTGGTGCACATTGCAGCGTATAAAGGTGCTCAAGAATATCTCTTTTACTTGATTCTACAGCAAAAAAGCTCAAAAAAGCTTCTGAATAGCTTTCAAAGATTTGATGCCACAAATCCAGAGATTAGTTTTTCCTAAGAAGTGCTTAGTGTAGAAGGCTGGAAACATGTCACAGCTATTTCCTTTTGGACTGATAAAAACGTTTTATATGCAGATTTTATATGCACTGGCTTACCATGATGTAACTGGCTTTATAACTACATAACTCTGTGTTTATGAGTCTTGCTGGTGTTTTAAACCATCTCTTTTGTCCACTTTCAACCACTTCTGTCCTGATTTCTTTGAGGGGAGGGTAAATGTTAGGTTTTTCGGATCTTTCGATTGAATGGAGAAAATGATCTCATGCAATTTACATATGAAAGCGCCCGGAGACGATGGAAAAACATACAGAGGCATCAGCTTTAGTTTCTGCTCTGACAGCCCCAAGATGACGTCAAACTCGGTGAGGGCATGTTAGATATCAGGAATGGTGAGAGAACATTGTGCTTGGTACATTTTTCGTCTTCAAACCATACTTGGGTCTTCAGCCAACCAAGTTTAAATCCTGTCTGGCTGGCGTGCTTCCCATAATGTTTACGCAACACATTAGGTCAGCAGGCGAAGAGTAGGTCTTTTGTGGCTGTTTGAACGCATTCGACCACATGAGCGTTTACACTATGAAAGTGTGTAGTGAGAACTATTCTGGGGTGCGTTTCCCAAAAACATTGTTAGCCAACTTTGAATTTTGTTGGTAAAGATGAAATTTGCAACCATAATTGGTTTCAGAAAACACTCCCCCGATTGGCTGTCATGTATTGTGTTGTATTTTGTGTGGATAGACTTGTTGCTGCATTTTTGTTGCTTTGTCAAACAGGTCAGCTAGTAAGAACTCTGCTGGTAAACCTCACTACCCTTCCCTCAGGTGCACTAGCGACTCACGGATTTTTGAAAATGACCTTTCATGTAGTGTGTAACATAGCTCTAAGTGAATGACAACATTATGCAAAGTTTTAAATCTGAAAGTGCACCGTATATAAAGTTATTAGGTGTGTTCGACATCGGCTGCGGCTGGATGTAACCGATCGGTGAGAGTTGCCGCGTGCAGGCGGGGAGGAGCTGCAAACAGAGACGTGAAGTCGGACACTTTCTGGTTCCAGTACTGACCGCTCACGTGGTCTTTGCATACTTTACCACAGCTGAAGTGAAATAAATGCAATATTTGTCAAATACACACTTTTCCATTTAATACTTTATGCTTAATACTTTAAATGCACATTTGTTAAAGAATAACTTCAACATAAACCTATACTATTTAAGTAATGTAGTGGGGTCTATGTTTTTTAATCAGTTTTGTTTTGATAAACATGATACAATATGACATCCCGACTACATGAAAAGAGATTTTACTGTTATAAAAAAACAGATTTGTGAACATTAGTGGAACTGAAGGTGTTCAAATAAACACGAAACACACGTGATCGTTATCATGCGGTGAATCCGGCCAATCGTGGAACAGCTGTGTTGTCATCAGAGCTCGTGGCTGAGTCCTGCGGCTGTTCTCGAATTACTCTTGTGCTACTTTGATGGCATACGTCACAGTCACGTGGCGTCACCGCTGTATCAAGTTGGACAAAATTTCGAACCGGCATGCCCTGCTTCAAGTCAGCCGCCGATCGGTCTACGCAGATCATTCTGTGCATGAAGTCGAACAAGCCTAATGTCTTTCAAAAGTAAGAGTCGACTCTGAGTCAATGAAACGAATCGTTTTTCAAATGAGTCATTAGCCGTTTCATTGTGACATCAAGACGAAACATTAGCATATTGCCCGCCCACTTATTGCGCGCGCAGACACCAGGGAAAACTTTAACAGCTTCAGAAACTGGCTGATTCCTGTGGATACTGGACAGCATCATGTCCAGAAGACGATGTGCTTTACAATGTCACGGTAAAGCCAACTTTTTTTTCACTGCCCAAGGACAAGCATTTGAAGAATCAGTAGTTAAAATTAATCTTTACCACGACACCACAGCAGTAGGCTATAATCCTAAATTTTTGCTGTGTTCCCTTTATTTGACTGACGACTGCTTCTCAAATCTCGGAGTTCAATGCAGGATTTGCAAACCGCTTGCTCTTGAAAGATGGTGTTCAAAATACTCTGTTTTGAGTTTTATATTGTGTAGGTTTCCTGCTAACTGGTTAACTCACATTATTACGGTCTTAACTGAAATACTTCTGCTAATCAGTTGTGGGCCACTATTACCTAAAACTCTGTCTATTCATGCAGATTGTCTGTCGTTCTCACTACTTTGAGGAAAGATTAAGCATGAAGCAAGATTTGTTTACCAACATTTATGCCATTCACGCTAGAGCTCGGCTAATGTATGCACTGTTATTGATACATATAGAGTTTCCACGTGTTCACCGCAATAAATTAGGAAAATACTAGGTAAATAAATAAGTACAGGTAAAATAATCGGTTTGTTGATGGACATGCACTTGTTAATGCCGATGGTGAGGAATTACAGTTGCAACATCTCATAATGTACCTCAAACTGAGTAGCGTATCGCTGGGAAACGTCCTGCTCGACTCGTCCTTGCGATGGAGGTTCGGGTTGAATGAATAGTTCTTCCCATGTTTCATCATTGCACTCGCGGTCGAATTGGTATGGTAAAATCAACGTAATTTTTCCTTACTGTGTTTAGTTTACAAGCCTCAGGACACGCAGAGTTGACGTTGTTATGGCAATAGCCGTTTTTGTTTTTGACAAGTGCGCTGTACACGGTAGACCAATCACAACAGACTGAGCTCGCGGAAACGAGGGATTTAGAGAGATGGATTCATCTGACAAGTCGTTTGAGAATCACTGAAAATGTGGTGATGTGCAAATGTATATTATAGAGAAAATTGAACAGTTTTTTGACCTTTGCATGTAAACCTGTTGTAGGAGACTCCAAAACAACATTAGGAAACTATAAAATAGCATAATAGGGGCACTTTAAAGGGTTAGTTTACCCCAAATTTAAATTATGTCACCATTTACCTATCCTTATTTTGTTCCAAACCTGTATCAGTTTCTCTCTTCTTCTCACAAAAAAAAATATTTTGAAGAATGTTGGTAACCAGACAGCCATTGGCTTCTTCCATAGTATTTTTTCCCCTACTATTTAAGTCAATGGCTACTGTCAATTATTTGATTATCAGCATTCTTTAAGATGTCATCTTTTGTGTTCAACAGAAGAAATAAAATCATACAGGTTTGGAACAACATAAGGTTGAGTAAATGATGATCGAATGTTCATTTTTGGGTATGAGCAGTATGAGTATGAGCCCGGATACAAAAAAGTGAGGTTTAAGTGGGGTGAGTGTAACGGCGGGCATCTATTAAGACCTGTGCAGGAACCTCACACCCTTGACTGCCCTCAAGAGGTGCACTAGTGACTTAAGGTAAAGGATGTGGTGGTATGGAAATACATATATTGGCAGGCAGGAAGAACATCTTATCATTGCATTTGAACCGTTGTTAACTAAAACGTTAAACATTTTCTTTTATTTAATAAAACATAAATATTTCATTTACACTAGAATGGATATTTGGGGGCCAAATATATATAAAAGTGCACGTTTTTGAAAGCGCTACCGTTATTGTCTCCATGTAAACTGCAAAATTGTGAATTTGTGAAAACAGTGACATAACTGTTTTATGTTTATCCCACACGTGTATTATGTGTTCAGCTTCAGTCTATAGTGTTAATAGGAGGAAAGCATGGCTGCTTCCTTACAAATTTTGTATTTCTAACAAAGTAAGAGAAATTCACCTGAAAATTTTACACAAAATATATCCAACTAATATGTGGCTTTCTAATTTTATGGATATTGGTAAAGAATGTTCTTTTTCTAACAACTGTGAGGAGTCTTTGAATCATCTATTTGTTGAATGCCAAAGTGTGAAATCATTTTGGAAAGAGTGTTTTTCTACTTTTTCAGTTAAAGTTAATCTGATGATAACTCTGAATTTGAGAGAAATTATTTGCTACTTTGAAAATGATGATAAAAATGTTCAGAATTTTGTAAATTTTATCATCTTAAATGGCAAGTTTTTCATCCATAAATGTAGATTGTCAAAATCTCCTCCCTTATACAAGGGTTTCTCTAACGAACTCATTTTGTTAATGAAGTCTCTTAAAAGTGTAAAAAATTCAAAAGCTTTGTCTATTGTAAAATATTATGAATCCGTATTTCCCATCTTATAATGTCTCTTTTATTTTTATTTTAGTTATTATTTTTCTTTGATTTAATCTTCTTTGGAGTTTGTTACTTATGCCTGTTTTGTTTAGTGCTTTTGTATGTACTGTTTTCACATGTTCGAAAAAAAAAGAAAAAAAAAAGGTTAAGCTCTGAAAAAAAAAGCTTCAGTCTATAGGCCTATAGTGTTTATTTACAAAGTGACGTCGCCAACTACTGGCCGGGCATGAACAATACAGTGTTTTTAATTGTTTTCATAGATCCGTGTGAACGGGGATCGTTTTGACAACGTAGTAGTCTGAACGCGAAAAATGCGAAGGAAAAACGTTTTCATTTTTAGTACATTATCATGTAAGCGTGATTAAGGGGTTCTGAGTATATAACGCAATCAGTATATAAGCTCATGAAAAGATATTTATGCAATGTTATCCACTTTATATTTCATCTGCAACAGCATCGTGAACTTTTGTAAAGATACGTTTGGTCATTAACTTTTAAATGCATCATTATGCAAATTGCAAACATGAGAGGAGAGTCTCGAGAGACCCACGACTCGCGGATCATCGTGCTACTACATTTCTATCCGAAACGCTAGGAAATTAAATTAAATTGAATGTGGAGGATTTAAACTCTCACAAGATGATTGACATGTCCGTTTAAAAGGTGACAGGATGCACGTAAGTAAGCGACAGAGCTGTCCGTTAAAGAAGCAATTATGATGATGTAGTAGGCCTACGTCCCAAAGCCTGCCTATTCTTCTGCTACATACTCAAAAGTATGTTCTTTTTCTTCACAGTATAAGTATAGGCGAATTGGGACGCAGCAAGATTGTAGATGTTGAGGGGTGCATTGGAATTTGGATCCCTCTTGTCCCTCGCGACCCACTGCATATCTCGTGGAAGCGGTTTTACCTTTGCTGTGAGTGGAAGTGGGCAGTCAAAAAACACCATTGATCCATTGATCCCACCGTCCTTCGATTTGCCACGTAACAAGAAAAGAGTCAACAAAGGAAGTTCACTGCAGTCGATAAGTAACATTCTCTTCCTCAGATGCTGGCTGGACAAAGTGATTAATTATTTAATTAATTTATTTATTTAATGTGTAAAGTGTTTTATTATTATTATTTATTTTCTATTTGCTATATGTTAATTATCTAGGCTACATAAACACCTTTGATATCTCTGAGGTTTTTATTTAATTTTTTTTTGTTTTCTATTTGTTTTCTATTGTTTAATATTCTTTATAATTATAAGTAATTCAATTCAATATTAAGCCTTGTAAGATTACCAAAGTTTAACTGTTATGGTTAGGTGTGTGTGTGTGTGTGTGTGTGTGTGTGTGTGTGTGTGTGTGTGTGTGTGTGTGTTGTTGTTACGTGTTGTGATCTTTTGTTTTAAAGTTGATAGAGTTTAATAATGTGAATAAAAAGCTGTCCGAATGTGTTTGTCATTTGTGGTCCTAGTCTACTTTATCTTATGGTGAGTTTTATTAAACGCAATGTTTTCTCTGTTATTATGTATGTTTAGCATAGCCCTAATGTTTGTGTAATTTTTCCCACAATTTGTACAAGCTATAACAGAACGTTTGTGGTGCGGGTGGGAGTGGAACACACACGTTGTGGGAGCGGGCGGTAAAGGTCAGAAATTCAGCGGGAGCAGGATTAAGAAAACAGTCCTATGCAGGGCTCAATGTGGATGTGCCTTCTGAGGATGATAGTAGTACAGTGATCCTCTCAAGTAACATGGTAAATATGAAATCATGTTAATTTGCTCCTCTGTATGTGCGTGAACAAACTGAAGTTTGTAAGGTGTGGATGATCAAATCTTTTTTAGGCAGCACAAATTAGATCAATCAGGTTGCTGTTTCTTGCAAAGGTGAGGTGTAATTGGACTTTTTCATCACATCCCCTACTCCCACATTGCTACGGGTCCTTCAGATCAAGTCCCAAACAAGTCCCACCATCTGTCAGTGATAAAAATCCTGCTTGTTATCACTTTTTCAAAGATGTTAATTGACTGTTAATGGCTTCACATCTCACATTCCTGGATTGAGGATTGTCACTTGAGGTCATCTCTGGTTCTGTTTCAACAATTGGTGCTTACAGGAAGACAGCATACTCCTTTCTTCAGCATCGCTCTCTATTTAGAGCACATGTCTGGATAAACAAAAAGAAAAGAAAAAGAGAAGGAGAGTAGGGGGAGAATGTGCAGCGAAATTGAAAAGCTGAAAGAAAATGAGTTTTCAAACGTATTTCTGCCAGGGGAATGCAGCACGGCTGTTTGTGTCCCTCAGATGGTGAATTGTTGTGGAGGTGTTATAATCATTAGTCCAGATAGAGAGACAGTCGCGCTGTCTATCTGCGTCTGGGAATCTACGAGAGTATGGCAGATGTTCTTTGCTTGAGGCAGACAGGTCTCCAAAGATAAGACACAAAACAAAAGTGCTCTAAATATTCTAAAGGTCCCCGACTAAGAGAGAGAGATGCTAATTCAGCACAATAATGGCTGAAGGATCATGGCCAGAATGGGAGTGGAAAATCTCAACTGAGAAGGAACATTGTTAGCTGACTGAAATGATTTGACAGATGCCAAATCTTCTAATCGTGAAAACTGATCTATGGCTAATTTGATTCTTCGAAAGAAATTGCAAATCTGGATTCAAATATCTGGATTAAGTTGTCTGACATTTCTTCGTTTTCTTGTGTTCATTGGCAAGGCCAGGTATATCGATACTCTAAACCATGATCAGCAATGCAGCGATTGGCTGGCGTCAAGACAGCAACATAATAACATCATAATTAAAAAACTTCTAATAGACAATTGAAATGTGTAAAAGTTTGTTATACGATTCCCAATTATTTCCATTTTAATTCCATTTTTTTATTTTCCATTATTTCCATAATGTATTTGTCAAGATGTCAAGAATAGCCTATTGCAATTAGCAATTAATTTAGTTTACACGTGAAGTGCATAAAGCTTCTTAAGGGTCAATAAAATTTCAAATTGCACAGCACACAGCATTTTTTAAGTTGAAAGGCTATTTCAAAACTGTTTAGTCATGAGATGCATATTGAACCGATAGATATGTTTATACCATTATTGTGCCTGTTATGCGCTATTCACTTTCACACAGTTGCTGTGTTACTTTGTACACTCTTCATATCGCAGTCCTGCAGAGATGGTATCAAAACTTAATTTCTTAAAAAAATCCAAATAAAGCAAACCGTGAAATTGAGTGATTAACTTGAATCATTCATTATACTGTAATTCACTTGCTTTATGCTAGCTGATCTCTATGTAATTTATAGTGTTTCCACAATATTTCAAATCAACACACCCCTGCATTACTCATAATTCAGAGTTTCTCACTTGTAAATATGACTTCACTCAGTCATTCATGTGTTTGCAACTCATAATTCTCGAGTTCACACACGCACATGAAATCAGATGTAGTAATTTATGCGTATTTGGCGTGCTGTCTGGGAGAGGGCTCCGAGCTCAAAATCTGGCCCGAACCCAGAGTACTCCCCCCTTTACTGGGATAGAAACCAGCTGAGTGTGAGGTGATGGGGTGGTGGAGGGATGCTGTGAAACTGTCATGGGACAAGAGGTGAGGGAAGGCTATATTTATACTGGCTTCCTCTTGTGCTGATTGGTTGATTACCTGAATGTGCTCCTCGCGAACTTTGTAACTTAAAACTTCATTTAAGATAATTCCAACTTTATGTCATGAAATACCAGCTGAATGTCGTTCAAACCAAGATGGTCAATATCACCTGTCAATGTCATTTATTTGACTGGTTGCTGGTATTTTGCCCATCTGATCACATGGACTGCAGCAGGGAAACATTGAACATTCTTGATTAGCTTACATGCAAATGAGTTAGCCTTAGTATTGTTATTAGCAAGGCTTGTTAACAACTGAGATCAGGGAGGTGCAGATTTGAGCACAGTATTTTCAGCTGTTGTCTTTCCCACAAGACACTCTGTGTGAATCTTGAAATTTGACTCTCATGCAACTTTGAATCTTTGATAATTAAGTACAAAATTACTGTAGGTAAAACAAAGTGCATGTCTAAGGGTTTACATGACAACGATATGCTTAAAACGGAGAAGTTTTTCCTTCGAGTTTTCCGCATACAGACGACACCATTTGTCAAAGGATCTCCATTCTCACGGATCTGCAAAAACGACTAAAAACGCTGTATTCTGCTTCCTGGCCATTATATGGCGATGAAACAATATAGATTGGACACGTAAAACGCATATGCATGACGTCATCGTCTTCAGAGATTCACATTTTTGTTGTTTACATGGAGACCATTTTCAAAAACGTTTTTTTTAACGTTTTTAAAACTTTGCGTTTTCAGGCAGCCAAAACGCCGTTGTCGTATAAACAAATGGCCAAAACGCATAAAAAGTATTACGTTTTTAGTTGAAAGCTAAAAAAATAAAGTCGCACCTCATGCAAACTATCTGTTTATGATAAATGTCATCATCAATTCACATTTCTGTAGCTTGAAATCTGTATGAATTGAATGATGAATTTTCCTGATTGAACATAAATGAGGTAATTGTCTAATTGTCAAAGCTGCCCTTTTCCATACAAAAAAGAACCTATATAGATATAAGAAAAACAATACTACAACTGGTATTTGAACCCAGGTTGCCTTAAATTCTTATTGAAAGAACCAGAAATGGCACTGGTACCCTCTAAAAGACAAACATTCCAAGCAATACGTGTTTATGACTGTAGTTCATGATATAACATACCTTATTTGCATAAATTTTGGTTTTGGCAAATAGAACAGTCCTAGGATTTTCAACATATACTTTTCTTTTTGCACCTGTTTACATCGTTATGATTGATAGTGATTGAGAGAGAGAGAGAGAATTCAGCGCTAATGTTCATTTATAATCTAATCAAACCGATAAAGAGTTCTGCTGGCTCTATAACACTCTCTCATCTTTCTGAAAATCAGCCTTAATAAATTTCATCTGAAGTATTGAAGCTCTCTCCCACGTCTGCAAGCGTGACACAGTCAGGCTGTTTATAGCAGAATGATTTATGACATGTAAAAATGAAGAACAGAAAGAACCACATCTCCTCTTTTCAGATCCTTTAAGAGTGAAATTAGATGACACTGTTGGAAATCACATCACGTATAAAGTTAATTCCTTTCTAGTCTTTCAAAACAATGATTGTAGCCTTTAAATAAATTTTTGCATATTTGAGAGATATTTCAAGTAATATAGTAATTTCAGAGGTTAAACTCAATTTGTTAGTTGTAAAACTCAAAACAGATACGCATCAGAGAATGTGAATTGCAAATCTATTTGACTGCCAGCAGAACATAACTAATTCTAACCCCAATACATGCAAATTTATTCAAACAGACAATGTAGACAATGTGAATATTAATATTAGCACCATTAAAAGGGTATTAAATACAAATTCTTTAATTTGTTATTTGCATAATTTTTTTTTGTGATCTATGCTCATTATTATTATTTGTAGTATTAATGCTTATTATTCTTCATACTTATTATTCCGGTGCACTGAGACCCCATGCCCCAGAATATCATTAAGACACAGGAGTGGGCTCTTTTGACTTGGGGTAGTGCACTGAGACCCCATGTGTCACTATGGTATTCTGGTGCAGAGACATGACTGGGACCCAAAAATACAAGAATATCAAAGAGGCACTCTTTCCTTGGGGTAGGGAACAGAATCCCCAAGTGTGCCCCCCTTGGTAAGACAGAGGGTAGGCTGTTTTGCGCCCTGGTGCACTGTACTAATATCCCACGTGGAGTCCCCTGGGGGTCCACTTATATCTCTGCTGCAGAATATCATAGAGCCGTAAATCCCTGTCCTGGAGGGCCATTGTGCTCCAAAGGTTATTTCCATTCTTAATCGAACACACCTGAAAAATCTAGTCTAGTCAAGTCACCTTTATTTATTTAGCGCTTTACATACAGATGTTTTCAAAGCAGCTTTACAGTGATAACAGGACAATTATGCATTTCGGCTGTTGTTCAGCTGAAGTCTGTTCAGTGTTGATTCAGTTCTGTTGTAAAGATCATTAGTTATTCAATTATTTCATTTTATTTATAAAGAAGTTCTGCAAAAAAGAAAAAATGATGTCATCGTCCAGGTCAGTTCTCATACATCAAAAATATTGTTGAATATTAAGTGTCCAAAACTAAGCAAGACTTAGGTGACAAAATGGAGAAAAAAAACTCTTGGGAGAATCCAGGCTCAATCGGGGGTCCAGTTCTCATCCGGCCAATGAATGAGCTCGGTGTGATTATGATTCAGGCAGCATCACAAGTCAGAAATCATATAGGGATCGGTAGCATTCAAATATTTATCCTGTTCCATCTGCTTGAAGATCAGATTCATTACAGCGGTGTGGAGCTGAAGCTGGCCATAGGGTCTGTGCGGAGGGCCTTCACAGGGGATTGTCTAGTTGACACAGTCTCTGCTCACATTCAGGGCTGCATTTAGATCGTATCTAGGTGCAGGTCAATCATCTGATCCGGATATGGACCGGATCCAGCTGACTATGGTGACCTCGGGATAAGGATGAGACAGACTAATATTAGAGTAGATGCCATCTCTTATGATGTATCAAGTAGATCGGGTTATATAGGAAGTGTTCCCGGTTCCGGTTGACCGAAATTATGCAGCCTAACAATTTTATTTGAATAATAGAAATTGATAATGTGTTATGTGTGTGCCAGGTTAAAGAGATGTGTTTTTAGTCTAGATTTAATCTGGCAGAGTGTGTTTGCTTCCCAAACAATGCTAGGAAGACTATTCCAAAGTTTAGGTGCTAAATAGATGGGATCTATAGGATAGGATCTATAGCCTGCAGATATTCTAGGTATTATTCTGGCCAGAATTTTGAGATTGCAATAGAGGTGAAACACTATATTGCATTAAAAGCTCGCTCAAGTACTGAGGAGCTAAACCATGTAGTACTTTGCACACATTTTAAATTCTTGATAATTAAATTACAATGTTTATAGGGAGACAATGCAGTGTTGACAGAACCGGGATAATACGATCATACTCTCTGGTTCTAGTAAGAACTCTATTTGTTGCATTTTGGACCAATTGGAGTTTGTTTATTAAGTGGAGTCTGACATTTAACCTTTGTCTTCAGGATTGATTGAAAATTACAAGAAGGTGTGTTTGATTGAGGATGGACCTAAACTCTGCAGGACAGTAGCCCTCCAGTACCAAAGTTTCCCATCCCACTCATAAAGACATGAGGGGTAGTTCTTCTTTATAGGAGTAGTGTGCGGAGTCCCCACGTGAGCCCTCAAATGGCCCCTAGGGACTTCAGTCATATCCCTGCATGAGAATATTACAGGAGGTGTGCCTTGGTTCAGGCCCCATGTAGGATCCTCAGCAGCCCTTGAGCACCGTAGTCATTATCCCTGCAGTAAAATATCATAGAAACATGAGTTCTGGTTCATGTTTCTTTTGGCAGTTTATATGACTCCAACATCCTGATGGTGAATTTATCACCAGCAAGCATCACTCACTTTTTGTTCAGAAAATATACTCATATAGTGATTATTATCATTATTATGTGGTACAGAGGGGGCAAGACCCCTGGAGCATTATGCAATTTATGACACAGCATTTTATAACACTGTGTTATTAGGTTTCCACACATGTACGTCGGTGGACAAACACTGCAGTGATGCAGGGAATAAGACCCTGGGGAGGGAAAGAGAGAGACCATCTATAAGAGGAATAGGCTTTATGACGCTCTCTATTGAAAAGAGAACAAACTGATCCTGCCAACAAACATCCTTTGATGGAGCTGAACTCAATTGAATTGAGTCAAATCTAATTCCACTGAACTGAAAGCAGGTAGAGAAAGAAAGCCTGAGAGAGATATGGATGGAGGGTGAAAGGAAGAGAGGACCGGGGAAGCGGATTAGAGTCTCCAGAGATGTGGCAGTCGTCTGAACAGGTGTTTGTCGAGGGAGAGAGAGAGACACTGGAGTAAACTGAACTGCAGCGGCAGGTTCTCTGGAGGTGTGTAAGTATGCTGCTCTGTTTGATGTGTGGAGAACTGAACTAATTTTGATGTGCAGTCCTGTGTGGATTGAGCAGGGGAGATATGTCACACACATGCAGACCCAGAGATGGGCTTTCTGATGTCTGTAGTTATTGACTTTTCACTTTTCTGACAGCTGCAGGATTTCCATTCAGGGAAAGGCCACACACACACACACACACAAACACACACCCTTCATCCCTGCAATCCCTGATAGCGCCTGTCAGTCAGAAGTCGTTCAACGGAGAGGAAGTTCCTAGGATGCCACTGCCAGGAAACACAAATGTCTGCTTGAGAGGAAATGGAATTTGCATCAAAAGCTGAGGTAAAGGGGTTAATTATCTTTGTCCAGACTTACACATATTTTGGAGAAAATCACATGTGCAGGCCATGAGCAGAACTTTTACGAATTTTTACGATTTGTGTAAATCCCAGTGATTAGTAGGTTTAGGGGCGGGGTTAGGGGTAGGTAATTTGTACAAATTCATACGAATTGGGCAACTCGTAAAAAATGTACGATTTAGCAAAAATCGTACAAATTCGTAAGAGTCAGGTCATATGAATTCATACGAATTTGCCACCTCGTAAAATACGTATGAATTGCTATGAGTATCTTACATTATAGACAACTTTGCCAAACGAAAACAGATCCAGAAAAAGCCGATGCAGAATCAACCGCTGCATGTCTCTAAGCAACAGAGTAGTGGTGTTTCATTCCTGAATGAATCTGTGTTTTTGAATGCACTGACTGAGTGAATAATTCAGTGACTCAGTCATTTGTGGTCACCTACTGGTCACAGTGATTTTGCCAAGTAAGACATTTAGTTGATCCTGGAACGTAAAATCAGAGGCAAATGATAGCTGAATAACACTGATGTAGAAGCACCTAATCCTGGTTGTAAGCATAATCTTGTCCCTCAAATCTGATTAGTTGATTGGAATGTTCCCAGCAAGCAATAGCCGTCATTTCCCCATCTAGGTTAACTATAGACCCGATATAGTCAGGCTAAGAGTAACCCACTTCTAGCCAAAATAACATTGAATTTAGTTACATGTCGTTTTTGCCAAAATAACTTCTGAGATGTATAATATTCCATCATGTAAGCGAAGTAAACAGTGATTACAAGGCGTTTGGTTTTATTTCTTCACTCATTTCATTTCTTTGTTATCTAATAGATAACTAATTTATTCTTGGGCGATGGTTTAGACGTCTTTTACATTTTCACTGACAGCCCAAATTTTGTCTTGTTTTAGCCTAGACGTCTGGGCTGTGTTTGGACGGCTATTAGATGTCTTTTAAAAGCAAAATTGCTTGCTGGGTTGTTTCGAGTATCAACAAAGATATTGATCCAGGAACATGTTGCACTTGGAGAAATCAGGTTCTGTGGCAAACCCAAAGTCTATCAGGTGACAGAAACCAGGCTAGTCGGGGGGCCAGTTCTCCTCTGTCCAAATGAACGGACATGGTGTGATTTATGAAGACCATTGAATTTGCATTAAATGAACTCACAGACATGTATTATTGTTAGTGTTCATCTGAAGAAAGAAAGACATACATTTGGGACGGCATGAGGGTGAGTAAATGATTAGATCATTTTCATTTTTGGTTGAAGTATCTCTTTAAAAAAAAAGTTGAACTTTGTTGGACCAGTTATGTTTGAGCTTTTGAAACATCTGCGGCATGTTCAACAGTGAGAGGAGCATCATTTCCGCAAGTCTCTGTGGTTGTGAAGTGAAGACATCATCCTGATGAGAGTCGACAAGGAAGAGTTGAACGAGAAGAGAACACAGACAAACGAGAGAGAGAGAGAGAGCTGGAAGGAGGTACTGTGAAAGGGCAGATCTCCACCTATCGCCATTCCTTTTTTTGTTCTGTCTGTTTGTCATAAAGATCAAAGAGTTTAAACTTCAGACAGATATCAAAGCCTGTCAATACATTCATGCACATCACTGCAGCTCTAATAAAGACATCACCTGTGAGACAAAAACTTCAATAGAGAGTGTATGAGTTACATCAGCCCTGCTAACATATGCTAATATGCTGATATACAGATGGTATGGGGTGACGTGGGAAGGTCAGATCCAGTATCACGTCCAAATGGATTTAGAAGACATGAGCTTGCACCACATGAAGTTTCGGCTTGTTGTAAGCCAGAACTTATTTTGACAGTGTAGCCTAAAATGAATGTAAATAAAATAAAACCATGCCCAAATACATGAATGCTCTTATGAAAATGTTTCCAAAAAAACACAATAATTTATGAATTTCGGATTCACAGTTAGCTTCACACTTCCAGTCTACATGAGGAGTTGAAATTTGGTTAATACATTGATCTAGTTTATATATTTGCGTAACATAGATCATGAATGGACAGGTTTGACAGTGCTTGTCATAATGTGCTGATGCGCCAACTGTCTAATATTGATACTAGCGAAAAAAGGAAGTACTTTTACTGTTTAAGAGTTGCAAGTCTGCTCAACTCATTACTGCACAATTGCACTTTATTGCAGATGTACTTATTTCTGTCGAACTGGACTGTTGCTGCTACATCTCTAAACATGTCATTATGAATGATTTGATATATTTTATGTAAGTAGTACTTAAATACACCTAATCTAAAGTGTGACCAAAATGGGCTTGTGTAAGCATTGATTAAGCAATTGAATAGAAAATTAAAAAGGAAGTGAATGATTTCGCTGTAGACGCAATCTTCCGGCGAGATGCTCAAATTAATTCGGTGAGACCTGAGAAAAACACGGATGTGTTCGAATGTAGAGTAGGGTGTATCTGTTGTAATGCTTGCTAATACATTAAATGATGCTTGTCCAATGATCATTGCTTCACCAACAAATAGGTTAAATCTGCAATAAGCAGCTTCACAAGTCATTTTGTTTGTTCTAAACCTTCCAAAAAAAGTAATGTTCTGGTTTCTGGCAGATATTTCTCACAAAATAGAGTAAATATCTAAAAAAATCACAGTCCTTGCAAAAATAGAGACCAACAGTACAGACTATGCATAACAACAGAAACATTGCTTACAGCAGTTGGTTTGAGGATGGACAGTAATGGTTTTGGAATGTATTGTTGAAGGTGGTGGATTTGTTTCACAAGTAGTGTTTTGACAGCTAAAGGGAATGAATGCAGAGATGCAACATCTCTGAGCCAGTTTCATCATGTGGATAACTGAGAAGCTGTTTCTCTTAATTTTAATCTGCTTTTATGCAATTATGTTTAAAATGTTAAAGCTAAAAAGACTATATTCCCTTTCAAAGGAACTCGAGCTGTGTAGAGATGCTGTGGGAAAGCCTCTGCGTGACTCACTATCTCATCTTTAAAAGAATTGGAGACTTGCAAGCCTTGTCGGCAGCTCCTTCATACCTAGAATTTGCACCTGGCATGGCGAAAGCCTTTCTTCACCCTAGAACAGGTTATGTCCCTAAGGTTTCCACTTATATCGGGGGTCCTGTCGTACTGCGGGCCTTCTGTCCTCCCCTTTTCAAACATCAGATCAGGGGAAACTTAATCTGCTGTGCCCTGTCAGGGCATTAGATGCCCAGTGGCAAAAATCGAACCAGTTGTTTGTCAGTTTTGTTTCCCTAAGGAAGGGGTTCCCAGCATCTAAGCAGAGGATGAGCAAGTTGGTAGTCGAGGCTATCTCTCTATCTCACGAGACCTTCACCTATGGCTGTCCTGCCCCACTCCACTAGGAGTATGGCCGCTTTGAAAGCTTTACTTTCAGGAGTTTCCCTGCAAGATATTTGTGATGTGGCAGGCTGGTCCTCTCCGCACATGTTTGTGAGGTTCTATAACCTGGATTTGGGCTCCATTTCGGGGACTTGGGTGCTTTCGTCTTAGGCTTAGTTTTTCGGCTTTCCTTTCAATGCAGTTAGAGTTTCCTTGAAAGGGAACATCTCGTTACAACTGTAACCCTGTTCCCTGAAGAGGGAACGAGAGGCTGCGTCGCCCTGCCATACTCTCTTTTTTCCGGGTATGCTTTATAGTTTCCTGATCGTGACATCACCCACCTATGACGTTCTATCACACCATTGGACTGATTTCACACATGCTTCACGATGCAATCATGTAGAGGCGTTCCCACAGCATTTCGACTCAATGTCTTGTTCCCACCTCAGGGCACCAGGTTTACAGTCATTAACCGAGACATTTTCCTGACTCATCCCTACCATGAGGCAGTAGAAGCGACACTGTGCAACCTGAGGTAATTATTAATAATTGAGGTAATTTAACTCTGTCTCTCATGACATTTTGCAGACTCTGCTGTGTGCGTTCATGTGTTTTGAAGAAGGCATGGCTTTTGGAGACACCCAAGGGAGGGTGGGATCTTATGCTTTTAAAGCTAGCTTTCTATTGCAGGCCTCACCAAAAAAATCCTAGCCTACCTTAAAAAAAGACCCTGCCCCCAACCTTTCGTTTTGACTTTAAAGGCTAACTTTAAAGGCCGATTTTCAACTCTATTTGTATTGTGACAATGTTTGTAGTAGGCTATATGTAAATTGACAATGTTTATTTGTTCTCTGTGTTACCTGGACAGAAAAATTCACATTTATTTGTCAGCAAAAGTCAGCCTGATAACGCAATACTGTGGTAAGCGTATCCATCTTATTTTTCAATGCGGAAGTAAGGTGTTTTCTGTGAATGTGCGAGACTTCCGATTTATTAGCTGCTATAGGGAAATAATGAGAAGAATATATAAAAATGTAAACTGTAAAACTGTTTGCTACACACCAGCATGTTTATAATTACGATAATACATTATGGTAAGAAATACCAATTTGCTATAACAAGCCAGACACATTAAAATTACAAATGGCCGTGCCCGCTCTTACCTGAAAACTAAGGGCTGCGTTCCAGTCCATAATTGTCATGCCCTTCACTCGCTAACCTCAGTCCGTCTCGTTCTACGTTGGATGTACGTTATTGCTTATGTGGCAGGGTGGAATAATTCCACCCATTGGGAAACCGGGCGCATGCGCGTAGTTTATTGGCTGCCCTTGTGTGGCGTATAAAGGAAGAGGGTTTTGGCGACCGGATATGCGTCTTGGCAGTGTCGTGATGTCACGTCATCTATTGCCGCCAAAGCATTACCCTGTTGTCTGGTCTCCCTGTCTGCTGCGCTCGCGGCCGTCTTATTTCAGGTATTTTGTTCAGCCGTGTTATAGACAAGTGTTGACTGTGTTTTGCTGCTTCAGCGAAATATTCATAGCCTGTCATTTACAGCGAAATGTTTCGGACCAAACGGCTGTATCCCCGCATGGTGCGTGACCATGAACGGGTTGTTTATGTTGTCCTTTTCGCGGTATGTATCATTACAGCTGTCGACGTTAGTAATGTTACTCTCCATAACACATTGTTGTTATGCTTGGCAGGGTTCTCTACAGATCTGAGGGCTCTTCCTGCCTACCTAATGGGATTGAGCGTCAATATTAAGGGGAGCGTCTGAAGACTACGTTGCTGTTTTGCCTCTACGGTTAATCTCATAGTAACTGTGCGCACGTCCTTGCTGGTTGGTCTGTCTTCACCCACGGCCATCTGCTTGATCCTGTGATGGTGCATTTGTGTATTGAGAGGATTTCTTTGAATGTTTGTTTTTTTCTGTTATAGTTCACAGTTCACTCTGGACATCATAATCTTATCACTGTTGATTTCTGGAGAGGGGTGGCTATCTGCCATCGTGTGTGTGGTGATTACACCTATGCCATGTGTCTTGTATTCAATCTTCACGTGTGTGTGGGGTTATGGGCTCCTATTAATTTGGCAGCTAGCCTGTACCCCCCGGTCCAATGTGCTAAATTGAAATATGGGTTTGTTGTTGTGTGTCTGATACAGATTGTGCACGTTACTGTAAGATTGATTTTAAGATTGTTGTGACTTTAACTATTTATCATGTAAATGCCGAAGGGAAATAAAAGTTTCTATTTTTCTTATGTGTGCCCCACATCTCTTCACCAATGTTTTAGATAAAGAACCTGTGTGCCCTTAGGGCGGTTAGTCCCCAGTATTCTGGGGTGGCGTAGTCGACTGTTGTTGAAATTATTGGGCGTCCACCTTCTCCTAAAGGAGGGTGTCCCGACCTCCTTTCCTGCTTTGCCACACTTACGTTGCATGAGTGCCCACTACTGGCGGAACCTTTGCAATGGGTTGAATAGGAACGTGCTAAGCCCTTGATCACTTAGAATCCACTATGGGTTTATTTATTTTATTTTTTTCCTTACGAAATTGTTTAATGCAGCATTGTATATGTATATATGTGTGTTTCAGTTGTTTATTTTTTTTAAATAATATATAATAGAGTTGTTTATGGTGGGGTAAACGCAATATGCGTTGATGTCGCAATCGTGTTGCATTGTGGTATATGATGTAGACTCGCTCGCTCTGTCAAAATCGATGGAGCGAGGGTTTGTTCATTTAAACTTCCGTCGTCCACTTCACGAAGTGGAACGCACTTCAAAATGGTGGCAGGGATTCCCCTGAGGGGAAGTGCTTAGGGAAGTTCGCAAGTGAGTGTCTTAAAGTGGACTGGAACGCAGCCAAGGTGGATACATTGTAGACTGATGGGAGGGGCCATGCTCATTATGGGTTCTGAAGTTTTTGGCAAAAGGGAAGAAAACAGCCTCTTTTCTTAGTTTTCTCTAGTCAGGCAGCACTGATTTTCTCCCCCCCTTTTTTCCAGTATAGGCAGCTGAGTTTTATTGAAAGTCCATTTTGCCAGCAGTGAAGTACCCGTTTTAGGGGTTGATGCCTTATTTAACACCCATCCCCCATTATTCACACCCTTCTCACAAATTAACCTGTTTTTCTTCAAAACATCAGAATATTACTGATATTGGAGAATCTGTTCTGAAGTAAAATTGTGGTATTAAAGGAAAAATAAACACTAAAATGATACAAAAGTGAATATTTAGGGTGCAAACCCACTTTGCATTCATAAATTTAATTTTTTTTACCTTTTAAATAAAAAGATAATTTCTTAAAAAAAGAATTGAAATTAAAATACATATTGCAGGCATAGGCGACTCTTTCAGCTATTTTTCATCCATCCACACGCCTGTTTCAACGTGTGCAGAGACCACAGCCCTCCCAAACAACACCGACAATGACAACAAATTCAAACGCGCAAAGACCAGTCTGATTCTGAGCAGCTGTGTGCCACAAAACTTTCAGCCGCAGATAAAACCATTCAGTGTTGCATATTTTATTTATTCTGTAGATGGAATATATTGTTTTTGTCTCTGGTCTGTAATGAGTCCAGGTGAATCGAACACTGCAGGTCTGTTTCGGGATGTCCGGTTGAGTTCACTGGGAGAGAGCGAGATAGCCCTTCACAACCTCTCGATGTCTCTGTATTTCTTGCGTAGGATGGAGACCTGGTCTTTGAAGAGCACGGGATCCAAACGCAACTGAGAGTGTAAGAGAGGCATGAAGCCAAACCAACTTGTGAAAGAGTTCATGCAGGACTGACGCTGTGCAAAGTGGTCTGGGTCGGCCCATCGAGACGCCTTAGAGCCCTGAGAGAGAGAGAGAGAGAGAGAGAGAGAGAGAGAGAGAGAGAGAGAGAGAGAGAGAGAGAGAGAGAGAGAGAGAGAGAGAGAGAGAGAGAGAGAGAGAGAGAGAGAGAGAGAGAGAGAGAGAGATGGTCTGTGTATGGTTCATCAGGCAGATTATGAATGAGGGCAGGAACATGTTATTGGAATTGGGCAGCACTTTAAAAGACACTGACAAAAAGAGCGAACACGGAGTGTTCATTTCTCGACTCAGAGGATAGACGACAGTATGGTCTTACAATCATGAGAAACACTTTGGAAGGATGTCTAGCCCCTTGTTAAATAAGCTTACAATCCACTAATACAGAACTATATGCACCCAATCTTTTGAGAGGAACATACAAATATGTTTTATTGTTCATAACTTGTTTCATCACAAAATCTTTAGACGTCCTTGACATGACTGACTGATATTTTACCATTTTGAGATTATAATCAGCAAATAGCAATTTAGCTTCTATCGTTAGCCTTTAGTTTAAGATCAAGTTAATTTTTAGCAAATATTCAGTAAAACAATAAACTTTCTAAAACTTTGAAACTATACTTTCCCAGACTACAAATTACTCCTAACGAATTTAAAATACATTGCGTTGAAAAATGCTGTATTGAAAAACCTAGTTAACTAGCCCATGCTACAAGCTAATAACAAAAAGTAGCTAACCTACCTACAGTATTTAATGGATCAATAGTTCATTTTTTAAATCAGAGCAGTACAATTTCTGCCACAAACAGTATCTCAATTAGGGTTATGACTCTGAAAGTAAGATAATGAAAGCACTTGAGATGAATCATAAATCATATGTGACAAAAATCAGGGATGTGTTTTGTGGTAGGCCCTACTCCTTGTTAGAAAGGTTGCTTGTTACAAAAAACCCCACACAAGATAAGAACATAAAGATAAGAGGGTTACTACTAAGGGTGCGTTTACATGACGACAATGTACTAAAAATGGAAAATGTTGTCCTTTGTGTTTTTCTCGTGCAGATGTTGTCAAAACGATCTCAGCATTACTTCTCAATACTGTATCAAGAATCTTATGTCAAGAATCTATATCGAGATTGAGATATATTGATGAATCTATAAATCTATATACATTTTTATATTATTATTTTGCAACAATAGAAGATTCAGAGCAACTCAGCCGAAACACTTTTGAATTAGATTTTTTTTTTTTAAATGGACGAAGAACGTATTCCTTGAGATGCTCCGATACCACTTTTCCCAGAAAAAACAGTCAACTTCTTGTCCATTGTAATAATGTAGGCAACCACTCATAAATGCATAAATCGCGTAACAGTTCAAGTTTTTACTTGCATATAAGATTCAGTTTTAATCCAAATGAGGCATGTGTGCTGAGCGATCAGCAATCAAGAGCATGCAACAGAAGTGCACACACTCTTTTTTTTTTACAGTCAGTTAACATTAGTAATATGTGCCTCGTTTTACCTTCTCTGCTATGGACATATCCAACCAAACTACAAACTTTCCAGCGATGTCTGTGAAAAAGGGATGTGTGATCGACAAGCTTGTGCTCAGTGTGGTTTTTATCAGCTAGCGCACAGCAGCTATATAGGTGTAAATATTTCATTTGTTTAACATTCTATTAATTCAATACATTTACTTATTCGAAATCCTTCTTTGATACATCCATTCTGCTGTCTGTTTCTTTGTCACAAGCACTGTACTGTACATGCTGAGTGGTATCGGAGCATTTCAATGAGTACGAGTTCATGAGTGCTGTATACCGATACTCGTATTGGTGCATCCCTATATATTACATTATCATTATATTACATTTCCATTTTATCAGTTATTGTTCACCATGGTCTGAAAAGATATGTTGGCTAATCACTAAAGCTAAGTGCCGCATTTTGAAAAAGACAGAGGTGATCTACAATTGGAAAGAAAGAAAGAATGAACCTCAATAGGGAATCGCCCTACACACACTAATCTATTTACAACCCATACACATACACACTCATACCTGCTGCATCATGGTCTCCTTGTACTGTTTTTTCTGTGTGACTTTGATTGGCGGGAGTTTGGATACTGCAGAGATGAGGAAATTCATGAGGATATCCTCACAGTTGGCCAACTGGTCCACCATTGACAACAGAGACATCGGCAGGTAGTATGTGTACAGGTGTTGGTAATACCTGTGCAAAATAAATAAATAATATATTAATAAAGATTATTTAGGTCCTTAATTTGACATCACACAGTAAATATTTATGTTCTGTTTGTGGACTCTTATGTTGTGTTTCCTTTGGTTCCCCTATTTCCTCCCTGGGTTTAGTTCTGTTTAATTGGTTTCTGATTACATCCTTTGTTACTATGGTTACTCATTGGTTAACTGATTATGTTTACCTATGTCTTATTTGGTTCCTCATTTAGCCTGTGAATTTAAGGCCTCAGTTTTGTTCCACCTTTTGTCCTGTATTGTCTATGCTTGTGTGTTGCTGTGGCAGTTTCTCCAGGGGGGTATTCAAGAAAGCAAGGATATCTTACAATCAAACACACCCTGAACACTTGGTTGATTAACTCAAACCTTACTTACTCGAGGTATGGAGTACGGAAGTAAGTTCAGCCAACCCAGAGCAGATTATTAGACATATCTGCTTTCTGGAATACCCCCCTGCTCCTACGTGTTTGTTGATGTTGCTGCATCAAAATACTCCTCAAAAAAAAGGGACAGATATTACACATTCACCATTGAGTTTCTCCAGTAATTTGATGTGTTAACTCTACAGTAGAGGGTTTCAAACTGGGGTAGAAAACGTCAAAGAAGAAGCCATTATTAACTATTTTAATAATATGTTACTTCTGACCTAATTACTACTGTTATAGTTATAGTTCTCCCAAAAATTTAAATGTTATCAATTTCTCAAGTCCATTGCAAATAGATTTAATACGCTGCTGCTGCTTTTATTGCTGCTGCTGCTGCAGAGCAAGTACAGACACTTGCTACTAACAATATATACACGACACACTGCTGTGAGCATGTAAGACATGCTGCTACTCCACAATATAGCACACATGAATTACCCATGGCAGACCTATGGCTGGCACACACACACACATTTACTTAGCTATCTAAATGGGGACATTCCATAGAGGTAATGGTTTTTATACTGTACAAACTGTATATTCTGTCCCCTTACACTAACCCTATCCCCAAATCTACCCATCACAGGAGACATTCGGCATTTTTACATATTTAAAAAACCTTTTATTACTTTATTTTTAAACCTGATTTACAAATGAGGACGTCCCTAAAGGGAATTTTTTTTGGAGATGTTGTCAGGTTTTGGTCACTTCTGGGTACAAATTTGTCCCCAAGATATAGTTAAGTAGACACACACACACAAAGAGTTTGGAGGGAAACCAACATCTATCTGAGTTACAAACACAAACACACACACACACACACACACACACACACACACACACACACACACACACACACACACACACACACACACACACACACACACACACACACACACACACACACACACACACACACACACACACACACACAATTTTCAAGAATGTTGATAACCAAACAGTCTGGGTTCCCATTGACTTTCATTGTATGTTTTGTCCATACAGTGGAAGTCAATGGAAACTGAAACTGTTTAGTTACCAACATTCTTCAAAATATCTTCTGTGTTCCACAGAAGAAATACTATTCCTTTAACAAGCTTATAATTATTTATCATATTTTCTTTTATGAGAAACATCTGAGATAAATTGAATGAGTGCTTCATTAAGAGAAACCTGTGAGCAATAAAACGGTCTTCTTGGTGGGACTGAGATAGTCACTCATGATATCCTTCAAAGACAGAGACAGGAGGAGCCCACCCTGCTGTGAGAACCTCAAAAAGACAGATGTTTTAATTTCTGTGAGTGACACCTTCTCTCTCGCTCTCTCTCTCTCTCCCTCTCTCTCTCTCTCTCTGAGGGAAAGCCATCAAAACGTTTCTCTGAGCCCTGCAGGTGGCTTATCTCTCTTCACACGTTTATTTATGTCTTTTTCTCATGTGCACTTTAAGCTCGGGTCACTTTGCAGGTGGTGTGTCAGCTCGCTGACCAGTTGCAAAGCAGTTAATCTGTGTGTCGGGTGTGTGATGTGTCAGACTGAAGGTCTGTGTGTGTGTGTGTGGCTCTGTTGTGAGTGATGAGTTTGGAGACCTTCGGCTAAAACAAACTGTGAACTCCATCTCACCTGTGCCATTTATCGTTAAAATATGGCCAGTGAAGCTGTCAGACTGAACATTTATTACCTGCTTTAATATCAGCCTGTCTCTGAGCGATCTCTATTGCAGCAGGTCTCACATTCAGCTTTTACAAGCATCTGACACTGACTTCGTACCAGCCTCTTGTCCAAATTCAGTGAGGATCTGCAACAGTGATTCAATATTCAACAAGCTGTGAATCCCTGCTATGCTGTTGCTTGGGTGTTGTGGTTATCACATTGTTTCTATGCGATTGCTAAGGTGCTCTTAGTGTTTTTATAGGGTTGCTATGCTGTTGCTAGGGTGTTGTGGATGGTTACTACAGTGTTTCTATGCTGTTGCTAGGGTGTTGTGGTCACTATAGTGTTTCTATGTGATTGCTAAGGTGCTCTTAGTGTTTTTATAGGGTTGCTATGCTGTTGCTAGGGTGTTGTGGATGGTTACTACAGTGTTTCTATGCTGTTGCTAGGGTGTTGTGGTCACTACAGTGTTTCTATGTGATTGCTAAGGTGCTCTTAGTGTTTTTATAGGGTTGCTATGTTGTTGTAGATGGTTACTACAGTGTTTCTATGCTGTTGCTAGGGTGGTGTGGTCACTACAGTGTTTCTATGTGATTTCTAAGGTGCTCTTAGTGTTTTTATAGGGTTGCTATGCTGTTGCTAGGGTGTTGTGGATGGTTACTACAGTGTTTCTATGCTGTTGCTAGGGTGTTGTGGTTACTTTAGTGTTTCTATGCGATTGCTAAGGTGCTCTTAGTGTTTTTATAGGGTTGCTATGCTGTTGCTAGGGTGTTGTGGTCACTACAGTGTTTCTATGTGATTGCTAAGGTGCTCTTAGTGTTTTTCTAGTCTTGCTATGTTGTTGTAGATGGTTACTACAGTGTTTCAATGCTGTTGCTAGGGTGTTGTGGTCACTACAGTGTTTCTATGTGATTGCTAAGGTGCTCTTAGTGTTTTTCTAGTGTTGCTATGTTGTTGTAGATGGTTACTACAGTGTTTCAATGCTGTTGCTAGGGTGTTGTGGTTACTACAGAGTTTCTGTGTGATTGCTAAGGTGCTCTGAGTGTTTTTTATAGTGTGGCTATGCAGTTGCTAGGGTGTTGTGGTTCCTACAGTGTTTCTATGGGATTGCTAAGGTGCTATGAGTGTTTTTTATAGTGTTGCTATGCAGTTGCTAGGGTGTTGTGGTTCCTACAGTGTTTCTATGGGATTGCTAAGGTGCTCTGAATGTTTTTATAGTGTTGCTATGCTGTTTCTAGGGGTTTGTGGATGATTACTACTGTGTTTCTATGAGATTGCTAAAGTGCACTGAGTGTTTTTATATTGTTGCTATGCTGTTGCTAGGGTGTTGTGGTTACTACCATGTTTCTATGCAATTTCTAACATGCTCTGAGTGTGTTATAGAGTTGCAATGCTGTTGCTAGGGTGTTGTGGTTACTACCATGTTTCTATGCAATTTTTAACATGCTCTGAGTGTGTTATAGTGTTGCAATGCTGTTGCTAGGGTGTTGTGAATGGTATCCAGAGTGTCTCCGTGTGGTTGCTAAGGTGCTCTGGATGTTTTTAGAGTGTTGCCTTTCTGTTGCTAGGGTGTTGTAAGTGGTTACTACAGTGTTTGTGATTGAATAAATACAATTTCTTTAAAATAACTAGTTGAAAACTGTTCTTTATCGGCTGAAAAATATTTTTATTAAAAATAATTTAACGTAGGTAATTTATATAGTCCAGTGGATCTCAACCTTTTTAACTCAAAGCAACCCCCCCCCCCCCCCCCCCCCCCCCCCCCCACCCCCCACCCCCCTGTCCAACGCAATATTTAAAGACTTCCCAATATAGGTTAAGATATTCCTTGTGGTGTTTCTGCTGTAATTATTACCAAGCTGCTTGTTTCCAACTTTTTGTGAACAGAAACTGGGAGTGTTGATTTATTTATTAACCACAAGTAATTTTGTGATTCCAGAAATAAATTGCCAGTTTCTTATACATAAAGACGTGAATATGAAGGACAATCGTAACATTACCCCTGGTCTCCCTAAAAAGGCTAGAAGTAATGCTGCAGTAATCAAAGTGTACTGGAGCCAATTATATCTACTCATGATGAAAGATTAATTCATATTGACATCAGAGACGACACAAAATATTTATGTGCCAGATATTAAAAAAACTACTTTACTAAATCTAGCTATATGTGTAGCTTGATGATTCTTGGTATATCACTTGTATTTCAGAGTTAAATTTAACAAGCTAAAACAAATCAGTCCTCTCTTTCCACAGGGAAATAAGGGTACTTTATACAAGTCTTTTGTGGTTTCTTCAAAGGGACTTCAGACTTTATGACTCTGAATGATGTCCAGCTATGAAAAATGTTTTAAATTCAATTTCATAAGTGAAAATGTTCAGGGGTATGTTTTAATGGTATGTGTGATTTAGAAATGTTTTCTTCTACATATAGCTCATTGAGGTGTCAGGTGCCATGACACATGAAAAGGATAGGATGGATATATAATAAAATAACACTTTTCTTCACGGTCAAGTCCGTCCATGACCGGGGGAATGTTAAGCTCCAACAAACATAAATAAAACACATGTATCATAACAGTACGTACCTTATATATTTCAAGTCTTCTGAAGTCATATGAAATCACTTTTGTGAAAACAGACTTAGATTTATGTCATTTTTCCACTGAAATCCCTTCATCATACCCAGTGTTGGGCAGTAACTAGTTAACAGTAATAATATTACTTTCCCTGGTAACTAGTAGTGTACAATTTAAGTAATATCACATTTACCATCCAAAAAAATGGCTAGTTACTAGTTATCACTAATGATTTGAAATTCAAAAATCCAATCGTACCTATAATTAATAATTTGCATAATTTATTATTATTATAATTTTTTTTATCAAAGCCATTATTTTAATTAGAAAGGATAACAAAAAACATCAATGTCACATGTAAATTGTGTAGTTGTACTAAGACTGCGATCAAATCAATCTCCTGAAACACCTTCTACAACAGCACATCAACGTTAAACTCATTGAAAAATAACCCCGCCAAAGATGTGGCAGAGGATGACGGCTGTAGCCCTAAAAAGGCTAAACAACAAAAATTGGATTTTTATCGTGCTGGACAGCAGTCTACAACAAGCGAAAAAGAACTAATGAAGCTTATGGTTGGGTATGTGGTCGATGAAATGTTGCCTATCTCCACGATTGACTCCATCTTTTAGGAAGATCTAAGGATAAAAAAAAATGTTTTTTTTTTTAAATACAACACCCCCACTCCATCCAGAGCACCCGTGGAAAGACTGTTCAGCTTAGAAAGATTGGTGAGCAATAGGCTAAAAAAAAAGTTTAAAATTAAACATGAATGCAAATAGTATATAACTTATTGTAAATTAATTTAACTTAATTGTTGCTGTGTGCCTACTGTTTTACTTGTCCTATGTAATATTTGAGGTCTTATTTAAATGAAACATTCAAAGACCACATTCCATTAATTGTTGTTGCCAGATATATACATAGCATACTACTGTTTAAACCTATTTCATCATCAGATTAAATGTTCTGGTGCTTGTTGGCGTCTTTTTCATTCTGCCAACATGTTTGGTTGGTTCGATCTGTTTGAGCCCTGTTGCAGATTTTACTGCTGCTGCTTTATTTAATATCATAAGTTGTTTAAAAATAGTGGCTTGTTATCAGTTTGAGCCAGCTGTACTCTTTGTTTATCTGTAACTTTCATGGATTCACAGGCTGAAAAAATGATGCAATTACCAATTTTTTGGGCTGTAATGGAAAATTAAAGTAACTAGTAGTGTAACTAATTACTGTTGGCTGGGAGTAATAAGCAATAATATTACTTTTGAAAGGAGTAATTAGTAATGAGTAATTTATTCAATTTTTTGAGTAACAATCCCAGCACTGATCATACCTCTCAAATGGCTTTTGCACTTTCGCATATTCAACAGTCTATTAAAATACGCTCATTAATAGTGTTTAAAGTCAGACCTGGCTCTATGTATCTTCACCAATAGATGTATATGCAAAAGTTACTGTTCCCTTTCGAATGGGAACTCGCGCTGCATCCCCTAGAGGGCGCTATGGGGAATGCCTCTGGTGTGTCCGGTGTCTGAAGCATGAGTCTAAACACGACAATGAACTTGACACTGGCAGCCTACGACGAAACTACTGGTGCGACCGGGAGTATACAAGGGCACCAGTGACATACGTCATCCCCTTTCTCGTCTTCTGTTTGAATGTGTGTCTAACTGGAAGACTATGGCTAGCATTAGTCCTTTAGAAAGAGTGTGTGCATCCATGTCAGCGTTTTCTGACACCTGATGACACACAGAATGTGTGCGTTATTTGCATGGGCATGGAGCAGGCATGCTAAGTCCTTGATGGGACTGTTTGCGTGCATTGTAAGTACTTTTCTATGAAGAAACATCATTCTTGTCTGTCCCTCTTCTCGAGGGAATTGAGGCAGCCATCTGTGCCGAGTAGGAGACTGAGGTTTTGGAGCTTGCGGATGAGTTTAAGAAAGGTATGAATATTTCTCATTCATTTGCGGCTTATGAGAGCAAGCTGCCAGATTGTGATGATGTGTTGTCTCTCACATTATCTGATTCGGCAGCGAGCGTGCTCCTGGCTTCGAGCCAAGACGAGCAGGACGAGGCTGATGAGATCGAATGTTTCTGAGCACTCTAAGCCCATCTGCCAACATATGACGAGTTAGAAGTTATGTCCCGCGCCGTGGCGAGATTAGATCTGCCATGGAAGCGCAAGGTTGCTCGTAGTCACTTGGATGAACGCTTTTTGTCAGGACTGTCCAGCTCATACGAGCCTTCCCTTTCTTCCAGATCTTCATGCTGAGGTGGACAGATCATGGGGAAAGCCATATTCAGCCAGGAGTATGGTTATGCGTGAGTGGTATAGTGAAGAGACACTGGCTAGCTATCTCTTGATGGGCGAGGCATCTGCATTAAATGCTCCGTCTCTGCCTACTGACACTGTGTGTCACATTGCGGCATAATGGCAGAGCATATGTGGCAGCGGGTCAGGCTGGTGAGGCGCTGCACACTATGGCTGTGCTGGAGGCCTAACAGGCCGATCTGCTGAAGGATCTGGACCAGGGGATTCCCCCTGAAGTGGTAGAGGAGCTGCACCGCACCAAAAACTCACCCCTCTCCGTGCAACAAAATAAACTGCCGCTGCGGTCGGTCCATGGCTGCCATGGTGGCTATGAGGCATCTCTGGGTGAACCTGGCTGACATCTGGGAGAAAGAGAGAAACTGCGTCCGTTTTGCCCTTCAAACTTTTCAGCACATCAGTTGAGACCGCGGTTGGTAGGTTTAGGGAGGTGAAGGCGTGCTCCGCAGCTTTTAATACCTCAGACTGCGAAGGGGTCTGGCTTGTCCAAGTCTAAGGACCGGAGACAAGACCAGAAGGCTAGCCTCTCGCGCTCTCCCTCCTTCGAGGGGTATAGCACAGAGGAGGTGGAAGGCCAGAGGGAGAAGAAAGACCCGAGGGAAGTGATACAAAAGAAGCGTTCTAGGGTCCTAGAGGCTAAAATAACATCTGACCCCTTCCCTTTGCCAATGTCAAGTTCATTGTCATGTTTAGAATCATGCTTCAGACAATGGTCAAGCCAGAGGCATTCCGCATAGTGCTCTCTAGGGGATACAGCATCTCGTTCCCCTTCTCAGGGAACCATGGTTACATAACGTTTTGGTTATTGTGTATGTAATGCCCTGTGAAGAAGATAAGCAAGTAAGCAGATTAAAATAAGCAAAGGATTTTTCTTATTTTTGTAAAGGATTAGTAAACTCAGTTAATCAGGTTGTATTAGCTATGGCAAACTGACTACGGATATTTCAGATGACACACACTTTAATCCACAGCTGTGCTTGGGTCTCAGAAACAATTGGAACAAATAAAAAGGAACTAAAGTTCATTGCAAAAATTGTATAAATTTGTCTCTCCTTTTTTTATTCCATCCTCTCTTGCAACATTGTGCAACATTATTGGCCACTTGTTGCAAGTTCTATTCAAGAGGACATTCAAGCATCACATAAATAATTGGGGCTTCCAGGCAGGACAAAATACAATGATTTAAAGCTCAATGTTCAATGAAAAATTAGATGGACATCATTTGCAAAAATAGCTCAGAAGTAAACTATAGTAGGATAAATGGTAGACCATGGCAAAAAAAAACAAAAACAACCCCCCCCCCCCCAAAAAAACCCCCAAAGAAAACCCATTATTGCATTTTCATGACTTTCCAAAAGACCCATTTCACAATCCAAATATTTGTGCAAAGTAAATGAGAGGGGTATTACTGAAGATTACACCGTGTCTAGTTTTATGAAAATAAAACTTAGCCTGTTAACTGTCAGCGTCCTGGTATAGCGGGACACTTTTTTTTCCCCTCTATCGCATATTTTAGTAATCATCATAAATTAGATTTAACACTCAACCTTTAAATTCTCAAAAAAGTCAAATTTCAACTTCAAATTTGGAACACAACTTAGACATATACGCTCATCTGCCACTTCAGAACTGCCTTAATTCTTCATGGTATAGATTCAACAAGGTGCTGGAAACATTCCTGAGATTTTGTTCCATATTGACATGATAGCAATCACACAGTTGCTTCAGATTTGTCGGCCACACATCCATGATGCGAATCTCCCATTCAACCACATCCCGAAGCTGCTCTATTGGATTGAGATCTGGTGACTGTGGAGGCCATTTGAGAATAGTGAGTTACTCATTATCATGTTCAAGAAACCAGTTTGAGATGATTTGAGATTTGTGACATGGCATACTATGCTGGAGTAGGAAACCGTATAACGGACAACACACATGGATTACAGAGAGGGAATCACATCATATGGGCATCTAGCCCAGTACAAGGGCTGACCGGTCAGGCATCCACACAAGTACTTGGCCTGGTGTCGGATTCCTCCGGCGCGTCGAAGGATGCTGGAGTAACCCGATTCAGGGTTCCACTTTAAGACCTACCACTGCTGCACATGAGGCGTATCTGACACACATCACATTTTCTCAAAACTCCTTACTTTATTTAACTTATTTAAGACTTTGCTTATTAGGATACTCGACAAAATGGCAATTTTTGCTAAATTGTGTTTTCGTCCATTCAAACGCTGGCTGAAGCTACTTTGTGCGCACAGGAGATTCCAAGAGAGCGTGCCAGTACCGCACTACGTTCTCTTTTATGTCTTATAAATTTGTGACCCTTGAATGGTTTAAAAGCATTTGCTTGAATAAGACTGTGATCATATAATGTAAAGCTGGCCAAAGGATGATGGGGAAAAAAAGGATCCTGCATTACTTATTTTTAACACATTAAACTGAAAAAATTTTGCAAAAAAACCTGCAATTGTCAACACATTAATTTTGACAGCTCTAGTTAAAACGCAACTACATATTATACTAAATTTAAAAAAATGCAGAATAGAACAGAAAAAAAAAATGCATCTTTAGGTCAGTTTTGTCTGTGTTGTATTGTTCTCTGGAGATTACCTGTGATAGAATGCAGCTCCTGTGAGCACCATGGAGTATTCGTTGGTCCATTTAGAGGTATAACCCCACCTGCCCTTCCCACTGTCCCAGTAATGGCTGCGTGCTGGGTAGCCTACAATACGATCTGGAAAACTTTGCCATACAATGAAGGCAAAATCCACCTGCAAACACAGAGAAGTGCACAATTTAGATTACAAAAGTTCTGAAATAAACTAAAGTAAATAAAGTTGTTTCATTTTTGGTTTTCCTTTAAGAACCAAGAAATAATGTTCCTGTCCATTATCTCTTCAGACTTAAGATAAAAACAAAGTGAACACACTGCTTAAACTCATCAGAGGAGATTAAAGAAGTAGAATTAACAAAAGCAACATTTGCTCTCTTGATTATCTGTTAAAAGAACTGTCATGGGCTAAATTCAGTGAGATAAATTATCAAAAGAGCCAATGAGAGTTAAAAGAGAAGCCTTTTTAACTCATCTCTTTATTTATAGCCTTGGATTTTCTAATGCCTTCAGACATGCTTCAACGTCACCACTTCTGACTTGTCTGCATGCAGGGGATGAGAGCCGTTCTTGCTCTGTCAAAGTTAGTGCGCACTTATTAAAAAATGAACCCTCAAATCAGAGGAAAAGGTTGCAAACGTCCCCCTTAATGTTACAATAGATTAATCGCTGCATTAGTCGTAGACTCTGAGTTAGATTTATGACATCATGCAAATAACGTGGCCGTAAGTAATTACGGCTTTAAGGCACACCATTCCAGCAATGTATTGTGGGTGACACACTGACATTTTCTGCATTCATTATGTATACCGGACCTTGATTATGGACCTGAGTGAGTGGGAAAGATGAATGGCAGATAGAATCAAGGCTGCTTTTTTCAAGAAGAATGGCACTCTATTATTATGAGTGTAACTAATTGTCTAAAACAAATTTTTTGTGAGATTTGTGCCAAAACATTGCCAGCATCTGGCAATGCATCAGCCCAGGTGATTGGGCTCCCAAACGAGACCCCATGACGTCAGTTCGATGTAATGTTGAACGTGACTGACTGAATGGGAAGTCAGTCACGTTCAACATTACATCGAACTACTCTGTCATTGTACTATAACAATTATTACCCTTTCTGGTCAATTCTTCAGGCCATTAGCTGCAGCACAGACATCATAACCCATGGGCTCTGCTTTGCCACTGTTACAACGCACGTGTACCTACAGTCTAATGATGCTTGACGCACAAGAAAAACTCAACCCTTATATTACATTTCCCATTTTAATAAGCTAGTTAATGAGTCGAAACAATGCAATTATCAATTCCGTGGAGCCATAGAGCTGCACAGTCTTAAAAAAATTAAACTGCTACTCCTAAATATGCCATATTCTCACAATCTCAGCACTATTCAATTAAAACCCTCTCAAACGCTTAACGGGCAATTACTGGGGCAGATTAATGTGCGAAACAAGTAGAAGCTTCTTTCCAAATGTTGCTGGATTTGTCTAAATCCACAAGAGCTTCCTCACTGAAACTGAGACTCATTCAACTTTTGTGATACGGGTTCTGTAATCTTGTACCACTATAAAAGTTAAGTGGATATTCTGGCCAGGCATAGGTAAAGATGTACTAGCTGCAGTTAATAAAACATAGTTTTGTTGAATTATGAATAGCAGGTTTCAAACATACACCGAGCATCGCCACACGTAATGAACTTAAGAAATTAGAAGCTTTCTACATCTGATTGTGATGAATACTCCCCGCTTGTAACACTGAAATGGAATAATACCTTACAACATACTGAATACAGTGCAGTAAATACAGTACAGTGTCTAATAATTTTTATAGTACTATTATATACAGGTCCTTCTAAAAAAATTAGCATATTGTGATAAAGTTCATTATTTTCCATAATGTAATGATAAAAATTAAACTTTCATATATTTTAGATTCATTGCACACCAACTGAAATATTTCAGGTGTGTTATTGTTTTCATACTGATGATTTTGGCATACAGCTCATGAAAACCCAAAATTCCTGTCTCAAAAAATTAGCATATTTCATCCGACCAATAAAAGAAGTGTTTTTAATAAATAAATAAAAAGTCAACCTTCAAATAATTATGTTCAGTTATGCACTCAATAATTGGTCGGGAATCCTTTTGCAGAAATGACTGCTTCAATGCGGCGTGGCATGGAGGCAATCAGCCTGTGGCTCTGCTGAGGTGTTATGGAGGCCCAGGATGCTTCGATAGCAGCCTTAAGCTCATCCAGAGTGTTGGGTCTTGCGTCTCTCAACTTTCTCTTCACAATATCCCACAGATTCTCTATGGGGTTCAGGTCAGGAGAGTTGGCAGGCCAATTGAGCACAGTAATACCATGGTCAGTAAACCATTTACCAGTGGTTTTGGCACTGTGAGCAGGTGCCAGGTCGTGCTGAAAAATGAAATCGTCATCTCCATAAAGCTTTTCAGCAGATGGAAGCATGAAGTGCTCCAAAATCTCCTGATAGCTAGCTGCATTGACCCTGCCCTTGATAAAACACAGTGGACCAACACCAGCAGCTGACATGGCACCCCAGACCATCACTGACTGTGGGTACTTGACACTGGACTTCAGGCATTTTGGCATTTCCTTCTCCCCAGTCTTCCTCCAGACTCTGGCACCTTGATTTCCGAATGACATGCAACAACTGAGCAACAGTCCAGTGCTGCTTCTCTGTAGCCCAGGTCAGGCGCTTCTGCCGCTGTTTCTGGTTCAAAAGTGGCTTGACCTGGGGAATGCGGCACCTGTAGCCCATTTCCTGCACACGCCTGTGCACGGTGGCTCTGGATGTTTCTACTCCAGACTCAGTCCACTGCTTCCGCTGGTCCCCCAAGGTCTGGAATCGGTCCTTCTCCACAATCTTCCTCAGGGTCCGGTCACCTGTTCTCGTTGTGCAGCGTTTTTTGCCACACTTTTTCCTTCCCACAGACTTCCCACTGAGGTGCCTTGATACAGCACTCTGGGAACAGCCTATTTGTTCAGAAATGTCTTTCTGTGTCTTACCCTCTTGCTTGAGGGTGTCAATGATGGCCTTCTGGACAGCAGTCAGGTTGGCAGTCTTACCCATGATTGCGGTTTTGAGTAATGAAACAGGCTGGGAGTTTTTAAAAGCCTCAGGAATCTTTTGCAGGTGTTTAGAGTTAATTAGTTGATTCAGATGATTAGGTTAATAGCTCGCTTAGAGAACCTTTTCATGATATGCTAATTTTTTGAGATAGGAATTTTGGGTTTTCATGAGCTGTATGCCAAAATCATCAGTATTAAAACAATAAAACACCTGAAATATTTCAGTTGGTGCGCAATGAATCTAAAACATATGAAAGTTTAATTTTTATCATTACATTATGGAAAATAAAGAACTTTATCACAATATGCTAATTTTTTGAGAAGGACCTGTATATATGCAAAGCTTATAAGTTGTGCCACTGAGTCTAATAGTGATAGTGAGCTTTGCATTCAAATGTAGGAAATTCTGGCACATTAAATATAATGGTATTCATGACTAACCTTTACTTATGACTAATGGTTTTATACATTTGCAATTTACCAACATAAATAAACATTTACACATAGATTAATCATAAAAATGATTTATGTCATTTTCTTTGACATAAATCTAATTTTACCTGCCATTTACAACATTTACAAAACAACAACAATAAAAAAAAAAGTTGATCACTTTTCTCAACTACAGGCAGGTGTATATGAAGGTATCTTTGTAATTGTATGGCCACATAAACAATTCTCTCTCTCATACAAGATTTACAGTTGTATAAATCTAAAGAATTTATATATTTCTTTCCTTAAACTTCCCCCTGGAATTAGGATAGTGTCAGAGAGTCATGATTTTGTTAACTTCTACAGTTGGATGATTCAACATAAAACTTACACCATCAGAGGATCAACAAAATCTTTCAAGATCCAACTGCAATGTACATTCCCTAACAAGATTAATTCCCACATTGTTTTTCTCCAACCCCTGCCTAGGAATTTACAAACAAGCTTCATATTCCCATAGACTCTGCCAGGAAAGCTGGCAAAAAAATGTGTTTCTTTTGTTTTTAACCAGAAAATGCCCTCAACCCTGTAAACTGCAAAGAGAGAATTATCCTTGCGTTGCCAACAAATCCTTGCTGGCCTTTGGATCATCTCAGCCTTAATCAAACTTAGACAAACAACACTCTACTCATCACAGCACCCCGTCTGTCTGAGAATAAATAAATCCCAGAATACTTCACATTGCCTGAAACATCTTTGCCAGATGGTGCAGCCATGTTTTGTGAATTGGCACTGCAGCCAGACTGATTTGCATATCACAGCTCAAGGAATAATAGTTGTTAACTACACATTTATAATCCTTTTAAATAATAATCACTCCAGATTTGGCCAATTTGCTGGAAAAATGGAGTATCATTCAGGTCTTTGAAACATTAAACTATTTTGTAACACTTTATTTCTATATAGACATATCGATAAGTAACTTTGCCACTGCATGTCAACTAACTCTCAGAGTATTCCACTAATAAAAATGATTCTGTGGTGAAGTAAATAAAAACAAATGTAATTTCAAACCTGAATAAGTCAGTTCTGGCAATAAATAAAAAAAAGTATACATTCTATATTAGTACTCTATTTAATCTTGAAGAAATTAAAGTGTAAATATCAACAGTAAGAAAACGAACTCAACTTTCTGATACTGGTGTTGCCATCATGCACTGCATTTCCCACTGTTTTCCAGCTGTTTTACACTGTTTTATCATTTTTGTTTTTGTTAGGTTTAGAAACTGTCTTGTGACATCTGGAGTTCATTTTCTACTCAAAATGAGCCATTCATACTAAAAAATGATCCATCGAAATGATCGAATGTTACCAAGTATTGAGATCTCTGTGTTCAAGGAGGTACAGTATTACTTCTATTATGTAAATATGTTGTCTACACAATATCTACTGTGTTATTTACTTCAATTCGATGTTTAAAGCATATACTTTAAAGCATGGCTTAATTCAGTGTTATATTGTTTGAGTAAAATGTACTTGAAACAGAGTATTGCGAAGTAAACTTCAACTAAGTAAAAATTACTCAACAAACTTGAAATGACCAAGCTAGACTTTCTTATTTTCTTTGTTAATTTACTTAGATTTTTCTTAATTCTATTTGTGAATTTTACGTAAAAATCTGCTTGCAAAAACGAGCAAAATTTAATTTTACTTATTGTAAAAAAATATTCAGTGTAGTAGATGGTCTGCTTACATCTTCTAACACTTAATTTTTTTGCTCCTCAATAGACATTTTACTGTCAGTACTGTTGGATGCAGTGTTGCATCTTCAACATTTAAAAATATAAATCAATGATGTCTTTTCCAAGCAAAGAACATCTCCTTTTAATGTAAATTAGGCAATTTGCATTGAGCTATTACCATCAAATGAACCCAGGTGGTAAATGAAATTGGTTTAGGCTATATCATGTTTTTAAAGTGCACTTTCTAGTGATCATGGCAGTGGTAACTACCTGTATAGCAAGGTGAGGAAATTGCTAGTGCCCAAAAGGATAATTTGAACAAGAAGTTTAAATTTGATAATTATTAAATGAGATTTATAGAATTATACTATTTATATATTTTTGTATCTATGTCATGTGTCTGTTCATCCTAATTTCTTTAGTAAATCGGGTGCTGAACAAATACATTTTGCCATGGTCCAATTCATACTTTGTGAATCTGGCCTTACATTTTTTAATTAAACAGGAAATTAAACCAGTTTTAATTGGATTATTTAAAGCAAGATTAAATTACATTACAACACTTTTGTGACATGTGTGACATGTTAGAAGCATGTTAGAATTAGGTTATTTGATGATTATTTTCACATCATGGTCAGTGTAAAGACATGGTCTTTCCTCAAATATGATGTCAAACATGTCCCTTGATTTTCAGTTACCAAAAAGATTTAAATATGAAAGAAACTTTGGTTCCCTTTTGTAGTTACTACGAGTTACGTTGTGACGACGAATGGGGTTTCGCTTAGAAAGCCTATCAACTTCGAGAAATATAAAACGAGCCAATGGCAAGAAAATGCCATGGGTCTGCAGAATTTGAATAGCGTAACTCTCCCCCACCTCGTGGGTATAAAAGGAAGGACGCTGGCAACATGCAGATATGTTTTCGCTTCGGAGCCAAGTGTATTCTTCACTCCACAAGCCATTCTGAGTTTTCACTCTTTGAGACGAGCTACTCTCCAGGTGTTGGTGTGATGGCGAATTCCAGTGAGATTCACATTGCCTGCTGATCTGTGCAATGATTGCCAGACGTGTGTTTCTCCCTGGTCGCTTCAGCATCTGCAGAGTCTTTATCCTCTAATTTTAGAGTTGTACGCGCAATACATCTTTCCAAAACAACAGTGAACGATGTCTCGTCCGTGCACTTCTGGTTGCGGTTCGAATGGTTTCACAATCTGATGGGCACAATAGCTGCTTTGCGTGTCTGGGCATTGATCAAAGCAGCTTTTGTGGATGGTTCATGTTCTCACTGCGGGAACATGACCATCGTGACACTGCGGCCGAGACTCCATGGACTCACTAGAGCGAGAGTCCCCTCATCCACACCCCGATCTACACCCTCCACGAGAGGTGGTACTTCGGCTGGTGGCCAGGGTGATCTGAGGGTGACGGTGCGGAACAAAGTGCCGACGATAATTCCTCGGCCCACACCCCCCTCTTGCGTGCCGCAACCCGCGAGTGCACCGATTGAATGCGCGGGACCGTCTTCGGAGATACCGTGCGTTTCTATTGGTCCTCCAGATGACAATACCATGTCCGTCGCATCACAAGGCAGGCTTGAGTCATCGGGAGATGATGATTCGGCTGTGCTGCCGCCTTGGGGCGTGCTCAGTCAGATCCCGAGATGACAGCCATGCTCTCTCGGGCAGCCGCGTGCATTGGGATAGAGTGGAATCCTCTGGACTGTCCCGAGCGCTCGCGGTTGGATGATTGGATTTTGGGTGCTGCCCCAATACCTTTCTTTCCCGAGGTGCATAAGGAGGTCACGAGGTTCTGGAAGACACCATTGTCTTCCCATGATCGTTCGGCGACCTTCTCTGCTTTTCCTCCCCTTGATGAAGCCATGGCCAATGGGTAAACTGGGGTTCCCCAGGTGGAAGGTTCTGTTGCGATGCACCTATGTCCTCAGAGCGCTTTCTCCCTTGGTGACCCAAAGCACCCCACCAAAGCCTGTAGGTTTTCGTCGACCCTTGTCCAACACATTCACGAGATTCTACAATCTCTGTGTGGAGCCATTATCCTCTTGTGTACTTGCTTCAATTAGACAGTTAACTGGACCCGCTCAGGTGTCTTCGCTTGCTTGCCATTCCACTCCTCGCACTGGATACGTGCAATATTTTCCTCAGGTGAGTTTCCCGGAGAAGCCCTGAGTTCCTCCAGCACTGTTGACGTCAACACCAGAGTCTATGCCTGCGGCAGCTTTCGTGTTGGCTGGGTGCCTCCGTGTGCATAGTTCCCCTCCGGTGACCCCCAGATGTGTATTTCCACTGTAAGCCTCTCTGAGTATGTGTCTTTCCCTCTGCAAGCCACCTTACCACCCCTGGGGTTGAAATATTCCACCCTGCGGGCTGGACACCCCAGTGTTCCTCCATATGCAGCCCTCTCGCGGGTCATATGTGTATTCTGTAAGAATCACTGTGACCCAGTTTCACACTATGAAACATAATATAACTGACAAACCCCAAATAAAATATATCATTCTATAGAATCAAACAACACTTTATTAAACAATATAAAATGCACTCTATATTGTTATTTACATTAAAAATGATGAGGTTTTAAAAATATTTTTAAATGAAAGAAATTCTAATTAAAATAATTATTTTTTTTGTATATTATTAAATAACAAAAAATGCTTGACTCTATTCTGTATTTTTTTCCTTTAAAAACATACCTGAACAAATATTTACTTATTTTTTTTTATTGTTAATAAGTAAAATACGAATACTAATAATGATAAAATTATGTATCTTTCTTTCATGCCTTTGTTGTCAATAAGGGTACTTGTTTTTTTTAAATAAAATAAAATAAAAATAAATGTACTTCAAGGTCAAGTTCAGTTTACATGGAAAAATATGATTTAATGGTAAATGCATGCAACCAATTGCGTTTTGAAATGCTTTTGATACCGACTTAGTAAATTCAGTTGTGCATGATGTTACAAAATATTTACCAGAAATTCTTAATATATTGAAAATGCCCCATATTTTGAAAATGACCCAGGCCTGCCTCTCACCAGGATCAGGATACAGACACATAGACAACTTTTTGTAAGTTTGGACATCAGAGAAGAGATGGCCTCTTTCTCTCTCTTTCTCTTTTCTTTGTCTAGCACATATTTGTCTCTGATTTATACAGCTGAGAGAAATTAAAAATGAGCCCAGCAGGCTGCTGATGCTGCAGTGTGCAAATATCATCTCTTCTCTCAGGGAAAATGAAGACAGAGAACTGACATTAACAAAGTGCAGTACAAACACAAAATATGCCAGCCATGGACATACATGCAGCATCACAAATACCACGGAATAAAAGAGAATATAATGAGGTGAAAAAAAAAGGACCGGACAGAGGGAGTAAACTGATGCTACGTTTACACTGGTGGGTTATTGTTTTAAAACCCATAACTTTTGCTACGGTTATGCCTGGTGTCCACACTACTCCGGAGTTTTCAACCGTTAAAAACAGACTTTTGGAAACGCCGCAGACATCGATTTAGTTTGAAACCTCAGTTGTATTTCAGACGGACCAAAACGGAGACTTCTGGATCATTGCGTATCCTTCCCTGATTCGTCAAGCCCTTGTCATATGACCATTACCAAAGTCAAGTTATTTCACTCGGCGGCTATGTTTGAAACGCTTCTCGGACATGCAAGTGCAGCTCCTATGTTTTATGGGGAAACATCAAATTCTCCAAAACTGTTTACCAAGCCTTCGATTAAATTTCATATTAGAAATTACCAATGAAATTTGAAAACAACTGTCTCATAAATTTTGTTTCTAATCGCTCGAATCATGACAGAAAACGAAATTTTTCAAGGTGGATCAAGCTGATGCGCATGTTCAGTGGAAGCGCACCTAACAGTTTAGATAGATAGCTTCTAACGGCATATATTGAGCGTTGCACTTTTCCCCATTTAATTCAACACCATGGAACTTTTCCTCGTCGCCCTACTGGTTGGAAACGAAATTGTCCATTACCGCTGTCGTAAATAATTTAGCCTACCGTCACACGCATACTCGCTGTTTATCCAGAACCGGCTTTAGAATGAACGATGTCCACAGACAAGGTAGAGTATGTTATATGATTTCATGAAAGTGTGATGTATTGCGACATCAGAAATGAAGAAAAACGAAATAATGACTAGTAACGCTTGACGTAAAGCAAGTCAAATTTGTAGTTTTCTTATGTCTAATTCGGACTACAGAAACGCGACCCGATCTGGCAAACTTGCATAGTGTATTTATAGCAGATATAGGACCTCAAAGTGAATCCAGAAATGTCTTTCACCCTGTTATGAATTGATGAACCACTGATAAGATTTTGGAAACATTATTTTAAGGTAAAACATTTTCCAGTGTTGCTTTAAAACAATACGAGTGACGCGTTATTCTATAGTCTTTGCCATTACGCTCTAGAAAAAATAAACAATAACAGACAAGCCTCGGTAACCGTGTAAACAATAACATGGAGACGGAACTGCAAGCTTTGCTGACTTTTTTTGTCCTTTTTAGCAGCGATTGTGCAGTAAAGTCGGGGGCACACTTAACGACTGTAAGGCCGATTATAAATGTAATTCGAAACGAGTGATCATGCTAAAACACGCCAGAGACAGTTGCGTTCAGTCGCTGTTCACAGTTGGTGTTTCAAATCTGCTCCAGTCATTGGAAACAGTCAGCTGTGTTCAGTTCAGTCTTAAAAATGCTTAAGCTAGTCATTAAGTGTGTCCCCAGCATTAAACTCTGCATATTTTAGGCTAATACTGCAGCTGTCTACATGCGCAAGAGGTAAGCTATTACACTAGAGTACAAGTGCTATTTCAAAATTCGAATTATATTTATATTATATTTATATTTCAATTATAATGTCAATTTTGTTACTTGATGAAGGTTTGGGATTCTGAATGACAGAACCATCAATACCATATGATATTCCTTCACATTTCACTTAACCTTTATTGTAATGAATGGATGTGTGATTTCTCACCTCATTGGTGGACAGAACTGAGTCCTCGTCCAGGCTGAGAACGGCATCAGTTTTGATAGCTTGATGAGGGAAAAAACGGCCACTCATCGTCTGAGGGGAAACAGGAAGTGACATTAGTGATTCATAGATTTTCACCACAGGGTTCTGGTTGAAATGATTTAATTTACACAATTTTCTTTGTTTGGCTTTGCAGTACTTTTTAGTTTTTACACTGTTTAATAATGTGTTTATTAATAGAACTTTTCTTTGCCATCTTGTCAATCATCGCGTACATCGCCTGTGACATCTGTTTGTGTCTTATCTGTTCATCAAGTGAACGTCACAATAGTTGAACATCTGCCAGACCAATATGTTAATTTACACCTTGCGACTGGATAAAGGACATACAAAAAAATAAAAAGTGTGTAGTGAAACTTTTATGTCATTTGAGGTTATTGATCATCCACTTTAATGGTGGATTGCTGAATTTACTGTATATGGACTGTAAATGTAACAATTCTAATTGCGTCCACAAAGACACATAGTTTGTTCGCCAATGCATTTGTGTCTATTCCAGAGTCAATATTTGTGTCTCAGGGTGACAATTCAAGTGTGCCATTTGGCTCAAGAAATTACAATTTATTATCTGACAAATTCTTGGGTTATGCTTTTATTTTGAAGGTTCACTTGAGACATTCTGTTGGCTATAAATAACGGTACATCTACATGTCAACTAACTTATAAGAGTTTTAGCTGAGTATTAAAAGACTGTTTGGGATAGGGTTGGGGTTGGTAGAATAAGTTGACATGTACTTACACTCAGTATGTCTGATGGGGAACATCAAAATAAAGTGTTAGCAGATATTAAGACGACAGTCTACTAATAATCTGATGACTGGTAGTTGACATATGAAGAACTTCTATATTCAGGTTCATAATGAATGTGAATAATTAATAATGTATAACTAATTCTGAAATGAAAGTCATGATAACCCACTAGTAATGACTCAAGTATAAAAATAACTAGAGGAATTACTACTTTTTGGATCAGCATTCTAAGTGAAAAACATTATTGCTCTCTGGTAATGACTGAAATCATTGTACGCTTTTGAGGTGTTTATAAGGTTTTGGATAGTAATGACTCAAGTTTTACTACATCTATCTAAAGGAATTACTAATTATTTGGATCAGTATTCTAAAGTGAAGATCATGATAACTGAAGTCAGTATAAGCTTTTTGTAAGGTTTTGGATAGTAATTCCTTCCGATGGATTTGGTAACACTTGAGTCATTACTATGCAAAACCTGAGACCCATCCCCCCGCTTACACAACATAATTGACTTCTTCAAAGAATGGGCTATGGGCTATATGGGCTTTTTCAGATCTTTCGACCTAATGGACGAAATAAGATCACACAATATACATATGAACGCACAAAGATGACAGAAAAACAGCCTTCGTTTCTGCTCTGACAGCCGCAAGATCCCGCCAAACGCTGTGAGTGTGTGTTAGAAATCAGGGATGGGGAGAGAACGTTGTCCTTGTTGTGTTTTTCATCTTCAAACCAAACTCAGGTCTTCAACCGGCAAAGTATAAATCCAATCTGGCTGGCGCGCTTCCCATAATGTTTACGAATTATGTCAGTAGGCGGAGAGTAGACAGTCTTTTGCAGCTGTTCGAACACATGAGTGTTTACACGAAAGCAATCTGGCCGAATATGCGTTTTCAACTACCTCTGGAAGTGGTTGAAAGTGGACAAGCTCAAAACGTTTTAGACCCCGTTTACACCTGCATTTAGTGTCGTCCACTTGTGATCCGATCGACCAAAACGCATCTTAATACCAGGTGTAAGCAGGGTCTAACTGACATAAGCAGAAAAGGAAAGTTGTCTCTGTTGAAGACCAAGTTATTAGTCTTAGTCTGGATCTTGACTCAAATTCTCCAAATAACCAACTGTGAGTCCAGATGCCTTTAATTAACAGAGCACTGTAGAAATGAACATTTAGTAGCTAAAAAAAAATCACTGTTTTCCACAATCGATCCGCCACACCATTAGGATGACACTGTTTTAATCCATTACAGTAAATGGAGGCTACAGGGGGGTTCAAACCTAATTACACTATTGACTCTTCATTAATACCTCTGAATAATTAATAAAACTATTCATGTGAAAAGAGTAACTCTACAAGTACCCCTGGTTCAGGAATGTATTCTCATCAGCATAGCAATCTCCGAACCACCAGAGGGGCTGATATAGATCCAGAGAAAAACAGGGAGTAGAATAAATTGACTGCTGAGTTTGTGTCATTAGTGAAGATCTTTAAAAGTGTACAAATCAAGTAAATAATTCAAGCGATGGAAATTACATCATCATTTCATATTATCCAGTAAATATAAAATTCAACGGTAAATCTATTTTGCTTCTGGTGGTAAAAATAAGGCATATAAAACATACTTATATTATTTTTAGTGTATTTAAAACATGCTCTGTCATATAGAATTCCATTGTACGTGCATTACAAAAAAAAAATGCTGTGAACCGAGCATATAATATATGCATATCACTGCATTTTTCATTCCGAGTCTTCTCTCATATATGTTCTGGAAAGGACTATGTAGTTATCTGGGAGGCCAGCTGTCTTTGTTGACACATGGCTCATTCCTCTGATATCACTCCTTTTCCCTCAAGACACGGTTTATTTAACTGTAAAGCTCACATAATCTTCCACAGGGACTGTCTGCCCTTTACGCTTTCCTCACCTCTTCTCCTGCATTATAAATATATAAATTGTAGAGTTGGTCAATATTACATATTTTAAAAACAGACTAGTAGTTTTGAAGAAGCCCTGAAACATTGGTGTCACAGTGACGCTCTGTGACTAGAGACTCTTATTTAGTAAAATGACTCTTATTATGACACTAGACTGAGAACATACATGCATACACTTTTCATACTAATAAAATAATACATTATCTGTTTTGCGCAAATTTTAACACCAGTAAACACAGATGTGTGTGTCACTGATTTTGTATGGTTTAGTGTCGTTCCTGTCCTCACCATGCCCTTTTTCTTTAGTTTAACATTTACTGAGTCATTGATTTCACTATGTTGATTTATTTATTGTGTTAAGAACTCAAATAAGACCGGTAACTAGTGATGTGTCCTCCCGTATCGACGCCTCGAAGCGTGTGTCGATTAATCCGGGATGATTTCTGTGAAGCGCGTCTCAAGGCTTGTGTCGGTGACGTATGTGGTGACGTTTGAAGCCTCGCGAGCCGGCTGTACCACGTGACTGCTTCAGGAAGTGGTTCGCGGTTTGGTGGTCTATTTGAAATATAAGGGCCAGCAAAATGCACTGGATTCCCCCTTCACACTTTTCATTTTGACCCTGTCATTGTATCATAAAGACGGACACCATATAAACGTTTATACTTTATGTATAAGCATCACAAACATCATTGATTAATTCATTCAATGCTTCAGACACCAAAGCCATAGTGTCATTATAATCACACTGCATGTTTTACATTTATTGTCCACTTGATGGCACAATAGAGCAAATGAAGCACCATGAAGCTACGGCACATGAATGAACCAATTGGATGGAACGGTTCAATGCTTTATGAAGCTTCATCTCGCCATCACTACCGGTAACCATGTTACCTCTTTATTGTTTTCAATTAACCACTTGCATAATATAAATGGTCATACTTACGTAGTGGTACATTTTCCCATCCCATACAGACAAAACCCAGTAACAGCCACCATTTTTGAATATCTCTTTACCGCTAATAGAAGGCACAGTTAATTGTTCTCATGTGTGAGGGGGAGTTTGGTGTTCTGTTTGATTCTTCATTAAACATTGTTAAATATTAATAATTAAAGGTGTTTGTTTTGTTTCCAATATTTATATATTTTTGTATTATTCTAACAGTTTATCTCATTTTTTTGTCTTTCTTAAATTTCTTTATTACCTTTAATTACTAAACGGTTTAGTCCAAGTAGGAGGAGCCTTTTTAAGAGGGCCTCTCAGTGTTGTTAGGAAGCTGTAGAGTGAGTTGGTTTGTAATTGTTGCTGTTTTGGGTCAATTTATAGGCATAATCAAAAGTTTATTTGCGAATGACTTTGAACAGTTTATTTCATTTTTGATTGTTTGGGATTTTTACTGTAAATAAAATGTGCACTATTGGAAAACCTTTGTGGCACTTGGCACACTCCTGTCTCTGTTTTAATTGGTTTGGTTTCAGGTTTACTTGACCTTAAAACAGACATGTTTCTTAGGGAGTATTTACATAAAACATGTCGGAAACAAAGTCGAAGTGCAATTAAATTAAATCAAATGGAACAAAGAGGATAAAGTTGTGACAGTATACAGCCAAAGTGTTGAAGTATGAAGTACGGCAGTAACTTCATGGCATGGCAGCATTGCTGTAAGAGTAAGACATTTCCTTTTACCTTCCCTGAAAGGTTTTTCCTAACAAAACAGTTAAAGCACACCATTTAGAATGCTAATCACTGCCACCAAATAAAACTATGGTAAAATCCAGTTTAGCCAGTGGCTTTCTTCACTGGTACCTTTGTGCCATTCTAGTGAAGTTGTTTGCTCGGATGGTTCATGTCAATAAAAGATTTAAACAAGGTTTACAGATTTGAGTCCCTTTATTGTTACTTTTTTAAAATTAATTAAAAATGGCAAAGGCTATTTTCATGACCCTCTCGTGATTGCAGTTAGTGAAAACCAAGTGCATGTTTCTCTATTAAGATTTAATCTCAGAATTAAACAATTCCAATTTATCTAGATCAGGACTCAGATAAAAGCATGTTATGATTTGAATGTGGTGTTTGATGGCTTATTATTAGTCACAATATGATTTAATTTTGACAAATGGCTTTTGATTAAAATTTTGATGATCTATTTCACACTTGTTTGACACATTAATTCACAGTCCTTTCAAAGTAAGTAGATGCATTCTTTTTAAAACGCTGGACTGTACGTTTCTGATCTAGATACTTTTAAAAAACCTTATTATCACCAGTTACGTATATCAACAAAGACTAAACTTGGACTACAATTAGGGCATGTTTTTTTTTTCTTTCAGGTGGATAGAAAGATATATAACCAACTCTTGCATATGATGCATTACATATTATTTAAAACTGAGGGTTGCACTTTAAGCCTTGCCTATGCATTTAGTATTATATTCATGTATTTTCACTGTTATGATGCTTACACTGAAAAGCTTACCCAGTACCTGCACTATATTTACATTTTGTGTAATACATTTTCAAATGTTGTAAATAAAAAAAAAACTATATGGAGTAAAATCCATTAATGTAAATTCAAAAAGCTGTTAACATCTTGATGAATGATACCCAGATCTTCCTGTCATGATGATGGTAATTGAAATGTCAGTCTCATAATGAATCTCTTGAGATGATGAATTGTTTTGTTGGGTCATTGACGTGTGTGCATCAGATATTTTCAGTTCCCCAATGGAAAGGCAATTTGAAGTGGTCTAGATGACCCTTGAACTTATGCCTCTGGTGTTTCTCCTGTCTGACTAGAGGCTGCTCAGTCTCCCATAGCCAAACTTTTGACCAACTGCATAATGTCTGGTCCAATTTGCAGCTTGAATACATTTTTACAGGCCGTTTTAGTAGCAGGAAATCATTCATACTACTATAACAGATGTGTGCAGACGTTATTCTCATTATCTTTTATAGATTTGAACTAACCTGGCAAACCTTTGGCAAATGGGTGTGGAAAGAATGGTAGGAGCGTTTAAGAAACCTGTTGATACCTTATATCTAGCTAACATTGCTATTTCTCTCTCTCTCTCTCTCTCTCTCTCTGTGTATATAAATAATAATAATAATAATAATAATAATAATTCATTACATTTATATAGCGCTTTTCTCTGCACTCAAAGCGCTTTACATCGAGGAGGGGGGGGGGGGGGGGGGATCTCCTCAACCACCACCAATGTGCAGCATCCACCTGGATGATGTGACGGCAGCCATATTGCGCCAGAACGCCCACCACACACCAGCTTACTGGTGGAGAGGAGACAGTGATGAAGCCAGTTAGTGTATATATATATATATGGGGATGATTAGGAGGCCATGATGGACAGAGGCCACTGGGGAAAATTTGGCCAGGACACCGGGGTTACACCCCTACTCTTTCGAAAGACATCCTGGGATTTTTAATGACCACAGAGAGTCAGGACCTCGGTTTAACGTCTCATCCGAAGGACGGTGCTCTTTGACAGTATAGTGTCCCCGTCACTATACTGGGGCGTTAGGACCCACACAGACCACAGGGTGAGCGCCCCCTGCTGGCCTCACTAACACCTCTTCCAGCAGCAACCTGGTTTTCCCAGGAGGTCTCCCATCCAGGTTCTGACCAGCCTCAGCCCTGGTATATATATAATTAAATCAATCTCCAAGGTAACAGATGCAGAGATCATAGTTGCTATGGCAGACATGCAGTGCTGATAGAAAGAGGCTTTAGTCAACCTGAATTGTATTAATCAATTTGAAAATGTGTTATTTTTCAGTATAGATGTTGACCAACAAGCAACAAAATAGAATCTAGAGTCTATGACAAACCACTACTTTTTAGTGTTGCAGAACTACAAACTCTAAATAAATGTAACTGAATTATCGTAGGCTTTACTGATATCGTAGTGTGGTTTCAGGGTGCAGTACAGTACAAAAACAGACTGTTAGGTTGAGAAATTTAAACAACTTTATGAGAAGGTGGTGCATTGATAAATACATGGACAAAAATATTGGGACACATTCATACTTGAATTCAGTTGTTTCAATCAGACCTATTGCCACAGGTGTATAAAATCAAGCACCTAGCCATGCAGTCTGCATTTACAAACATTTTTGGGAAAAATATGGTCTTTCTGAAGAACTCAGTGAATTCAAGCATGGCACTGTGATTCAAAGATATATAAAGTGACTTTATTTATCTTTATATATCTTAGGTGATGCCACCTAAGTCAGTTCTTGAAATGTCATCCCTGCTAGATATTCCACAGTCAACTGTAAGTGGGATTATTGGAAATTGGGAGCATTTCAGCAGAAACTCAATGGGTGCTGAGGTGCATGGTGCATAAAAGTCACCAACGCTCTGATGATATAGAGTTTCATTGGCATTAATATCAGCACAAATATTGCGCTGCCAGAGCCTTGTGGAACGGGTTTCCATGGCCGAGCAGATACATGGAAACCTAAAGTAACAAAGTACAATGCTAAGCGTCGGCTGGAGTAAGGCATGCCGCCACAACAGCGGAAACGTGTTCTGTGGAGTGACGGATCACACTTCTCTGTTTGGCAGTCTGATGTGCGAGCCTGGGTTTGGCGGTTGCCAGGAGAACCTGCCTTATTGTATTGTGCCAACTGTAAAGTTTTGTGAAGGAGGGATAATTTTTTGGGGCTGTTTGTCATGGATTGGACTAGGGGCTTCACTGGTAATCTTCACTGGAGCTACAGCATCTTAAACGGGACATATCATGCAAATCTGACTTTTTTCCATGTTTAAGTGCTATAATCGGGTCCCCGGTGCTTCTACCAACCCAGAAAATGTGAAAAGTGTTGAGTCAGAAACTTTGTTTTGGTTAGCCTTTCTCTGCAAGCATGTAAAAAAAAAAAGTGACAACAGTGTAACCAGTTCTAACGCAATGGCAAAAGTTAAAGCAAAGCATGTAAACTGTTCTGTTGCCGGCTGCACAGATGAGCAAAAAAATGTCACAGCTGTCTAAGACCTCAGGGAACTGTGTCAACTGTTAAGCATGAAGGTACATGCAAGTCATTGAGATGAATCAATGTAACTCCACAACAACTATATAAATGTATCATTCATTGCGGGAACATGACTATTGCGGTGTTGAGATCAAGACTCGCCTTCGTCCGCGAAGGTGGAGTCCCCATTACCACGCCTCATTCCAGGGTTCCGGGTGGGATGGGTGATTGGAGGATTACAGTGATGGCTTCCCCACCTGGTAACCAATCCCTATGGACCCCTCACTCCTCTATCACACCACAGCCGGTAGAGCTCCCCATTGAGCGCGCTGGTCCCTCTGTAATGGACCGACCAGCGGTTTCATTTGGTGGCCCCTCCAGAGGACATGATCCGCAGCATCGGAGGGTGAGCTGACCTCTGGAGATGATAACTCAGCTACATCTCCCTCTGGGAGTGTAACGTTGCCCGAGCCAGATCCAGAGATGTCAGCTATGCTGAAACGGGCCGCCAAGGCTGTCGGGCTCGAGTGTAATCCTCCACCGTATCCCGAACAGTCTCGGTTGGATGATTGGTTTCTCGGGGCGAGTCGTGCTGGTTATCAGTTTTGGCACTGGGTGCGGTTCGAGGACTCGGTTAAGCCTTCTCACGCACCCCCTAACGACCCGTAGAGACAGGTAAGTGTCGCACCGCACACCGAGCACAGGTCCCTGTCCTCCACTTCGCTGCCCCACCCCGTGTACGTCTGTGGTGCCTCTGGTTCCCCTGGCCCGGTTTGTGGAAGCCTGGAGAGTGCTTCCCAACCAGTCCAGCTGGCTCCTCCGTACCATTAGACCATTAGTCTGCCCAAGTTCAGCGGTGGTTACACTTCGGTGTTGAGCGAACGTGCCCCTGTCATGCGCAGAGATCGCAGTCCTACTGGCGAAGATGCGATAAGCCGGTTCCTCCAGCTGATATGAAGACCGGCTTCTACAGCCCGTACTTCATTGTGCCCAAGAAAGGCAGTGGGTTACGGCCAATCTTGGACCTGCGAGTCTTGAATCGGGCCCTTCAAAAGCTTCCGTTCAAGATGCTAACGCATAAATTCATTTTCGAATGCATCTGTCCCCGAGATTGGTTCGCAGCGATTGACCTGAAGGACGCGTACTTTCATGTCTCCATCCTGCCGCGACACAGTCCATTCCTGCGCTTTGCGTTCAAGGGTCGAACGTATCAGTACAAAGTCCTACCCTTCGGGCTGGCCATGTCGCTCTGCGTCTTTACGAAGGTCGTGGAGGTGGCCATTGCTCCCATGAGAGAGCATGGTGTTCATGTCTAGAACACCATGTGTCTAAACACCCCTCGCATGTCTCACTGCCCACTGCTGGCTTCTTGCCTTGTGTTTGTGTATGTGTCATGTTTTTGTCTGATGTTTGTTTGATTGTCGGTTTGCTGTGTTTCGGTTGTACATTTTAACATAATAGTATTTCTTACTAAATGTGTTGTAATTTTTATATTGTTATGTAAATATGTAATTTTACTCTCTTTTAGGGTGACTTTTACCATCTGTCTAGGGACTGCAGAGGAAAAATAGCCTTCTGGCTACTGACATATTGACAGAAATGTTTATTAATATGTCCCTGCAATAAATAAATAAATACAATAAAATGTTGAAATTTGCCTGCCACCTCCTCCTATGGAGTCAGAAGCATCTGAGGTCGCTTTGTGCCACTTATATTCCCGGCCTGCTCAATTGTGCCACCGGCTTTTCTCTGTCCCGTCCGCTCCTTGCGGTTATATGTGGACAGAACGCAAAGCCTCAGGACCTCTGACCAGCTCTTTGTCTGTTACTGAGGCCAGCAGAAGGGAAAGGCTTTCTCCAAGCAGAGGTTGGCCCACTGGATAGTGGATGCCATCATCTTGGTGTATCAATCCCAAGATGCACCATGCCCCCTTGGATTGCGAGCCCACTCCACTCGGAGTGTAGCTTGTTCCTGGGCGTTGGCACAGGGTGCCTCGCTGACAGATTTTTGTAGAGCTGCGGGCTGGGAGACACAAAACATATTCACTAGATTCTATAGCCTACGTGTTGAGCCAGTTGCTTCCCGTGTGCTCTCTTCACACAGAAGCCAGTTAACAGCGTAAGCCCTGATCGAAGTGTCGGCTTGCTGTGCCATTCCCCTCCCCTCCTATGGACCGGATACGTGTACTATTCTTGCTCCAGTAGAGTTCCTCTTTAGCCGAACCCTGTTGAGTTCCTCCATACCCTTCAGCAACGGACGTGGCGGAGCATCCGATGCCAGGCCTATCACTCGTATGCACTGGTGGAACTTGTGCTAGGCTGGGTCCATATGTTGTGATCCCTACGGCGATCCCATATGTGTATTCTTCCACGGTACAGCTCTCTGCTGGGAGCCCGTGTCTTTCCCTTGGCAGAGCCCGCTCTGCCGTCACTGTCTGGATGAGTCTCCACCCTGTTATAGGCTGGAGCCACCTCAGTGACATTCCCTATGTTGTTCTGTCTGATAAACGCCCAGTCCATATGTGTATCCTCCATATGTATACCTCCCTACGGGTAGGGTGTGGCTTCCTCGAAAGGGCATGCTTTCTCAGTGTTACCCAAGTCTGACTGAGTGGGTCTTGTGGAACCGCAGTGACTTCCCTGGCCTAAGCCCTGTCCTATCTCCGCCTCAATAATGCGGGGGGATCAGGAGGCTTTTGTCTAGGCTTTGTCTTGTCAACTACGTCTCCGTTCCCTCCTTCGGTGAACGAGGTTTACATACATAACTGAAACGTTCTTTGTCAGTTATTGTGTACTTGTAATGTGTTGTTCTAACAATCTCCTGCGTATATAATAAAATAATAAAAGACTGTAGTATTCCTTGCTTACTACACCAGACCGTTACACATACATGCAACCACATACATTTCTTTTAAGTTCTCTTAAACCCAGAAATCTGAATGTGGCCATAGTTGAATAAACACCAAGTGTTTTATGCAGTTTAATTAATTTATCTCCAAAGATATTTTTTTCTACACATCATTTGAAAACCGTAAACATCTAAATAGCTACAGTTGCATCTACGATAAAACATCTAAGGGATAAGTGAGGAGACAGAGTGAGCCATCACATTAACTTTGTTCATTGACTAACTGTATCTGCAAATAACACATGACAAGAAGATGTAAATGAGTAAAACATGTGCAAAGAGGGAAGACGGTGAGCAGACAAAGTCTGAAAGGTGCAAATGATGAGATACATTCAGAATATTCACAAAACCACCCACACACAGCTGTGCAGATATCACACTTACAAACACAATTTCTTCATTTTAGAGATTTTAAATGGTGACATCTGTCCTGTTATTGGTTATTCTGATTCCTTCCGACCAGTGTGTAACTTCACGTGCCTATACGTTGAGTACAAACTTGTCGCCAGAAGTTAACTGAACATGACTTAACTATTTATACAATTAATTATTATTTTATTATTAATTTAATTCCAAACCTGCAAATATGTATAGCTTATATAATTACATCTGCATGAAAATCAAATACAAACATTACATTTAAAGTAAAAAGTTTTTTTTTAAAATATTTTTGTGGATAAGTGGAACCTGGAATTTCTCTCTTTTTATTTCATCATCTTTCTCGTTTTCTTTCATCTATCTCACCTTTCGCTTGCCCTCAATGATGGAGAAGCGTGTTGTGATGGAGGGCCACTTGTTTCTGGGTGGTGGAGGCTTCTCACAGTTCCACAGCACTAAAATCTGAAACCACATTAAAACACATAACCTGCACTGCACATTTCAATAAAAATTGCACTTTGTAATAATGTCAAAGTAAAAGTTTTACTTTGAAGTACATTTTAAATAAACATTTTAATAATATTTATCATGCTTTACAGAAGTGTTTATTTTCGTATCTTGACTAACATGCTAAAACACATGTAAAGTATTTGATTATCATTTTAACTGTAGTGTGTTATTTGATATTACATTCAATTTGAATATATTTCAAATGTACTAAATTAAATCGTCATCATTACTAATCTGTAATTCCATTTAGAGTATATTTCAGTTTACCATCTGGCAGTACACTTTAACCTGATTTCAAAGACAATAGAAATAGAAATTACATATAAAACTTAAGCACTCTTAAATTTAACTTATTGCATTTAATTGCAATCACATTCACACTTAAGAATATTCTTTTAAAGTACACTATTTCCAAACTAAGTTGTGCTAAAGTGCACTTTTTAAGGGAGCACATGATCATTAATTCTGTTTGACACCGAATATTATACAATTTAGTATCCATAAATTAAACCAATATGATGTCTGCTGATAGGAAAAAAGTTGTTTATTTAAACTTAATGAAAGGAGCACCAAATAGGAGTTAAGATAGTGAAGTTAACATGATCTGGCATTTATCAGATACCACACTTATACTGAGTGTTTGCAAAGCCAGACTTTTGACTTGTTTCGCATGATTAGTCGCTGCCCACATACAGGGACATAATAAAAAATGATGTGTGGAAAACCATGTCAAAAATCGGGGACGTTCTAAATGAGTTTGATTCATGCATTGATAATCATTCATCTTCTTCATGATATAATAAATTAGGCAGTGCTGCAATATACCAACCCTTTCCCCTCCAGAATGCTAAAGGAACAGCTCATCCAAGATTGAAAATCATCTACTTAATCTCATATCATTCCAAACCTATATGAATTTATGTTTTTGCCGCAGGATTATTATAAAAAAAAACTTGAACTACTTGAACATTTCTCTATTTTATAAAATTATTAAAACTAAAAAAAACTAAAATGAGTAAATAAAAATGTATTTGTTATTAATAATGTATAAATATTTGGTTATTTTTTTTTTTGTGACATTTTTATTTTTACTTGCCGTACATCTCGTTTGTGATTTAATATAGCCAGTTGTGCAGTCTACCATTAAAGCAAGAACTCTGACCAATACTGTGACAATGTGACCTTCAGCAAAACAATTGCTGGCAGTGTGAATGACCTTTAACATGATACACACTTGCAGCGTAGACAATAATCGTAGAGTTGTCATTTTGTTTCAAAGTTTCCTCTCATGTTCTCACCTGGGCACAGAACTTGGACTTGGCGACTGCATGGATCAGCTTGAATATGGGCTGCTGTTGGGACTGTAGAGGTGTTACCGCTTGAATGACAGCTGTAAACTCCTGAGATGGACTCTTACCTGCAGAAATACAAACGTGGATGGCAGAAATTACTTCAGTGCTTTTGGATAGTCTTTATTTGTTGATGCATTTCTTTGCTTAATTCATGAACCACATAAAAATGCAGTTTTCACACACTGCAAAAGGCAGAGTAGCCTTTATGAAATCAGTTTTCAACAGGATAAGTCTCCTGTGTGTAACATCTCTCTGCGTTTGTATTAGATTGCTTTATAACAGACGTTCAAAGAGAGCACCTGTTTATCTTTGTTCCTCCACAGGGATTCGCTTCATTTATCTACGTTTGCGACTGTGACTCCAGAAACCCGACAGCTACATTAAGTCTCTATTACATCACAATAAAGGTTACTAAAAAGAACAAAAGAGAACCAGAGAGGGTGAAACTAGTAAAATAAACTGATCAAAGCTTTGAAGCTTTTCTGGTTCAGCAATAAACAAAAGAGAAGTTCATAATTTATCACACAGTGACAGTAATTACGTTTAGACAGAACATCTATTATCCCCATTTCCTCTCTGCAGGGATTCAAACTCTATAAAACAGAACAAAACAAGAACATGTAAAAAAACGCACAGTCTGAAACACGTGAACAAACAGGCCACACACAAAGACCACACAGAAACAAACCACACACAAACATAGAGAACTACTAATAAGCACATTTACACATCTACTTTTGGTTTGATTTTCAAAACGTATTATATGAATCTATTGTTAATGATCCATCCAGAATGTGGATCCATCCATCCATCCATCCATCCATCCATCCATCCATCCATCCATCCATCCATCCATCCATCCATCCATCGACACACACGCACTCACGCACGCACAGATGGATAAAAATGAAACGGCCTCTCTCAGCACAGCTATTAAAGTTCCTTGCTTAATTAAATAATAATTTACATATTTTACGTTTGTTTTGTGCTCGAAAAACACTACAATATTAATATAGTCACAGAATAAGCACAACCCTACTAATAACCCACTAATGCATTCATTATTGAATCTCAAAGGAAAATATCTTAAAGTTTTTTTATTTTTACTTTTAACTGTGTTATTTGATAAAGTGTCATTCAGTATTACATTTAAAATTAATCTATTTGAAATAATACTAAAATTTTAACTTCATAATTTTTGAACGTGTAATTACAAATATATTTAAATACCTGACAATAAATTATGTTTTAGTTTACCATAATTGTTTGTCAGTACATTCAGTAATACACTTTAACGATATTTAATTAAAAAAGAAATTCATAAAAGGAATTATGAAATTACATATAAAGATGTACTTAAGTCCTACTTAATTGGGCAAAAAAATCTTAGGTTTAACTAATAGAAATTAGGATAAATTTAAAATACAAAAGTGTTGAAACCATGTATGTGTTGTTACGCACGTAACCATGGTTCCCTGAGAAGGTAATGAGACGCTGCGTTGTATGAAGACTCTTTGGGCAATGGCCCAGTCGTGCAGAAATTATGGCAAAGAGATGCAGCGTCTTGTTCCCTTTCTCAGGGAACCATGGAGAAATTCCCTGCGACATTCCCTTTTTGAGGGAACTTGCACTGCATTGTATGACAAAACTTTGGGGAACTAAATAGCCACTTCGCCATACTGTGAAGTATGTGAAGTGTGAAGATGCTCAGGCACAACTCAGGACTTGAGCACTTTGGACCCTGGAGTGGCTGGCAGGTCCAGGCTATAGAACTGTAGTCTCAGCCTCAGACCACGGCTGAACATCTGATGCATATGGCACACACATATCTGGAAACACTTCAGGAGTTTCGAAGTCGTCATCTGATTGGTTGAAATCTACAGGATGTCCGCAAGACTTGTGTGTTGTGTTCTTTAAGGGTCCGCCTGGAAACAAATTCTGTGACGCCAAACTCCCTCGTGGAAGAACACAATCGTGTTTACAACTGTGACAATAAAGACTTACCATGATCAATAAATGCTGGGGTTTTCAAAAGTATGTGAAGTTTGCGGCTCCATTGTTGCAGTAAACTTGCACAACGTTCTTGAATTAATAATTTATAGATGCATGACGGTCTCTTATTGCAGGGACATTTTCACGCACCTAAACATGACGTGGAACAAAATTAACTAATCAGAATAACGAGACCAATATAATCTTATAAAGGTGCCAGTGACAACCCTTATTCAAACCACAGCTAGATTTCATGCTAGGACTCTAACCTGAGCCACAGGCCACCCCCTTAGGATACCATGAAGGAAATGGGGCATCCACCACCTAACGGCGCCTGGAAGGCAGCTATGGACACCACCCACACCTTAAGTGTGGATGGAGGAAAAACCTGCAGAAAACCTGCAGTCTTGAAGGAACTCCAGAACGGGGCCATGGGGCAGTTAACTGGGTTCAACTGACACCTTCTGCACCATAAAGCGAAGACTCTTCACATTGAGGCATACAGTTTCCTTGTGGAGAGAGCTCTAGAATTGAGAATGGTCTCAACAACCTCAGCTGAGAGACCTACATCTGTGTGAGAAGGTCACTCCTGATCAGAATCTCCCACGGGAGACCGTCTAAGAGGGCTACCAGGTCCGAAAACCATACTCTGGCCAGTCAGAATGGGGATACAAGTAGAAAGTTGACCCCAACTTCGCAAACTCTTTCTAGAACTCCTGGGAGCAGAGTGATCAGGGGAAATGCATACAGCTGCACCATGGTGTCAAGCCCCAACAGTGCTGGATGTTTGAGGGAGAACCAGAGGGGACAATGAGAAGTCTTTTGAGACGCAAACAGGTCTACGTCTACCTGGCCAAACTTTCTCCAAATCAACTGCACCGTCTCGGGGTGCAGTCTCCATTCCCCGGGCCTCAGCCCCTTCCTCGACAGGACGTTGCTCCCAAATTCAGGTGCCCCGGGATGTAGAGTGCTCTCAAGGAGAGCAGGTTCCCCTGGGACCACAGGAGGATGTGATGCACCAGTCTGCACAGAGGGCACAACCTCAGATCCCCTGGTGGTTTATGTACGAGACCACCGACATATTGTCTGTTTGAACCAGAACTTTGTGACCTCTGAGGTCTGGGTTGAAATGCCTTAGGGCTAGTAGTACTGCTAACATCTCCAGGCATTTAATATGCCAAAAGAGATCATGCTCTTTCCACAGACTATATGGGATGCATCTGTCTACACTATCTTGCGATAACAGGATGCTCCCAACACTGGGCCTAGGGGACAGGAACCAAGACTTCTTCCACATGATTATGGAACAAAGGCATATGCATGTAACCTTGATCATGCGAAATTGGTTGCCCCTTGTCCTAAGCCACCACTGCAAAGGTCTCATTTACAACAGGGCAAAAAGTATCACGTTGAACGCAGCTGCCATGAGCCCTAACAGTCTCTAAAACTGCTTTACAGTGATGAGCTGGCATTGCTTGATTCTAATCACTATAACCGACTCGATATGTGCTGCAGACAGCTTTACCCATGCCACCATCCCCTGAGACTGAGCTAATATTAGTCTATGTAGTTGAGAATCTGGGAGTCCTCCTTTGGAGTTACCAGCTGTAGAAACCCACAGAGAGATAAATCGGTGGCCCGATGCAGTTCATTAATAGTGTTGGGCCCCACATCTTGGCCCTCGGCCAGGTCCCTCTGCAGGTCGGCCTGGTATGCTTGCAATATGCCCATTGTATGTAAGCAAGTGCCCACCTGACCAGCTACCATACACGCCTTACCCACGAGCGAGGATGTTGATGTCACAGAGTACGTCCAACTCCTCAGAGCCAACTAGAAGCCGCAGAGTGAGCTTCCGTATCCCGAGTCTGAGCACTGGAGCTAGCGGTTGAGAGCTGAGAAAGGTCCGAAGCCATCTCAAGCTCCTCGACTAGCTCCATCTGCGATCCCCACGAGTGAAGCCGCCATGCTGCCTCGGCAGCTGCGGGACCCGAACGGCGGGGAGCACAAACCTGACTGCTTTCATCAAACAAAGCCAGGCGGGATTGAAGCGTTCTCAAAGTAAGTCGTTCACATTGCATTCAGTCAGCCCCCTAGAGAGCTGACCGTGCATGCTCTGCTACCAAGCAGCTTACACAAAAGTTGTGTATATTCCCAACCGTGATGTAACGTGGGAAGGGAGGAACACCCTTCTTAAACTGCTGCTGCTCACTCGTCATTTTATTCGCTAATAGAGCTAAGTTTTGTATGGCCTAGGAGACAAACAAACACCAAATAGCGTTACACCATCAAATGTAACAGGGCGATGCAGCTCCAATCAGAATTGGACTAGATGCACATGTGCTTCAGACACTGTCACACTGAAGGCATTCGTGAAAATGTCGTCATATGACACAGCGCGAGTTCCCTCGAGAGAGAGCAGTACATTTACAGCCTTTCCAAGATCATGTTTTAATTGACCACTCACTGGCTTCAGAACCACTCTGATGTGGCAGGAAAACCCTGATTTTTTAAGAAAAAAAATTCACAGGGCTGTGTACGAAGGAATCAAGAATTGTGTCATTGTGTATGCAAACCTCAACATCTAAAACATTTTCAAGGAAGACAGGGACACAGTTAACCATCAGTGCAATCCACTGGCCATGTTGGATGATATCTCATTACCTAATAAACAGCATGTATTGCAGGTAGCCGGATTTATAGTGTTGCCCAGGCAGAGCGAATCACACCATATATCACAGCACAGTGAAGTTCTCTCAAGTTATGGCCACAGACAGGGAGTCTAAACTGCCCTGTCATCAAAATTATGGAAAGTGAGACTAACAACACCTGTGACAGCAGAGTATAGACCATCTATCACTTCTGCAATACAGATTTACTGCTGACATGTGAAGCCCAGGGACAAATCCATCACAAACCCCTACATGAGCATGCAAACACACAGGCCATGCTTAGGGAGGAATATGGTGGACACATATGTTCACCATCCATTTCACACACACACACACACACACACACACACACACACACACACACACACACACACACACACACACACACACACACACACACACACACACACACACACACACACACACACACACACACACACACACACACACACACACACACACAAAGAGCTTGGAGGGAAACCAACATCTATCTGAGTTATGATTTCATTTTCACTGCAACAAAGTTTTACGGCATTGAGCTGGAGGTGGTGGGGAGATGCGCACACACACACACACACACACACACACACACACACACAAACACACACACACACAAACACACAAACACACAAACACACACACACACACACACACACACACACACACACACACACACACACACACACACACACACACACACACACACACACACACACACTCACCGTGTGTCGAGTAGTAGAAGGGGAAGAGGGTGAGGTCGCTGGAGAACTCAGGAAGTGCGTAGAGTCCTCCAGGCAAAGAATTCCACATAATCCTGGTCCTGGTCATGTGTGTCCGTATCCGGTCATGGATAATCTGCAAAAACAACACATACATACTATTACAGTTTTTTTTACAGTCGCTAGGACACATTTCTCAATACTTAGGCCACTTTTTCAAAACTCTTCACACAGTTCTCCTAACCAACTTTCAGCTCGGCACAACAGTTCTTTTCACATTCAAAATGCACTAAAACTACCAAATCGCTACATGTCTCAAATCAACACATTCTTCCATAACACTAGCAAAGGTTGACAGCCAACAAACACACTTTGTCGCCCACAAAGCAATTACCTAAAAAACACTAACAACAGGTATCATTATACAATGTTTTCTTCTGTAAAACAAGGACACCTCTCTACGGTTTAGAATTCACTGCAATATATGTTACTGGAAAAAAATCAGACATGATGCAGTATGCTTCAATATATTTATGTTTTTTTTTTTGCACTGAGTAATTCCAAAATACAAGAATTTGTATACACACGTCACACCATCCACCGATACAGATACAATAGGAATAATGCTAATATACTTGGTCTTCTGCATTTGGCCTCAGGTTCTCATCCACATCACATCTTATGTCCTCTAGGGCAATACACCTAGGAAAGAATCTTCTGGCATGCCTGATCCATCCCTGGCAATCTTCTGCTGATATGTCCAGGCATCCAGCATGCATTGCGTCCAGGAGGGACATTTGATCATGTGGAGGGTGGTCATAAACCTTCCACCTCCATGAGGAAAATAATTCCTCTATGGGGTTGAGGAATGGAGAGTAAGGTGGGAGGAAAAGTGACACCATTCTGGGAGGGGCTGGAAACCACTAGGTGACGGCACGGGAGTGGTGATATGCCACATTGTACCATACAATTATAAATGTTGGCTGATTTCTTCTCTCTGCATCCCTTTCCTCACCTAGCACAACCATTCCATAGAGATCACGCAAGGATACGCTCAGTGTTGTATGGCCCAATTAGTGGCTTGTGTAACAGCAGTCCATCACAATGTGATGTTGGCACCCCTCTGGCCTGGGACGTCCACTGCGGCTCTCTTCCCAATCACATTCCTTACCCGTCGCCGTGTTCTGGCCAGGTTGAAACCCGCCTCATCCACAAAGATGAAAATGTGGGGTGTTTGCCTGCCTTCAATCTCCATGACTGAATATGAATCTCCATGAATAAATCCACAAGGCAACATAAGAGTTAGGCTAGTATACATTACCTAAAAAAATGTCTTTGTGTGTGTTTGGTTTTGTTCAAAAACAGTTCTGTATTTTATTGTGATCTTACCTGAGCATATTGCTTCCTGAGTAGCTTGACGTGTTCAGAGTTCCTCTCAAAAGGCACAGTGTACAACTGCTTCATCCTGACCTGATGTTTTTTTCAGGACTAGTTGTTTTGCTTACACTGTGAATATTTGCAAAAGTAACGTTGTATGACTCTGTCTCGAATCTCAGTGAGTTTTATGCCATTGTTTCTGATGACCATATCAACAATGGCAGTTTCCTGCACATCAGGGAACATTCTACCTCTCCCACCTGTGTGAGGTAACCGTTGAGTACTAAGCAGAAATGCAAAAGCAATAACACACAAGTGGGTTTGGAGGCTTTGCTCTATTTACTTCTGCAATTTGCAGCTCAGTCAGATGCCCTTGCAGAATATAAATTACCTGTTGGTTTGGCGGAAAACTATAACATAGTTGAGTAAACTGTAAATAGTAAATAGTAAATTGAGTAAATAGTAAACTGTTGAGCGTTGCAGATTTGGCTACACTCTCAGACCAGCCTCTCTGAATAAATAAAATTCCCTTTATAAAAACTAGTCAACAGAAGATTGTGCGTACATGCGTCTCCACCCCGTCGCCTCCCCGAAATAACCATTTATGGAGCTCACACCTCCTCGTTTTACTATGCATAACGTCATCTGCATACAATTTCCATAATCCCATTCACGTGTACCATGTTTAACACGAGACATTAAGAAAATATTAGATAAGGACTGTGGCGTCACATTACATTACTAAAACTCATTCATTCATTTCAGAGAAAGTTTTCAGAGTTATTCTCAAAAATGTTTAATTGCTTTAAGCAATTTTTGCAATTAGGAGCTATATATTTGCCCTTTCTGGGTTTATTTTGCGATAACAACTGGATGTATATTATCAATTACAAAACAAATGTAACATGTCATGATTATGAAAAACATTATGGCTGACCATCCCTATTAGCACATTAATTAATTGTTAATTATTAGTTCAAGATACCTAATGCATAAACAAATGTAACTATATATATATATATATATATATATATATATATATATATAAACCTAAAAATATAACCCTTCAAACTAGATTTGTGTGATTATGCCTCAAAAATATAATAATCAACATGGCCGACTATCCTATCACTCTTCAGAGGCAACGCCCAGACAACATTCTCAACAGTATGCACACAGGCCTAATTACTCAAATTAAACACATTAATCTAATTTTATTACAAGACTAATTAATCACAATCTGCCTCACCCTCATCACAACAGGGTGCGTGAGATCTTTAAGCCATAAATAACCTGTAACACACACACACACACCACTACAGAACGTGTCCTGAGTCCTTCTCCCACTGGGCTTGATTGGTTCTGTCTCTCCAGAGCCAATCACAGTCAACTACAGTCTAAAACTCTCATGTCAGGTAATATGTGTGTTTGTGTATCTTTGTGCATTTACATGCTGATGTTTTAATGTGCTGTACATGGAGTGTAGGGATTTTGTCAGATCCACGCAGCAAGTGACGCATCTTGCGGCTCTTGTGCAGTGGCGCAGGGAAATGAACTCACCGTGGCATATGTTCTAGAGGAAGCGCCAGTAAACCCGAGTCCAAGGAGAGGGCATTTGATGTACGTGGTTAATTAGGCAGCATTTATTGCTGCATGCAAACACACTGCACATGCATGAGTGTTGACACACTCATAGTTTTTCAACATGGTATGGTGCAGACTTCACAATGCACTAACTGTCAGTCTATACAACAAAGTGTAAATGGTCCCCTCGGGATGTTTTTGTTTCACTAGTTCTACTTTTTCCCAGTGATCTTTGATGTTATCCTGACACCTATTGGACTGAATGAATAAAGATTGTTTATTATTAATAAATTTATGATTAGGTGATTCCCAAAATTGTAGTTCCAACATACATTTGCTAACAGCATTGTAAAATTATATCAATGAACTACAGCTCTCAGTAAAATTTTAGTTTTTGAAAGGGCTGCATTTATTTGATAAAAAAAGTCAAAAACAATAATATTGTCATGATGAGTGGCGGAAGAGAACCCAGGCACAGACAACAGATGCAAATAACACAGGATTTATTGGTACAAAAACAGGAGAACAAAACCCACGAGGGGGCAAAACAAGACAGGACTATATGGTTACTAACTAGACAACGACACTGACAAAATACTAGAAAACAAAACACTACGAGAGATACCAACAATGACTAGACTTTCAATGACAAGCCTTTCACAGGATACTCACAAGTAACGTTTGGCAATGAACCGACACAAGACAGAAAACACAAGCGGATTAAATAAGAGGACTAATCATGACACGACAGGTGACACAGACTAGGTAATGACAAGACGAGAACAGGTGACACAGACTAGGTAATAATGACAAGACGAGGATAACAAGGGGGCGGGGTATGTAACGAGACAACACAAGCACATGGCCCAAACAACAGGCCATGCGCTTGTACACAAAACATGGTTCTGCCATGATCCTGCCACAAGACTAAGAAAATCAAGAACATGATGGCAGAATCATGACAAATATTAGGAAATGTTATTATATTTCAAAATATCTGTTCCCTTTCAAGGAAACGAGACACTGTGAAAAAAAAAAACATAATAATGGTGAGCGAACAGCAGTTCAGGAAGTGTGTTCATCCCTGCCCACTTTATATATCACAGGTGGGGATACACATGTACTGTGTGTTGCTTGTTTGTGAGTGCAACAAGTGTTAGTTTGTGTTAGTCAGCCCTTGAGGGGGCTGAATGTGAACATTGTGAGCTGCTACTGTTGAAAACGCTGCGTTCCAGCCGGGCTCTTTTTTAGGAGGGCGACTCGGTCCCACTTCTGCCAAAGCAGTGCGGCGGCTCAGGTTGTGGAGTTCGCACATGGATCTGGCAGAGGGGTTAGAGACGGGCCTCACCCTTTCTCTGCCTTCACCTGCCATTTCCAGTGTTTCGTATCAGGGTTACTTCCGCCACGAGTGAAGGTACTGCAATTATCCAGTTCTGAGGAGCTGGATATTGTTTGTTTCGAGAGAGGAGACACTGAAGACTCGTCACTTCAGACTCCTGCATTTGAGGAGCTCGTGGAGGTTGTCACTAGTGCCGTAGCCAAACTAAACTTTGACTGGCCGGCCAAGAAACCGGAGCTTCATCAGAAAAGCAAATCAGACTAACGCTTTCTGCCATTAAGTGTACAACCTCTTTGTCGAGGCTTGCCGTTTTTTCCCAGGGTGCTGCGTTTCCCAGCGAGTGCTTATCTGAACGTCCGCCCGGAAACATAGCGGCATCAGGTTGCTCGCTCCCTCCGAGGAGGGCTCTAGAGCAGACAAGTCAGTTGCTGCCTGCCGGTTTGCTGCTTCAGGGTACTGCACTTGCTGCTCAAGCAACACCTGAAGCCAGTCTCAAGACACTGGTACCCTTAGTAGATTTTTTTTTTGGAAGAGTGGATACATCAGTTTCTGAGGAAGTTTCTGTACAGACAATACATTGGTGGTTTCTTACATAAACCATCAGGGGGGTATGCGGTTGCGCCCATAATACAAGCTGGCTCACCAGATCCTCCTGTGGGTTCAGGGGAAGTTGCTCTCTCTGAGGACAGTATCTAAATCACGAGAGTACCAGTTAGGGATTTGGCCATTATTTTGGAAGGACTTTCTTTGGCTCCCTTTGAGCCTATTGAAGATGTTCCTGAGAAGTTTCTCACTCTAAAAACTATATTTATCCTTGCTAATTCGTCTCTCAAAATTTTGGGTAATCACTCAATGACCAGTGTAAAATCTGGGTCCTAAAGCAAAACCAGTTTCCTGTCAAGGGAACTCCAGCTGCGTAGTTACGCTGTGGGAACACCCCTGTGTGATTGCGCCGTGAAGTATGTGTACAAATCATGTGTACAAATCAGTTTTATATATAAATATGGCAAGCAAGCAAGATTTCAAGCGTTGTCCTGTTTCCTGCCCACGTTACAGTATATCATGGGTGGGGACACACATCAGCTTTGTGTTGCTTGTTTGGGAGTGGAGCATGCTCAGTCAGTTCTCGAGGGGGCTGACTTTGAGCATTGCGAAAAGCTATCCGTGAGGACGCTCCACTCCCACCGGGCGTTCTTCGAGGAGGACGGTTCGGTTCGCGCTCCCCGAGGTGCGGGTCCCCCGTTGCCGAGGCACAGCGGCGGCACACATCTGGCGGTTCGCAGATGGATTTAGCAGCGGGGTTTGAGACGGGCCTAGCCCTATCTCAGCCTTTAGCCTGCTGGATCAAGTGCCTCTGCTCAGGGAGAAGCCCGCCCTGCGGTTTCTTCTCCCTGGGTTGAGGTACCAATGCTGCAGCTATCCAGTTCTGAGGAATTGGATCTTGCTAGTATTGACACAGGGGATTATGAGTCTTGGCCAGCTCATACCTCTGGTGATGAGGAGCTTATGGAGGATTTATCTCACTCTGTAGCCAAATTAAAGGCCAAATTACTCACGTTTTTTCCTGATCTCCACACTAAACCGGTATCTTTCAGAGTATTTAACTCTCAGACATCTAATTATAGCAATGTTAAGGGTATTAAAGACTATGGTTATATGGCAATACCTCGGGCAGAAGAGCTATCTCTCCCCGGGGTCAGCATCATCATTGAAAGCCCCGACGTTAATCACCAAGCCTTTAAAATCTACATCAACACTGGTGGGTAAAGTGTATTCGTATGTCTATTTTACAAGCATATCAGGTTGACCTGCTGAGGGACATTGACGATCATGAGGAATGCACGAATTGCAAAGCGCAACAGATCTATCTCTCCGGGCCACCAAGGAGACGGCCAAGTCAGTGGGCCGTTCAATGGCCACGGAGCACCATTTGTGGTTAAATCTTTCAGATATAAAGGATAGAGATAGGTCCGTTATTCTGGACGCCCCGCTTTCGCCTTCAAGTCTGTTCGGCGACGCTATAACTTGTGTCGTTGATAGGTTTCAAGAAACAAAAAAGCAATCTGCAGCGTTCCAAAGGTTTCTTCCTCACAGTTTTGATGTCCCCGAAAATTATTAAATCAGAGCAGTCTCGACCGTCTACGATTTTCTGAGGAGAGTCGCAGCACTGCCACCTCGGTGCTCTGAAGCGGTGTACCAGCAGGGAACAACCGATGTGGCAGCGCTTGCATTTTCCTCCAAGGAGGGTCGTAGAATGGTCAGTTCAGTTGTTCCCTGCCGGTTCGCCGCTTCATGGGGACCGAACTGACTGTTCAACCAAATCCAGAGGCCAGTCTCGAGAGACTGTTCCCCTGAGTGGAATTTCTGGCAGCTTGGAAACTTCTGCCAAATATTTCTCAGTGGGTCCTGCATTTAAAAAAGGTTACAGAATTCAGTTCGGTTCTCAACCACCCAGATATCAAGGGGTCTTTCCTACAGTGGTGGAACCCGAGCAGGCTCTGGTTATGGTGCAGGAAGTACTGACGCTTCTGCAAAAAGGGGCTATAGAAAGGGTTCCTCCTCCCAGCAGAGAGTCAGGGTTTTACAGCCATTACTTCATTGTTCCGAAGAAGGATGGGGGGTTGCGTCCTATTCTAGATCTGCGCCATTTAAACACCAGAGTTCAGAAACTCAAGTGCAAGATGCTTACGCTCAAACAGATTGTTTCACAGATTCATTCCAAGGACTGGTTTGTCACAAAAGACTTGAAGGAGACTTATTTCGATGTATCTATCCATTCTCATCACAGGAAGTTCCTGAGGTTTGCTTTTGGGGGCGAAGCATACCAGTATCGAGTACTTCCCTTCGGCCTAGGTTTATCACCCCGCACCTTCACAAAATGCATGGATGCAGCTCTGGCTCAGACTCCAGGGTATTCGCGTATTAAATTATATTGACGATTGGTTGATCTTAGCTCAGTCCGAGCAGATGGCAGATCGGCATCGAGATGTGGTTCTATCTCATATAAAGTTGTTGGGGTTGTGGCTCAACGCCAAGAAGAGTGTGCTCCTCCCAGCTCAGAGGACCACTTTCTTAGGTGTAGTGTGGGATTCGACAACGATGCAAGCATGGTTATCTCCAGCACGTATTTCTGCGTTTCTCACAGCCGTAAATGGTGTAAAACTAGGCCAGTCTCAATCTGTTATGTCCCGTTCGTGCTTTGAATGCCTACGTTCACAGAGCTGCCCTGTGGCGTAGATCAGAGCAGTTATTTGTCTGCTTCGGTTCAACTAAGAAAGGTTGCCCTGCATCAAAACAGACTATGAGCAAGTGGGTAGTTAAGGATATCTCACTCGCTTATGAAGCGGTCGGACAGCCTTCACCTTTGGCTGTCCGGGCCCATTCCATGAGGAGTATGGCTGCCTCTAGGCTTTAATTTCGGGAGTTTTCCTTCACGACGTTTGTGATGCGGCAGGCTGGTCCTCGCCGCATACATTTGTCAAATTCTATCACCTGCCTATGACGCTCTTCTATTGGACTGATTATACACGTGCTTCACGACGCAATCACACAGGGGAGTTCCCACAGCGTAACTACGCAGCGTTTCGTTCCCTCTCAGGGAACTAACGTTACATACGTAACCAGAGACGTTAAGTTCCACTGCTTTATACAATTTTAATTATTAAAGTTGTGTTTCTGATCACTGTGGCATGTTGATGAAGTTGGCAAAAATACTGGGAATCGGGAATACTCTGTCTGCTTTCTGAACACATTTTTAGTCAGTCATATTTCTGGCAGTGACGTCTGGCAGTTATCAGTAAGGCCTGTTATTAAAAGACTTGTCCAACACCTTCCTGAGATGAATAGAAACCAAGCACAAACTTTCCTTACCATCTAGCTGACCAAGGCAGGCCTGTACCCTGCGAGAAAGTTCACAGAGACGTGAGAGTGAGGGAGGGAATGTTTGTGTAAATCTGTTTGCATTCTTATGTGTGTTAGAGAGGTCTGGACAAGACCAAGTGTGTTTGATCATGGCAGGTATCATCTTCTTATGTGTGACAGCAACTCATGATGAAAGCTTTTGAAGAAAACAGAAGATGTCAGCAAGGGAGAGAGATAGAGAGAGCAAGAAATGAGTGAGTGAAAGTGAGAGACAGAGACAAAACAACGTGTATGCTAAGCATGATCAGCATTAACTAAATTACCTATATGAACTATGACACTGCATGTGGAAAACAGAAGAGAGTCTCAAGTATCAAACTTTACATAGATTTCATCTTAAATTATAAGAAAAAAACATACAACTTAACAACGTCTTTTACCACGCATACCCTGGTGAAAAAGAAGTGTGCTTAATTACATTGAATGTGCACTTGTATTGTACTTCAAATCTTAAAAGTACATGTTAAATAACTGTACCTGAAAAATAATATAATTTTAATGAAATACAAGTTCACTTAAAAAAGTCCACTTTCAGATACGTTTCTTAACACACTTATAAAAGTGCACGTTACATAACTGTAAAAGCTTTACCTCAAAGTATTTTAAATCATTGTTTTAATAATCTTCTGTCGAGCTTTAAAGAAGTACACTTATTTTAATGTGACAAACATACTAAAGCACATGTCAAGAATGAGGTAACACTTTATTTTACAATGTCCTTGTTACACATTACAGTTACTATAGTAATAACTATAAATTATGCATAATTACATGCAACTAACCCAAAATCACAACCTAATCCTATGCCCTGACTGGAAGAAGATTATTATTTTCCTGGTCCGAGTTCTGGAAAGGAGGAGGACAAAAGGCCTGCAGCATGATAGATCTGGCCACATTAGTGGGGACCTTTGGAACATAACCTGGTCTAGGATGAAGGAACGCTTTAACTGTGCCAGGTGCAAATTCCAAGCACGAGGGTGCAACTGACAGTGCTTGCAAATCTCCTATCCTTTTAAGAGACGTGATAGCGAGGAGGAACAAAGCTTTTAGGGTCAGTTCCCTCCTGGCGGGTAACTCCTGTGGAGGCCCATCGAGGAGAGAAACTAGAACTGGGAACCATACTCGGCCTGGCCACCACGGGGCTATAAGAAGTAGGCGAACCTGGTCCCTGTGAACTCTTTCCAGAACTCCCAGGAGCAGAGGGGTCGGGGGAAGTGCACACAAACGTAGCCTCGGCCTAATTTGTACCATAGCATGCAGTCCGAGAGGAGCTGGATGGGTAATGGGGAGCCAAAGTGGACAGTGAGACGTCTCTTGAGACGAAAACAGATCCACTTGTGCCTGGCCAAACACCCTCCATATCTGCTCCACCACCTAGGGGTGGAGCCTCCATTCCATGTCTCGACAGGATGTTTGCTCCTATATTCTAGGCCCCAGGGATGTAAGCCACTTTGACTGACAGTAGCTTTGGTACGTGGAGGACCACAGGAGGATTTGGTCCGCCAGTTTTCAGAGTGGACACGAGTGCAACCCCCCTTAATGATTTATATAGGCGACCACCGATGTGTTGTCTGTGCGACAAGCACATGATGGCCCCTGAGATCTGGGAGGAAATTCGTTAGAACAAGAAATACAGCCAACATCTCCAGATGGTTGATGTGCCATGAGAGATGGTGGTCCCTCCACAGACCCGAGTTGAGCGTCCTTGTACAGTCACAGAGATCAAAGTCTCTTAATCCTAGAAGGACGCTCGACACCTAGAATCACTCCCCAGCCCATGAGAGAGGCATCTGTCGTCAGCAACACGGGACCCTGGGACAGGAACCAAGGTTTTTCCACATAACCAGGGCACGTAAGCATCACTGTGTAACACTGATCATGCAAAAGGGTTTGCCCCTCGGGGAAAACCCTTTGGTCCTGAGCCACCACTGCAGGGGTCTAAAACAAATCAATGTTATATAGCTCAACATGATGAAATGTTAGAATATGATAAGTATGTTATTCTAATGTTGATCTAGCTTACTGCTAGTCTCAAATAGCAAACAAACTAACACACAGAATAACATTAAAACTTTCAACACACTCAAATGCAGTTTAATGTGATAGTGTAGACTAAGTGAAACATCACTACGTTACCTCACAAGTTCAATTCGTCAAATAAACTGAACTGAGCGAGTAATCTCATTTTATTGTGTTTAATACCCATTTTGACAATTCGGGGATGGCTTCCCAGGCCTTTGCCCGAGTGACTAGGAGCTGAGTGAAATTCGGGGACGGGCCACCGTGCAATGGGGACCTGGGCACCCTTGTACTTTGGAGGGAAAAAGTTGAATGTGATAATGTAGACTAAGTGAAACATCACTGCGTTACCTCACAAGTTTAATTCATCAAATAAACTGACCTGTGTGAGTAGTAATTCAGCACTTGTGGGTAGTTCAGTAGAATGCAATGTCCTTATTCCTAATATCCCCGGGACTCACGTGTGGTGCTGATATCTGTGTCTTATTAGCAATCGTGCCCTACTTCATACCACAGTCATGTTAAAAACATACTCGGTTACTAACGTAACCCTGGTTCCCTGAGAGTAAGGGAACGAGTATTGCGTAGCTATACGATATGGGAAAACTCATTTTCTCGAGAATATTGAAGCCTTTGTTTTAAAACAATACAACACAGAGCTGTTACGTTAGTAACCGAGTATGTTCCCTTTCGAGAACATTCACTTCGTATTGCGTAGCTATACGCTATGGGGACCCATTTTGAAACGCTGTGCTATTAGCTGACGACTTCACTCTGAGCTATTGCCTGGGGCTGTGCAGTCCAAGGCTTATAGTAGAACTAAAGTCAGAGCCCAACAGGGACCAGACAATGTCGAGCCTGTGAAGGGATACCTAGAGGTTTGGGCCCTTCAGGGGCCAAGACCTATTTTCAAATAGAAAGAACTCGTACCCTTCTCGAGTTCTCGTGCACTTCTAAATTATAAAATCTTACAAAAGTGGACGGCGAAGACCAGCCAGCCACTCCACAAATGTCTTCAATTGGTACGCCACTGGACCAAGCCCACAAAGAGGCCATGCCCCTTGTGGAATGAGCCCTGACGCCTATGGGACATTGAAGGCCCATAGAAGCAGAGATAGCGTCGACTATCCATTGTGATAATGTTTGCTTCATGCTCGGAAGCCCTTTGGTACGGCCACCAAAGAATACAAAGAGCTGTTCTGACAGCCTGAATGAGGCAGATTGCTCCAGATAGATTCTGAGAGCCCTAACAGGGCAGGGTATACCTAATTCTCTATTGTCTTCCAGTAAGGGAAGTGCCGATAGCGCACCAGCCGATAAACACTGAGCATTTAAGGGTGTAAAGGCGTCTTGTTGACGGTGCTCTAGCCTTTTTCCAGAGAGGTTCCTGGATACTCGTTGAGGGGCCATACATGAAGGGCCCACAAGTCGTGAGCCACGTTGCTCCTTACCGATGAAAAAGTGCTCTTATTGTGCTTTATTTGAGCCACTGTTACAACAGCGTTTGTGTGCTTGGGTGCGTGAACTATGACGGGCCCATTGGCTGCAACTTGAACATCTCCAGAAGCCTGAACTGATGAGGGGGCTGGGAGAAGCATGCAAGCTCTCTACGGGCGGGGTCCGGCCGTGGCGGGACTTCCTTTTCCCTCCTGTCTTTAGACTAGGAGGGCTTCCGGGCTCATGGTTCAACACAATTTTGGGTCAGGGTCCCTGACGCTCCGAGAACGGGAAGCGCTTAGCAAGCAGTGGGCGTCGACGGGTTACAGCTGCTGTGCGGGGTTGAGAAACCGGCGGCGCTAGTTTGGCTGGCTGCGAGGTCGATGCTTTCTTTGGTTGACCTGAAGCTGAACTGGAAAAGCCCTTTACCGCGGGACCGAAGATACCAGTATTCGAGATTGGCGAGTCCAGGAAGGCAGCCCTGTCTGCATCCTGTATCTCGGTGAGGTTGAGCCAGAGATGATGCTCCAATACAACCAAGCTGGACATATTTCGTCAAATCGCCTGGGCACAGGGAAACGGCGAATCAGGGGAGGCAGCGTGGAGTCGAAAATTGATCAGGAGGCCACCGTCTGCTGAGCTGCTGTATGCAGAGTCGCTCGTTCTGCTACTGGGGCTCGTCGACGGTGAAGACTTTTAGCAGGGGAGTCAGCGAAGACGTGTCGATCGTTGAAGGAGATTAAACCTGATTCCTATGGCGAAATGGGCCTCTTATATAGTCAGCAGCCACTCCCATTCTGGCGCTCGAGGCGTCCTGATAGGATTGTGCGCCCTCGCCGCTTCACCATAGGTTTGTGCAGTTCCCGCAGCCCAGCCAATCAGCGAGCTAGACAGCTCTGTGCTGTGCTGGCTGTGCAGCTGCACTGTGTTATAAAATAAAGGCTTCAATATTCTCGAGAAAAGGAGTTTTCCCATAGCGTATAGCTACGCAATACGAAGTGAACGTTCTCGAAAGGGAACATCAATATATTCACTCATCCATAAACATTAGATCCATCAGCATGACAGCAAGTCCCATCATTATCACTGCGTCATCAACATATACCTTTGTTATTGTAAGAGGTTAGAGACCCCTAGTGGCAAAAAAAAAAAAATATATTGTAGCTTTAAGAATCATCTTTGGGTCATTTAGGTCTGGAATGACATGACGGGGAGTGAATGATAACAAATTTTATTTTCATTTTTTCAAACTATCCCACAAACGCACTGTACAAACGATATCAACCAGCTGGCAGTCCCTCGTTCACACATTTTCACCAGTATGACTCATTTGGACGAGGCAAATCTCTTTCTGCTGTATCTGAGGACCCACCTCTAATGTGGTTAAGACTATCTTTGTGACGGAGGAGAAGTAGGCGTCCCACAGGAACTGTGTCTGCTGCCGCAGTGCCAGGATTCTGTCAGAACTCACAGACCTGGTGATAGATGGAACCTGGAAGAGTGAGACAGAGCAAGATCTGCTTTCAGATGTACTGTGTGTTTGTGTATTCAAGGATGCTTTAGTGGTTAGCCCAACTTTTGGGTTGTCTGTAATTCAAGTGTCAAATGGATATTGATAAGATTTGCAGCGATTAACAACTAAATTTCTACTCTGTACCTCACACAAAACTATTACATACCACCAGAGAGCACTTCAAATACAATGCCATCTGGGTTACTTGTTGCCATGTTTTTTTATAAATTATTTTGATTACAATAAATAGACTCATTTACATTTTGCTTCATTGTATATATTTTTAAGAAATGGTTAAGGTTAGGTTTAGAGAGGGATTAGCAACTAAAAACTAAAAAAACATTATATTAAAAATTATTTTATTTTATTGACAGCCCTATTATTTTAACAGAATAAGGAATAAAGGTTTTTCAATAACTAACATTAATAGCAGATAGAAAAGATACACTGTTAAATCACTGCAAAGTAAATATTCTCCAAATAATATTGTAATAATTTGCAGTGTTCAGTGACCATATAAAGTTGTTTAATTATGGAACCAAGTTGTCTTTAATTTGGTGCTTAGTATTTTTTGTTATAGTGTATAAGCTGAACATTATGCATGACAATACTGTTTATAGCCGCCTTTATATATCAAATGTTGGGGTCCCTGGAATAAAAAAAAGTCAATATCCTGTCTTATTAATATTAATGTGAAATAAAAAAATTACAGTAATTGGTGATATGCGTGTATTTGAATTTTTGTGTGTGTGTGTGTGTGTGTGTGTGTGTGTGTGTGTGCGAGCCTAAAATGTCCTTTATTACTATTCTGTACTGTACTGCACTGTATGTTATACCAGCAAAATGTTAAAATCAGATATTTTGAAAAGTTAGAAAAGACCTAAAAAAATGTGCCTTTGCAAAAATTGAAGATATCTGTTGTCTCTCAAGGCAATTTTTTTCTCTTTCGTAATTTGGGAGAAAAAGTGAATTGGCTTGATTAATTAAAAGCTCATTAAATATTAAAATTAAAAGTGTGATACGATCACCCCTAAATAACATTTAAACCGTCCGGATTAATAGATCCGATTGAGAATTTGAGCAGTACAGTGAGTGGTCACTTTAGATGTGGGACAAAGCAGGTCAGCTGTTTCAGTCTGCTGTTAAGAGGAATGATGGTGGATTTTGAATGGCTAGTTATATATTAGTGTTTTCTCATTACTGTGTGATCACATTAGTATAAAGAAGACTATGGCGATGTGTTTGTGGAGTGTCTTGGGAGAATTGTCCACTGATGGTGTGATTTGAGTGTGTGTGTGTGTGTGTGTGTGTGTACCTGCAGCAATAATCTCTCGTCTCCAATGATAGAAGCTTTACTCCAGTCAATGACCTCTGAGAAGGGCAGCTCCCATCCGTTACTCAGCAGCACAGGAATGCAGGCGGCCTGTGGAACACACACACACACACACACACACACACACACACACACACACACACACACACACACACACACACACACACACACACACACACACACACACACACACACACACACACACACACACACACACACACACACACACATATCAAATCCTCACCCCTCTACACAACTGCTACCAACAACTGTACAACACTTTCACAGTGTTCATTTCAATCGATGAACTGTTGTCGAAATGTACACTGACACCTTGAAACAATGTCATTTTCTCTGTGGACTTCTGTGGACTTTTTAATTTGCCAATAGCTTCTAAATTCTAAAATGTTCAGGAATTCTAAATTCTAAAATTGAAAAAAGTTTTTTGGCAACATTTTACAATAAGATTTCAATTTGCTAACATTAGTTAACTACATTACAAGAACTAACTACGAAAAAAAATCAAACTTTATATTAAATTCTAAAATGTATTTTCGGCTTTCCTTTTACTTACCTATTTCTTAAACGAGTTATCAGTAATTCCAGCCTTACTTCCTGCATGAACCAACAACAATCTGCATAATGCCAGCCTATGGTCCTCACTCTACTTTGACACTCAAACACTGTTGCAGAGGCCTGGAAAAATTTGGTTTGTGTTGTCAACATGTCGAGAACCAAAAATTGCTTTCGCAGCACAGAAAACAGTGTCTTCTCGTCGAGAAGACACTGTTTTCTGTGCTGCGAAAGCAATTTTTTATTTTGCTGCACTTCCAAAGGATTACGACTCTCAGGCTGAAATAGATATGGTAAAACTGACGCCATCGTTACTGTTCGTTTCACTGTTTATCAAGCAATGAGGAAGCTGCCAGAGCTGAAATTCAGATATGGCAATGGACGTTTTGTTTCTGAAATGCTCTGTAAGCGGAAGATATGTAGACTGTGTCGGTCAGCGTGAGCATGCCATGTTGTTATTCCAAACACATTTGTGAGTGTGTGTAGAAAACTATTTTGAGTGGATATTGGGACACGAGAGAAGTGCAAAGCCTTCTGTAAATAATAGTTTAGCAACCAAATGTTACACCGTGACTAATCTAATAACAATATATGACTTATATACTACATATGCAATTTATCTCTGTTTTTTTTTATGTAATTATGCAAGTTTGACCATGGTTCGACTAATTTTCTGGAAAATGTGGTAAATAGGCCTAATAAAATTGATAATAAATAAATAAAATTCTATTGTTAAAAAGCTGATTTACAATGGCGACCGTTTGCACCAGTAAATCAAGCATTCATTTCTCTCTCCAACATTAACTTTGGGTTTAATCACTTTTATAATTATGAGGGGGTCCTTGGAAAATGTTCTACCCTATGAGGGGTCTCTCACTCCAAAAAGTTTGAAAACCCTTGAGCAAACCAATTTCCACAATTTTTTTCATATCTGCTAGAGGACTACTAAAAATTACTATACAGGTTCATAGTTAACATCAATAATGCATAATGTATAATTAATTCTAGAGTGAAGATCATGGTAACCCACTAATGACTCGAGTATTACCAACTCCTTCAAAAGGCATTACTAATTATTTGGATCAGTATTCTAAAGTGAAAAGCATGTAATGACTGAAATCATTGTAAGCTTTTGAGGGTTATGTAAAGTATTGGATAATAATGACTCTAATATTACTACATTCTTCTAAAGAAATTACTAATTATTTGGATCAGTATTCTAAAGTGAAACGCATGAAAATCCCTAGTAATGACTGAAGCTTTTGAGGTTTTTGTAATATTTCGGATAGTAATTCCTTCAGATGGATTTGGTTACACTTGAGTCATTACTAGTGGGTTACCATGATTCACTTTAGAATACTGATAGAATACAAAATAATTAGTAATTCCTTTAGAAGGATGTAGTAACATTAGAGTCGTTACTGTCTAAGGATATGTTTACATGACAACGATATGCTTAAAACTGAGAAGTTTTTCCTTTGAGTTTTCCACATACAGACGCAGGGCCGGCCCTGGCCAATTTGCTGCCCTAGGCAAGATTTTACCTGGTGCCCCATGCATCACAGCCCATTTCACCCTGTCATTGCGTTCATGATTATTTATCCTATATATGTATATATATATATATATATATATATATATATATATATATATATATATATATATATGCACGCACACACACACACACATTACAGCCTCAACACAAATAGCAAGAGCATTACATCTAGCATTCACGTCAAGTCCCATTTATTTTTATAGCCCTTTTTACAATATAGATTATTTCAAGGCAGATTTACAGCTTTACAGTTTTGTTGCGTTTTTAATTTTGTTCAGTATTTATAGCCGCTCTGGATAAAACAGTGATGTCATCGTCCAAATGTCATTCATGCACAAACTATTCATTGAGCGCTATAGCAAAAGTGTTTGTTTTGCAGTTGATGGCGGCAATCTTCCACTAAACTATGGCACGTTTCATATTTTCACCATGAATGAAACTGCGAAATGTCTTCTTTAATGTTAATTTTACATAAAATGTTGCTACTTTTAATAAACCTGTAGCCAATATAAATATCATTAATAATTTTGGCAAATAAATAAAAAAATGCCGTATATCCCCCTCAAAACTGCACAACTGTAGAGTAAAACATTAATTAATAAAAACGATAGTGAATGCGTCTAAAAAACTGATTGTGATTGTTACAAATCACACTGTCTGGGGCCTCTGGAGAATTCAGAACAACTGTTAGCATAAAGTTTAAAGTAAAAAATAACTGCCATTAAATTATATATCTTACTATGCAATTAGATAAACTGTTCATTCATTACATTACCTCTGTCTTTATCCCGTTTTATCATCTTCTCTTCCGTTTGGCACTGTATCTATTGCAGACTATAATGCTAATCTAAAATATGTCATGTAAATTTGGCCATCCGTCACAATCAGGTAACTTTCACCATGTCTAGACCTGGCTTGAGCTGCCAGGCCCGTTTCTACGGGGTGCTTGAGTGTGTTAAGTGCCCTCAAACGAAAGCAATGCTGTCTACATTGGATGCAGCGAGGGGCGACGCTACACAACAAATTGCCAAGAGTAAACTGATCGCGTAAACTGATTTTTTTTTGCTTTATTTTGAAGTATTTTGAATTAATGATTTTAAAATAGTATTAGTAAAAAAAAAAATCTAAAAAAAATAATTCACTCGTTCACTCATTTTGGCGCCCCTATTGAGTGGCGCCCCTAGCATTTGCATATTCCGCCTATGCCGCGGGCCGGCCCTGTACAGACGACACTTTTGTCAAAATGATCCCCATTCACACAGATACGCGAAAAAGACTAAAAACGATGTATTCTGCTGCCAGGCCATTAGATGGCGATGAAACACTATTGACTGAACATGAAATGCGTATGTGCATGACTTTATTGGCTTCAGAGATTCAAGAGATTCAAAATTTGTTGTTTACACTATTTTAAAAAACATTTTTGAAACATTTTGAAACCCGTTTTCTAAAGTTTGCGTTTTCCGGCACCCAAAAAGTTTTTCGTTTTTAGTTGAAAACAGTGTCGTGTAAACAGCCCCTAAGACTCTACTACCTAACAAAACAAAAACTATTTATGAACCAATAGCATTATAGATTTGTATAATTGGTCTTCAGGGACGGAGGTAGTCTGCAGGTTTAGGTCTGAGTGAGAAGGCCTTTAAATTCAAGACTGCACCTGACCGTCCAGCATTCAAAGGTGACAGTCATATGGAAGACTTAAGGGGGTTTGTGCCAGATATCAGGAGTGAGGCAGAGACCACCGCTTTGGTAATCCCACCTGACCTTTCACACAGACACCTTCCATCACACACACACATGCCTTCTCTTACTCCATTTTTTTTTTAATCTGAATGGTTGACAACACAAGGACTGCCCCACATGCACCAGCATCTAAAAGCCTTTTGATGTCTCTTTTCAAAGTGCTCCCATCAGAGAGCACAACGCAGGGAGCCACTGCCTCACTCAACTGCTGGAGAGATGTGAAAAATACTGAGGATATTCAAACACCCTGTGTTTACCTCCCATATTTGACTGACAAATATTGGTTTTGACAGGCTAAATATGGGACTGAAAAGAGTCTTCACTGAAAGCATATGGACACTTTTTTTTATTACTATTAATCAACTCTGATTTTATGCAACTCTATACTTATTAGAGGATGGACTATTTCTCATAAAGTGGCCTTCATAATTTTTTTTTTTAACACTAATCTGGGGCAAATATGTAGCTGCAGTCACCTACATTTTACATATTGTTATACTAATATATATGAATCAAGATAAAAAGAACCACAAAGTGTTAAAGTGTTTAATTGTGTTCTTTTTTTAAATTAAGTGTCTAAAATCAAAATTGACAATAAAGATTGTATTTATTTTTGTTACAAAAAATCTATTTGAAATAAATGCTGTTCTTTTAAAATTTCTATTCAACAAAGAATCCTGATTTTAGGTATTAAGGTTTCCACAAAAATATTATTCAGCTAAATTATTTTCAGTTGTGATTATAATAAGAGCATCAACTCAGTTTCTAGAGCATCAAATCAGTATTTTATAATGATTTCTGAAAGATCATGTGATTTAAGTGATTGGTATGTATGAATATCTATACCATACAGTATATCTGTCACGTTTCTATGTGTTTAAGTTCTGTTTTGTGATCTGGTTTCCCCCTGTCTTTGTGATTTTGGTTTAGTCCTGTTAGTGTTTCCCGGTCTGTTTAATTAGTAATTCCCTTCACCTGTGTTCTGTTAATCATCCTATTAGTGCCTGTTCATTTAAGCCCTGTGTTTTCCCTCAGTGTTTGTTGATTGTTGTCAATGTATGGCTGTGTTTTCCTGTGTTTTCCTGTGTTTTCCTGTGTTTTCCTGTGTTTTCCTGTGTTTTCCTGTGTTTTCCTGTGTTTTCCTGTGTTTTCCTGTGACCTGAGTTTGTGAATAAACCAGCTGCATTGAAATCCTATTCCCTCGTCTTCAGTATCCTGCAACAACCCTGACAGAACGATCAACCTTTAAAAGAAAGAATCTCCAGTGTAAGCCTCCAGTCGAACATGGAGATCAATAAGCAGGCCTTTGTGGGAACCCGCAAAGCTATTTTCCGGGGGATCCGTGGAGGTCACAGGGGAGGATATGGGCGATATGGGTCCAGACAACTTTTCCAGCATCAACATCTCTGCGTCCAGCCCAATCCTCATCTCATCAGCCCTGTCGAGCAAGAGCCAGAGCCAGTCTTCAAGCAAGAGCCTGAGCCCGTCGCCTGTTCGCCAGAACCGGAGCCAATCACCTACCCGCCAGAGACTGAACACGCCGCACTTGAGTCTGCTCTGGAAGACACAGCGCTCATTGTGGTGTCCATGGCTGTTTTGGGTGTGTGGGCAGCACACATATCAGCTACAGCCCATTAACCCAGCCCAGAGTTTCCTTCGCCGCTTGTCCCGTCCAGCCCAGAGTTTCCTTCGCCGCTGGTCCCGTCCAGCACAAAGCCCTCTTCGCCGCTGGTCCCGTCCAGCACAAAGCCCTCTTCGCCGCTGGTCCCGTCCAGCACAAAGCCCTCTTCGCCGCTGGTCCCGTCCAGCACAAAGCCCTCTTCGCCGCTGGTCCCGTCCAGCCCAAAGCCCTCTTCGCCGCTGGTCCCGTCCAGCCCAAAGCCCTCTTCGCCGCTGGTCCCGTCCAGCCCAAAGCCCTCTTCGCCGCTGGTCCCGCCCAGCACAAAGCCCTCTTCGCCGCTGGTCCCGCCCAGCACAAAGCCCTCTTCGCCGCTGGTCCCGCCCAGCACAAAGCCCTCTTCGCCGCTGGTCCCGCCCAGCACAAAGCCCTCTTCGCCGCTGGTCCCGCCCAGCACAAAGCCCTCTTCGCCAAAGCCCTCTTCCCAGTCCTGACCAGCCCTGAGTACAAGGAGTCCAGTCCCCAGCACCGAGATCCAATCTTTGTAACTGTCAAGTTCCCCATTAAAATTTTTGGGGGGCGCAGTATACCTGCTAGGGGTACCGCAGAGGTCTCTCCGTCGCGGGTCCCAGTGCTACCATGGCCACCCGAAGGGTCCTCACCACCATGGCAACCCGAAGGGTCCTCGCCACCATGGCCACCCGAAGGGTCACCACCGCCCTGGATGCCCGAGGGTCCGACAGCTCCGCCCTGAATGCCCGAGGGTCCGACAGCTCCGCCGTGGCCACGCCCACAGCCTGCTCCGCCCTGGTCCCCTAACCAGCCTGCTCCGCCTGGACCGTCCTGGATTCCAGGATGCCCACCCTCCCACTCCTTTGGATGTTATACGGCCTTCGGCGAGGGTGGAGGTGCTGTCACGTTTCTATGTGTTTAAGTTCTGTTTTGTGATCTGGTTTCCTCCTGTCTTTGTGATTTTTGGTTTGGTCCTATTAGTGTTTCCCGGTGTGTTTAATTAGTAATTCCCTTCACCTGTGTTCTGTTAATCATCATATTAGTCCCTGTTCATTTAAGCCTTGTGTTTTCCCTCAGTGTTTGGTGGTCGTTGATGTATGGTTGTGTTCTCCTGTAACCTGAGTTTGTGAATAAACCAGCTGCATTGAAATTGTTCCCTCGTCTTCAGTATCCTGCAACAACCCTGAAAATATCATTTAAAAAATACAGTAAAATGAATAATGTTCCAAGTTACTATTAATAATTAATAATTTTAATTTTTAATATTAATAGTACTATGTATTATGCAAACTCTCTGTCCATCTTAGAATCCTCCATGTGTGGCATTGACAACTTCTGCATTCTAGCAGTCAGATATTAAGATATTGAGCTGAAGTTTCATCAAGGCTTTCTGCATCACTGCTCGTAGGTGTTACTGGCTTATATGCCACTTCACAAAATGTACAGTTCACAAAACAGGTCATCTTCTCAAACCTAGTTTAAAATAGTTGCTTATTTGATATTGGGAACATCAACATAATATAATGCACAAAAGTCATGTGGTAGAGGCACTGAACTGTGTTTTTTCCCTAATAATAAAAAAAGGGATGGAAGTGAAGTTTCAGCTGCATAGTTGATTCTCCTGACTAACCTCAGAGGAGAGACTGATAAAACAACTAACGAATAACCAGAGAGAGAGAAAGAGCGAGTGAGCAAGAGAGAGCGAGTGAGCGATTTATTAATAGTTCTCCTCTCCTCTTCAATATAAGAATCTCTGGGTGTTTTGGAAAAGATGACAGAATGTCAATATCAATAACCCCTATGTCAGAATAGTATAACCTCAGGGCTCCAAACGGCTGAGACCTAAAAACATCCAAGTCAATCAAAAACACCTGTTATGAAAGGAAGCATGCTGTGAAAGTGTTTTAGACAGGCAAACTTCAGAGTCACCTACCTGAAGGGCCTCTAGAAAGCGGAAGGACCCAAGCCGCCTGCCTCGAGGAACAAGGCAAAAACTGGAGTTGTGTAGCAGCTCCTGGTAATCAAACCTGTGAACACACACATAAACACAAAATGGCAGAAAACATTAGACTCTGCTCTTGTAAAAAAAATATACAAAGTTATATTGTTAAACATTTGTTCCCTTTCGAAAGGGAACTTGCCCTGGGTCGATTGACGTAAAGGGGAACGCCTCAGGCGTGACAGGTGTCTAAAATTACTATCAAATCATGGCAAACCTATTGACAGGCGACAGCCCAATCATATAATCATATGCGACCTATATAACGTGCGAGTATATAAGGGCGCCTTGCAAACATAAAAATCATCTTTTCATCTTCAGGGACTATTCTGTCTGTAAGCGCTTGAAAATCAGGTAATTATGAAATGCACTGAGAAGGCTGAGTGCTTCCAGAAGTGTGCAGACCCGTGCTGAAGATATTTGACGCCGGGTGACACAAGAACTGTGCCTTTTTTGTCTGGGAAGGAAGTGGCAGGTCACAGGCAGGTCTCGAGGGAACTGCCTGTGCAAATTGTAAGCGTTTTTCTTTGAGAACGCTCCGCTCTCGTCTGGCCCTTCTTCTTCTCGAGAAAAGGGTTCGGCGTCTGGACCTCGCGGCTCAGGCCCCATTTGTGCTGAAAAAAAGAAAAGCAGAGCGGCGACTTGCGTTATGGGGTTCCCAGATGGAGCTCGCGGATTGCCTTGAGAGGGGTCGGCAGATGACGAGGGTGAGATGTAGGTGGATGATGAAAGTTTTTCTATAAAAAAGAAAAGAAAAAGAACTTAGTCCGGTACGAGTGCTCTTCCGGACAAACAGGACATGGCGGATGAGGGTGGTGATAATCGGATAGATCCTGAATCTTCTCAGCCACCCTGCCCCATGTATGCTGAGCGTGGCTGGTGTTACGGAACGCGCTGCGGGCAGGCTGCAGCTGCCGTGGCTGCACATTGGGGGAGAAATTGCTTGTGATAAGAACGGTCTCACCCCGGTCATAAACCACCAGCTCAGATGAGCCTTCCATTTCTTCCCGATGTTGATACTGAGATCGAGAGTGGAAGAACCCATATTCTGCCCGTATCCACAGACATCAGCGGGCTAGTCTCGCTGATGTTGAGGGGATAGGAGAGCGGAAGCCGACACTGAGAGCTCCAACCCTGCCAATTGGAAGGGCAGAGCATACACATCAGCGGGTCAGGCCGGTGCTGCCCTGCATACCATGGCGGTGTTGCAGGTATACCAGGCCGATCTGCTGAGGGATCTCGACCAGGGGGTGGGGCCCCTGAGGCGGTTACTGAGCTGCACCACACCACAGATCTAGCTCTCCAGGCCACCAAACAGACTGGTACCACAATCGGCCGGTCGAGAGTGGCCACGGAGAGACATTTGTGGTTGAACCTGGCCAACATTGGGGAGAAAGAGAAAGGCTTTCTCCTCGATTCACCGGTTTCACCCTATGAGTCCGAGGACCATAGACAGGGCCAGAGAGCCAGTGTTGCCTCTTGTGCGCTTCCTCTCTGGAGGAGTAGGTCGCAGAAGAGGCGCGAGGGAGTTGATCCAGCACAAGTGAACACAGCGTCGATGATGGATCACCTCCCCTGAGGGTGTGATTATATCTTAGCCCTTTCCTTTCTTCCCAGACTACCCAGGCGCTTCAAACTTCAGGCCTGAGGCTGGGCCAATGGTGAGAACAATGTTTTGATGGCCTGCCTAGGCTTGGTTAGTGAGAGTGCCTCTTTCAGGCATATAAAGTTGGTAGACCCCATGTTCATAAAGAACTGTCTGGTGAGTCTTCACTTCGCACGCCACAGGTGAGCTGAGTTGGTCTTCTTTAAGAGTCATTTTTTGTGTGCAACTAACACTAAAATGTATCTCTCTACAGTCCTCCTTCCCTGAATAGAGTTATGGGATCATGTCAATGTCATAAGGTAAGGTTACATTTTTTGGAATATTAGGGTACTGAAGTTCCCCTATTAGGTGGCTAGAACGATAGAGAGAAGCACTAGTTGTATGTGATGGCTTCCCCTGTTGTTATATGTAAGATAAAGTGAGGTGTGCCACCACTCATTCTAGCTGTAAAACTATGTTCATAGCTTAGGCTTCCTCTCACAGTGAGAGCATTTGAGGCTGCCGTTCATTCATATGAAATATGTTATCAGCGGAGAGTTAAGTGGCAGAACGTCATTCTAGAAAGAAGAATGGGAATGTTTATGCTACTGCTTGTTTTATTTTTCTACTCAACAACTGTGTTAGCCCTCAAGCTATTAGCCACCTCAGGGTAGAGTTGTTAAAATGGCTCCTCCGAGCCCTCAGGTAGATCTATGCTTATGCTCTAAAGCTGCCCTAGGCTATGCTAGGGATAGTGGAGGCGTTCTGCTAAAGCATTTCTGCCTCTGGCCCTTCACTTTGTGAATGTAGGTTGTTTGCTTCCCTATATGACAGCCTCCTCCCATGGGAGTCGTTAGGCCAAGGCCCACCCCCTTTTCTGCCGACAGAATACGCTACACTCACCTCGCTGAGCTACTGCTCGAGCGTCGGGTTGTAGGTGGTTGACTTACAAGCAAGCCCCACTCCCCTAGGCTGGGCGCAGATACAATTCTGTCACATCTAGAGCTGCTGGTGCGCCCACACCCTTTTAATCTCAGGGTTAGGTGGTAGTATTCCCCTGTGATAAAGGGTAGGTCTGAGTACTTTCCTTTCAGTTCTGTATTATCCTACCTGGCACCATTATGGCTTGGGTCGAGCGGAAAGTTCTAACCTTCACTTCTTTTTTGGTTTTCAAAGTACGCTCCCTTGAAGCCAGAGCATTGCCATGAGCTGACTCCCATGCATACAGATGGTAGGCCCCTGACTCTGGGGCCTCCGTTGAGGCAGAGTGGTGTATGTTGTACTCCCCTTGCTTAAAGGGTGCTGAGTTTTTTGCTGAGTACACTGTCATGGGCAATATAGGTACCAGGATGCTGTAGGCGCTGTGTAAACAGCTTATCTACCATCGAACGCTGCGCCGTTAGGTAGTAGGCCTCAGCAGGCGTCCTTGAATGGGCAGCTCCCAAGAAGGCGCTAGGCCAGCTTACCTCAGGTGGTTGGCCATAGTAGTTTGGGCAGTAGACTCACTGAAATAGGCTAATAGGCTACCAGGCAGACCATGTGCTCCCCTCATTGAGGGTCACTATGATTATTCGGCCTCCTGAGTCTGGTCAGACGGTCGTAGGCCTCTCGTGAGGCCTCCCAATTAGATCAGTCCTTTAGGCCTTTTCAGGCCTCAACAGTGCTTTAAAACACAAGTGCTGGGTAGATCTGTGGATCGAACAGAGAAACTCCCCTCGTTGGCAAGAGTTGTAAGCGTTATGCTGAGTCATGCTCTCCTGGATACCCCTCTGAGATCCGGGCCGAGTTGTTCACTGTCAGCTTCGCTGTCCCTCGGGTTGGATGCCTTATCTAAAGGCAAGTGTCCAGAGGCTCTGTCTTCGGACAGACAAGAATTTGGCCAGACTGAAATGCAAGTGACACCATCTCAGGCCTTCCTGGTGGCATTTCGGGTGAGTATGTTCCCCTGAATATTGATTGGCTGGGGCTCCTTCTGGTTCCATTGCCACATTCCCTAGAAGGGACCCCGTCTAAATTTGAAGCTGTGGTCCTAGGCCCTTGAGCCGGCCCAGGTAGGCCTTTCATTAAACAATTTTTATGGAGGTTTTCCTGTGGAACGTATAGCTTGGGCTATGACCGTAGGAAATGCTGTCACTGACAGCCCAGTGGTTCTGGTATTTCATTTAAATTTGTTGGTTTTGACAGTTGTCACTGCCAATGGGTATGCACTCCCCTTAGCATGGTGGCATTGGTATATCGTTCCCCTTAGCGTCAATCGACGCAGTGCGAGTTCCCTTTCAAAAGGGAACGTTTAGGTTACGACTGTAACCTCTGTTACCTGAGAACAGGGAGTGAGACACTGAGTCTTTTTGCCATGCCTCGGGGCCTGCCTACCAAACACTCCCTTCAGAAAAGGTGATTATCATGTTTGCAAGGCACCCTTATATACTTCCAGGTCGCACGTTAATGATTCATGGGCTGTTGCCGGTCCTTAGGATTGCCGTGATTTGATAGTAATTTAAGACACCTGTCACGCCTGAGCACCCCCTTATTATCAATCAACGCAGTGTCTCGTTCCCTGTTCTCGGGGAACAGAGGTTACAGTTGTAACCTAGACGTTAGTTCATTGTCAAAACCAACTAACACATTCACAAATGCACAACACACAGAAGGTGGCAAAAAGTAGGTGGAGCTAATGATAAGATCAATCCCTAAAACACCAATCAGCAAGCATGGGCATGTCCACATCAATAAAAGATTTATATAGATATCAAATAAATATATAATAGATACATAATAAACAATAAATTAATAGTCCAGTTTCTCAACAAGGGGCTGGGGCCCACTATGGGGCCTTCGAATATTGTTGTGGACAAGGAGGAGATATGTATATATTATATCACATGATTATATCATGACACACGCACGGCACAGTATACTCAAAAGAACAATCTTTAATTACTTTAATATACAGGAGAATAAACTAGGATACTATACATTAATATTGACGAGACCTAACTATGAACAGAAAGAACTCGGGGACTAAATACACAGGAAGGGTAATCAACTGAAGAGAAACAGGTGTGTGGAACTAATTAACAACCATGGAAACGAACTAGGAAACATAGGCAGGGAAAACTGGGACACTTTGGGACTACAGCCAAATATCATCTGTGCTGATATTCAACATCCCTCTTGCTCATGTGATATTACTCAATTAGCCTGACTCTATGGTTATTATGGTTGCCGAATAACATAGAAATTGGGTAATTTTGGTAATATCAGATACATGGTCACGGGTGTATAACGACTATTTACTATGATGCAGCTCATGCAATCAGATCTTAGAGTCTGATCAGTTTTATTGTATTTGTTCTGGCATATTATATTAGGACGACACAATAAACACACTGGGAGAGAACAATCAAGATCCAGCTGAAGGTGGAGGGATAGCAGTGAGAGATCCTGTTATTTTCGCCCTCCTTCTGTTCTAGCAGTCATCCTTAATCTGGCTAGAGCTCACTCTCCTCAATTTAATTCTCTTATAATTACTGCCTCACTCTCTTTCTCCCCCTTTCTTCCCTCTATTATCTCCATCCTGCATCACCCATCCAGCCAATAACTGGAAAATATGTTGTTCGTCTTCTGAACTTAATTTTCTCTTTCTGGTCATTCAAAGCAGGTTTATTATAGTTTTTTTTTTTTTTTTTTTTACTTTAAATTACATTAGTACAATCTAAAAAAAAAACGTGAAAATGAAAGCTTTAGCATAAGTTCTACCAGGAAGACTTAAATACTACGTCACTTATTACCTTCACATCTATTCAATCATGTCCTTATACTCGCTGTATAAAAGATCGCTACTTACACATGTCTGAGTTCTCAGATGCTGACGAGACAATTACCTCCACCCTCCCCACCTCCAACAGGATGGTCCTGCCCATACCCATGCCTTCGTCTTCGTCAATAAATTAATGCTTTGTTACATCATTCTATCTCCCGAGTCTTTCTGGTAAAACGTATTTTATTTCAGTTACTTGTCAAAGCAACATTTCTTTTTTTTTTCTTTTTTTTTTTTTTAACTAGGTACACTAGTGTAAATTACACGTGTAACAAGGCCAAAGTTACATAGTGTATGTTTATGTCGAAGTACTAAAATAACTAAAATTAAATTAACTGAAACTAAAAACTGAAATTTAATTTAAAAAAAAGCATAAAAAAGATTTCTGATCAGAACAATTCTCTACAACTTCTAAGAATAAGACTCTAGACATCTGAGATTGCTTGCCCTGCGAGCTTGTTGCTCATTAAACCTGTGAAGTTGTAAGAATCACTTTGGGATTCGTTTTCTCAAAGATCAAACCTCCTGACCTCTTGTTGTGTCTTGTAAGGGTCTCCAACAACAAAATTGAACACAACTTTTCACTGGACTGCAAATGCTACAAGAACATTCACAACCCACTCAAAAAAGAGGGTTATCAATTAATTAAACATTTCAGTCACATGAATTACATGAAAACCATGGACAGCATAACTAACTAAATAACTCATCTAAGATGTTTCTTCTTGTCAAGTCAGTGAACTCACAATGCACAGTAACGCATGGACTTTCCTAAGAGGTGTCTGTTCCATTCTGATCAGGCACAGCAGTGGCACCCGTGGCCTTGAGAGGCACTTCTCAATAAGGGTGGAAGAACGTAGAAGAATATATATTCAGGTTCAACACTAAGACACCATGACAAATTCAGCTGCACACGAATGCTGACATAATATACAGCTTTATAAGATTGATAAACTAGTCATGGATTCTTTCAGTGTGATTTCCCCAAACTATTGGCTGCATATTGAGAAAAGAAAAGAAAAAGGCCTGAGATGAATGTAAAAAACAAACATAAAAAACAATGGTAACACTTTATTTTACAGTGTCATTGTTACACATGTCACATGTAGTTACTGTCGTAAGAACTATACATTATGCATACTTACATGCAATTAACCCTTAACCAAACACCCATCCTAACCTGAACCCTATAGTAAGTACATGTAGTTAATTATTATTACTCAGTAATTAAATATATAATTAGACTGTTACACTGACAACTTAAAATAAAGTGTAACCAAAAAAAAAACACAACATAATACGCGGATTAATTCATCATGTATGATGATAAATGTGTTAATTATCTGTTGTTATTTGTTAATTAACGAGTTAAATTTACAGTATTAATAATGACAAAAACACATTCATAGTCTATACTTGTCAGTTTTTATGTGCAGTATACTCTGTCTTTTTAAGTTATTAGATAATTCTATTCCACTGACTGCACCCTATACTCCTAGAAAAACAAAAATGATACATTATAAATAATCCAATATGAGCGGTGCACATTTAGCTCTCTGGTAGCTCAATAACACGTAGCATCGGGAGCAATTTACAACTATAACATGAACCGACGGAGGCCTGTAAATCTATTTCTTTTTCCCCAGCCGAGAGCATCTTGGGAAGAGAGTGGGAATAAGACAGAATGCGAATGAATATGCAGGTCTATTTCTCATTCTCTGCTCAAAGCGCAGCATAAAGGGCACATGAAGGAAAGTAAAGGCCTGTGACAAATGCGGTGACTGCAAGGGTGGCGCTATGCATTTTTTATTAGCTGTTAATCCATTCCTTGTGTAACTCAATATAAATCAAATTACCAGCCTACCATGCTGTCAGTGACTACAGTAATTAGATGGAAAAGTGGTTTGTAGAGGTGCCGCATTCTTTTAAAGTGGAGGGAAAAAAAGCAAAGAGTTACATTGTATTTACGGCTGTGCTTTCTGCTCCTCACTGGCAGTGAATGTCACTACTTCAATGACCAGAGAAGAGGTTGGACATACCCGTGGTAGCAATTACTAGGAAAAGAAAAACAGATTATTTAGCTAGTCAGGCCTATCTGCCATTCGCAACATGGCAACTGTGATTCCCACATTTTCCATGGGGAAAACGTGAATAAAATTGGTGAACAGTTTGTTTCTTCAATTACTGGCACTTTTATGTCCCAAGGGTTTATAATTATTAAAACAGAGTTCTATTTTTTTTCCATGTAATATAATATCACTTTTTACCACAGCTTTAAAATAAATCTATTTGAAGTTAGATTGAATAGGTTTACCCTTGTCCCAAACCTAGACATCAAAATATCACTACAGTTTTAAAAAACCTATGAGGATTTAAACAAAGAGTTCAAAGGTGAAAATTAAATTATATTATGTCAGTTACACAAATTACCACAATGTTGTATCACTCGTGAGCAAAAATTTTCAATCGTGTGTCATTTTAAAAAAGCTGTAATTTTGTTAAATGATTCAAATTATCCATATTATTTAATCATTGTATGCATGGTCAAAAAAAATGCTAGCAATGCCATTAGTCTTAGCAAGACACAAGAGTCAGCTATTTTACATCCCGAAAAAATTCGAACACAGTATTATTTTAAATACAATACGTCATTTGACAAGTTAGCGTTCTTTAGCATATATCCAAACAAGGCTCATTGGGAAAATAATATTTAATGACACTTTCAAAGTGAAATATCTAGATATTCTAAAAGTGCGTTTAGTTTGATCTAAAACAGATGAAAATGAATCTGGCAACATCTTATTACGTTAATTGTTGTATGTATCGTAAGCAATAGTGTAAACGGGAGATAAAAACATATTTGCTGAAGCAATTTTTTGTGCAATTTTCACAAGTGCAGTGCTGTGTCAGGTGAGCTACCAAGCAAGTTTACTATGTTACAAAAGCCATGTATATCCGACGAGCTGGATGGCGCCTTGCATGGCTGACACCGCCGTCGGTGTATGAATGAGTGTGTGAATGGGTGAATGTGAGGCAATATGTAAAGCGCTTTGGTGGCCATTGGGTCTGTGAAAGTGCTATAGTGCAGTCCATTTACCATTTCCATTATATGGAGCTGGTTATGTGATATAGCTGGTAACCAGGTGTTAGTCAGGGTAGACCATTTTGCAGTGGAAAGGAGAGCCTAAATGGATCAATGTAAATTGGGATCAGATTTCTAATAGGTTCACATCAATGTCCTTTCATACTCTAACTCACAGCGTACCTCTCTAATGTAATGCTTTTATTGTTAATAAGGCAGCGGTTGGTACATCCCTGCAGAGAATGATTTTAGCAGAAAAAGGACAGCGATAATCACTCTATCGTTTAAAACACTGCACTTATCTGGCATGCCTAAAACTTTTTGTCATCCACTTTGTATTATTCTTAAATAATTCAGAAATGAAAGTAACAGATATTGTGAGTGCAAAACACAGTTCAGTTTGTTATGAACTGCTCCGAGACTTGGAGGTGAAGATCCAAATGCAGCTTTATATAGAATAGTCGTACAGGCAGGGTCAAGAGTGAGCAAACAGGACAATGGAGAAGAGACAGAGAACAAAACCAGATAACAGGCAATGGTCGAGGCAGGCGGCGAGAAGCAAGGTCCAGTAAACAATCCAGGTCAGGGTAAACAGAGAACGATCAGAAAACGGGGTACACAGTCCAAGGTCAAAAAGGCAATAAACAAAACACGGGAAAACGCAGACAACAGTACAACAAGACTTCGCGGTGAGTGAATGAATGAACATGGTATATATAGACTGAGACTAGCAGGATGACAAGACACCGGTGAATAAAATCAGTGACAATGAGGTACAGGTGAATGTGATCAGTGTGAATGAGTCCAGGCAGTGAGTATGGGGAATGTAGTTGGTGAGGAAGTGATCATAGTCTTATCTGGAGTGCCCTCTGGTGGCTCTCAAGGGCACTCCAGCTGGTGACCGTTACAAGTTCAAGCTACTGGCATATTTACTCAAGCTATATTTATACGTTTTTGGAAGATTTTACAATGTTTTATTTATTTTGCAGATGAGAGCAGATTCGATCTTGTAACAAGCGTGCAATAAAAAATAATCACATTTGATTTGGACCGCTTCATTTGTGATTATAAATTCGATACATATCCAAATCTCTTTTATTTCTTTTTTGACAGTATTATCCACTGTAATGGAAATGTATTTTACTGTACATATGGTGGAAAGTCTCACAACTTTTATTGTATATCAAGTCTTTCAACTGATTCATACAAGTCAAGTGTACATATTTGTACTATTTAAAGGATAATTATTTAATTGAGCAGCAAGGGCTGCACAATTAATGGAAATACAATTTAAATCATGATATGGCTTCAATTATTAAATCTCAAATCAATGCAATTTATTTTAAAGTGCATTGGGTTTCAGAGTAAAGCGGGGCACTGTGTTCATTTATGTGTATGGAGCTGTGTCTCAGAACGGCTCGTTCACATGTGTTTGAGTCGCTTATAATGTGCATTTCACTTTATTCTCACATTTGCATCATTTTTTGCAGCACAGTATTAAATGTCCCCCATCATTTTCTACCAAATCAAAAGCATGAGGGTTTAATTTTTGAAAGAGAAGAATTTAAGATATTAATATTGTAACTTGTAGTGTAAAATAAAGTAATAATAATTTAATAATAATAATAATAATAATAATAATTTATAATATCTTAAAATTGATTGTGTTTATAAAAAAACAGTAGTGTGAATATAATGTGTACTGAGACGCTATCACAACTAAAAAGATGTTTTAGTCCACTTTAAAGGGTCATTTTTTTAAAGCATTGATAAGAGTATTTTTAATACCTTTTGTAGCAGTGTGAACTCCCTTAAAAAGAAGCTATTGGCATCAAAGCGTGGTGTCTTTGTTCTTTTTACCTGGATGTCTCAGTAGCAATACAATTTTGTCCAAAGCCTTGGATAATACAGGAATAAAGCTATTTGTTACCTTCTCATTCATCTCAAAGGCAGTTCCTTACAGTAGCTACTGCGTGGTGCCCTGGAAGCACAAAACCTGGCACTGCCACCAGCAGGGGCTAATGGGGCCATGCTAACCATCCAAACCTTGACCCCTTAGGTCTAGACAGGCTTTTCCGAAAAGAAAGAGCCTTTAAATGTTACAATGAGGAGCCCTATTACCTTTATTCCTGGAGGATCTTTTTGTCGGGAGATGCTGTCATTTTGCATTGAACCTACAATATAGCGAAGTTCAACACAGGGTCTCTCTGCCTCTCTTTCTCAGTATAGGCTTATTAATAATTAATGTTCAAGCTCACCTGCGGTTATTTATCCTGGCACTGAGTTCAATCTCATTCAGGGATAAAAACATTGATTAGCTTTGGAAAGGTATCTTGCAATGTATAATGTCGCTCGAATACAAAGAGTGAAATAAAGGAGGAGGCTCCTGTCATGGTGCATAAAGAGCGCTCTGGGGAAAATATCAACATTAGCCACATTTCCCCCTAGTGCAGACATCTCATACTTTACCAAATGATTTATTATTCCCTGTATGGTGTTCGTAGTGAAATAAAGCAGGGCTGGATTATTACAGTACCTTGATATTCAGGGCCATATTCTGTCCTTGGTAAACCGAATGATAATAAAATAATAAAAAAGAACGCATACTAGACATTTGCTTTAGTTTAAAATGGATGAGGTCTCCAGAATGAACGAATGAATGAATCAATGAATGTTCAACGACAATTCAATTTTTTAACAGAGGTAATTAAAGGGTCATATAATGGATATCCATAATTAAGTTCTTCTGCAATAAAATGTTTTGATTTAGACTCATTGGGAAAACATGCCTTTGCCTACATTTTTGCAAACCTTCAAGTTTTTCTATCAAGGATACGTTTATACGACAATTATATACTAAAAACTGAAAGTTTTTTCCGTACAGACGTCAACGTCAAAACGATCCCTGTTCGTACGAATCCATGGAAACGACTAAAAACCCTGTATTATTCATGTCAGCCCAGTAGATGGCGATATCACTTTGTAAAGAAACACTATAGACTGAACACGTAAAATGCATGTGCTTGGCATCAGCGTTTTTGTAGTTTACACGGAGTACGGTTTAAACTTTGAAATCCATTTTCATAGGTTTGCATTTCGAAGCCCCCAAAACACTGTTGTCATGTAAATGAACAGGCAAAATGCATAAAAAGTTTTTGATGTTTTGTTGAAAATGGTGCCGTGTAAACTGTTCAGAAAATAGTAGTTCTGGTGCAAGAAACCAGGACTAGCTTTATAGATGGACATCAGGAAAAAATAAAATGATGAAATGTTGTGCAAGTTCTTAAAAAAATATACACTGTCTAAAAATAAAACCGAATCCAACATTCAGAACTTTCTGTCTGAGAATCATCTCTTTTGACATCATCCATTTACGCTCAGGCAAAAATCAGGTGATCACTAGAACATGACTAATTATGAGTTCAGTTGGAACTCGCGTATAACTCTGGCAGCTTTAGCTAATGCCTTCATTCTGGTAAGGCCGTACCACCATGTAGCCAGCATAATCCATTCAGACAGTTTACAAGAGGTTTGACATGCTGAAACAGCTTTTCCTGTTTAAGGGTGTGTTATCTGAAACGTCTAATTGAGCAGCTGTCAGGGTACGCGGACTCACACCAAACCTTCTCCAACATAAACCCCACTGCTGTCTAGTTCATCACTATCCTTTACTGCTGTTAGCTTCAGGAAGCACAAACTGCTTTCTGTAAAGGTTTTTCAGCCAAAGACAAAGGCAGAATATACAACAGAAAAATTGTTGCTGTTGTTGTTGAAATTTGAACTGTATAGACACTGTGCTGACCGTCTTTCCAAATTTGCATACGTGAAGAATCCAGAACTGTCTTAAAAAAGACTTCACGTCTCATTTTTGCATACATACATTTTTTTGTTACATTTTATCGTTCTATAGTCATCGTCTCATATTTTGAAGAAAAAAAAAAGTATTTAAATTGAGTCAAAATGTTATAATTGTAGTCCATAGACTTAACAAAAAAAGTGAAAATGTTTACTGTAAAAACCTGAGCAAACTTTCTGTGTTGCGGACCATTTCTCTCCTCTGCAGACCAAACAACATTGGAGCCAATTGACATCCACAGAAAAAAAAGAAAGAATAGAAATTGAAACTAGTTTGGAACAGCATATGGGTGAATAACTAATATATCAATATACACTCAGCTAAAGGATTATTAGGAACATCATACTAATACTGTGTTCGACCCCCTTTCGCCTTCAGAACTGCCTTAATTCTGCGTGGCATTGATTCAACAAGGTGCTGAAAGCATTCTTTAGAAATGTTGGCTCATATTGATAGGACAGCATCTTGCATTTGATGGAGATTTGTGGGATGCACTTCCAGGGAACGAAGCTCCCGTTCCACCACATCCCAAAGATGCTCTATTGGGTTGAGATCTGGTGACTGTGGGGCCATTTTAGTACAGTGAACTCATTGTCATGTTCAAGATACCAATTTGAAATGATTCGAGCTTTGAGACATGGTGCATTATCCTGCTGGAAGTAGCCATCAGAAGATGGGTACATGGTGGCCATAAAGGGATGGACTTGGTCAGAAACAATGCTCAGGTAGGCCGTGGCATTTAAACGATGCCCAATTGGCACTAAGGGGCCTAAAGTGTGCCAAGAAAACATCCCCCACACCATTACACCACCAGCACCAGCCTGCACAGTGGTAACAAGGCATGATGGATCCATGTTCTCATTCTGTTTACGACAAATTCTGACTCTACCATCTGAATGTCTCAACAGAAAACGAGACTCATCAGACCAGGCAACATTTTTCCAGTCTTCAACTGTCCAATTTTGGTGAGCTCTTGCAAATTGTAGCCTCTCTTTCCTATTTGTAGTGGAGATGAGTGGTACCCGGTGGGGTCTTCTGCTGTTGTAGCCCATCCGCCTCAAGGTTGTGTGTGTTGTGGCTTCACAAATGCTTTGCTGCATACCTCGGTTGTAACGAGTGGTTATTTCAGTCAAAGTTGCTCTTCTATCAGTCGGCCCATTCTCCTCTGACCTCTAGCATCAACAAGGCATTTTCGCCCACAGGACTGCCGCATACTGGATGTTTTTCCCTTTTCACACCATTCTTTGTAAACCCTAGAAATGGTTGTGCGTGAAAATCCCAGTAACTGAGCAGATTGTGAAATACTCAGACCAGCCCGTCTGGCACCAACAACCATGCCACACTCAAAATTGCTTAAATCACCTTTCTTTCCCAATCTGACATTCAGTTTGGAGTTCAGGAGATTGTCTTGACCAGGACCACACCCCTAATTGCATTGAAGCAACTGCCATGTGAATGGTTGATTAGATAATTGCATTAATGATAAATTGAACTGATGTTCCTAATAATCCTTTAGGTGAGTGTATATGCTGCCACTTGGTAATATTATAAGAAAATACAGTATTTTTTTCCACTGCTATGCCGGTGATACTCAGCTATATATTTCATCACAACCAGATGAAATCTCCTAAATTGTCCAAGTTGACAGAGTGTGTTAAAGATTTAAAATATTGGATGACAAGTAATTTTGTTCTGTTACATTTAGATAAGACTGATCTATTAATTATTGGACTAAAGTATTGCTACTGACCTATAAGGCCCTAAACAATTCAACTCCTGTACATGAACTGATCTTCTAATGCTACAATCCATCATGCTCTTTAAGGTCACAAAACTCAGGGTTTCTGATAGTAAACTCTGGAATAGCCTTCCTGATAATGTACAGGACTCCGACTCACTCTTCCAGCTTAATTCTAGATTAAAGACATATCTCTTTAGCAAAGCATTCACATAATGCTTCTCATAACCTTGCATTCCTTTAAATCAAATGCACATAATACCTTTGCTTAATGTTATGAACAGCAGCTATGCTAATTATTTTCCATTTCTGTTTCATCTCGGGAAGCCCGTCCTGAGGTAAGTAAACTAGAGAGTACGTCAGCTCCTGTCCTCTTACGGAGACTTCACCCCAACACCTGTGAAGAGACGATTCGAGAAACTCCAACTCCTGTGAGGACTTACATTATTGACGCCAACTCTGAAGCAACATCACCAATGCTAAGGTTTTATTCATTGTAATCATTATCTGTTTACAGCTCGTAATAATTACTTCAATGAGCTCATTGTACCTTAAATTTGACTACATTTTAAGCTAACTGCGCGATTTGTATATGAACATATCTGAAATGCATTACTTGGACACTATCTACTTCTAGTATACGTCAGGTGCCGCCAGATGAAAGTATGGGACTTCTGTTGTTTATATGTTTTAAACCACAAACTTTTTTAACTTCCTATCTTCCATACCTTAACAATTTTAAATTTTTGCCACAGTGATAACGATTTTCATGGATATCAACTTACAAATACCATAGCAAAAAACCACACACTCGAGTTTTAAGCTTGGATGTGTAAAGAAAGGTTTAACTTCCTTTTCTTGCTAAAATATAATGGCTGTTTGCTGTCACATATTCGGTTAAATCAGACTGACGTTTTTACTGTGGTCCTTGAGACCGCAAATAAGAAACTAGCTTTTCATTCCGACACAGAAAGAGAAATGAAGTAATGGCATCTTTCGGAGTGAGAACTTGATGTTATCACACGTTAAGCTGACTGTGGCTTCAGTCCTCGACTGAGATCAAAATCACTGTAGCTGAAAACTCAGATAAAGCTTGATGTCAAATAAAAAAATATACAGACAGTACGAAGCTAAACATCATTTTATCAAACACATAGGCGCATTTATCCTGGTTCTGCAATGGCACTTTATTAATAACCCTCGGGTGGGATTGTGACAAGCCCATACTGAAATTTGCCATATCTAATATAGAATCTATCTGTTCCTGAACAGTATCTGTGTGGAGTGCTGGTAGTGTGGCTCTAAGCATGACATTGTGATGCTAAACAGTGGTGTAGGCTGCTCCACGTCTTTGATCAAACACTGCAGCCGGGCCGTGGTGCCGTAGAACTCATTACAGAGCGGTCTGAGCCGGATCCCGTTCTCTCACCACCACAGATATGCATCAGCGCTTTGCTCGATCTCATCTGCTCAAACACTGCCTGCTTATTAGCTAAAGCTAGTCTAGCTTATAGTGTGCTCTAACACCAATTTATCCCAGCACACCAAATACAATTCCCTCTCTGTCCTCTCAGTTCCTCTTAAACAAACCACGGCCAGAAGATATACACAAGCCTGACCCATATTACAGACTATGACACACAAACACTATAAAAAAAGTCTGTAAAAATAGGGCACAATGTACTATATAAATATGAAGGTATTTCACATATTGTATTTTTAACAGGTGTTTAACCCTTATTTTGATTTACACATTGCATTGTGTTTTAAGGGTTAACAGAAATTTCCATAAAATTACTGGATAATGTCTTGGCAGATTTTTTTTTTCATTGTAAGAAAGATGTGGCTTATTAACAAGATACTGTCTCTAACATTTTATCATTGATAACAACTTTATTTGATATTGCATTTAGTTACTAAATTGCAACTTCATCATTACAAATGTGTAATTACAAATATTTTCAAATACATGACATACCAACTTCAATAGAAATTACATTAAAGTATATTTTAATTTATCATCACTGTTGCCAGTACATTCACTTTAAACATATTTCAAGGACAATAGAAGTATGAAATACATATTAAGATATTAAGTCCTAAATCAGTAAGTTTAACTAATTGCATTGAATATATATCTAAATATATTTTAATTTAATTGTAAATCAGATCCAATTAAGTGTCCAAAAAATTACATTCAGTTCACACTTAAGTATATTATTGTATAGTATTGTATATTTCTGTAGTACGTATGCCTACTTTACTTATAAAAGTATGCTAAAGTGAACTTTAGGGCGGTGCAGTTGAATCGACTCTTAGATAAAAATAACAATCGACTCTAAATAAAAAATCGAGTCCATATAAACTTCCCTCGTCCACTTCACGAAGTGGAACGCACTTCAAAATGGTGGCAGGGATTCCCCTGAGGGGATGTGCTTGGGGAATGGGGGGAAAATGTTTTATTCCCACATTCTGGCACATTGCCTTGTGTATTCACACCATTTTAAGCTGATATTGCATTTATGCTGTCTCATATGTATAGGATGAGTCCAAAATACACAGTAATTATGAAGCACTGGACAAAAAAAATACACAGATTACATACAGTTCCACTTTTGAGATTCTGAAGAGAGCATCAGATGGACACTTTACTTTTTCCCATGAAACCATGGGAAGGAGAACATATTTTAATAACAAATGAGAAGTTCATTTTCAAATGCAGTTCACAGTGATCCACATTATTTAAATACTCACGGCACAGCGCTGTTTCAATACAGTTAGTTTCTGGTCAATCTGGACCACTGGTGATTAGTGAATAAAACGCACTGAAATACAGCGTGCAACTGTGGCACCACTGTTTAGTGAATTTGCTCAAGAAAAGGTGAAACATTTATCGTACAGTAAGTGCTAGTTCTTCATTCTGCTTGTTTGCTTTCTTCTAATGTTCCAGAGGACAAGGTTGTGATCGTCCAGCAGGACCTTTAAAAGCTTGTAAAAGTTTTTGTTTTGTTGCTCTATAGTCCATTGAAGCAAGTAGCCCATAAACAAGTCACACTGTGGTATTCGACCTGTTCAAATAGAGCAACAAACAAACTTCAAAATCCATAATGGTCCTGAAGCTGTTAGTCGTCCCCAGTTCCCTTACCGTGGTATTACAAGATCTCATACACTATGACAAAAAATGGTTCTTCAGTGGTTATTTGCAGCAACAATCAAACTGACGCTTACTTTGGCTAGGAGAATAGACTCCTTGGGAAAGATGATCCTCTTTGGAATAATGAAAGGAAAATGGAGAAGAAAAATACCAAAATCATGCATTTGAATGTTGAATTTCGAAGATAAAGATATAAATGTCAACAATGGCTGAGACAATTGGAGGAAATGTATCCAATGTATCACTAAGAGGACAAAACTGAGTGGATAAAAGAATATGTCAAAGAATATGCTTCATCAAATTACCCCAAATCAAGCTTATTGGAAGAACGTGCCTGTGGTGACATTTCGGAAAATGATATTGTGTTGCTTCTTGCACGTGTCAAGTTTTTATAACGCTGCCTGTTATCGTGCGTATCGTGGAAGTTCATACATTAAATGTCCGGTGGGTTAATGCTCTACCGTGTTATATGTACCACTTACACCAAACCCTACTCTAAACAATACAAGCACATGTGCTACATTTGCAGAAGCAACGGTGCCAGTTTAGCTCGCATTGAGCTTTTTTATTGTACATATGGAGCTGGTTATGTGATGCAAACATGAAAATGTAATAGTTTACAAAAGTGATATGTTGAGTGTTTTGAGGACATACCAGGCAACAGAGAAAAAGTAAAGATTGTTCTTTTACATATGCTACTGACATTGTAACAATACAAAGCGGTTTGAAATTCAGCGAATTTAGACTTTAAATATTGCACTATACCCTGACTAAAGTCTACAGCAGTCAAATTCTATAGAGTTTGGACAGATCGTTTTCATACTAACTGCAAACCACATCAAAGTTCATCAAGTCATCTCCCAAACCAAACCTTTGCTGGAAAATTGCTTCTGGACCAGTCAAGTGAACCAGACTTTGATATCACTGCGCTCTATCGTAAAAACGCTTCTCTCAGTAATCATTAATAAACAAAGCTAAACAACATCGATCCTTTCATGTTTAAATGGCATTCTGGAAAAGTGCCAGCCACAATTGTCAGTAAAATAACAGCGTATGAAATCTGTTTGAAAATGGAGATCCTGCTGTTTAAATATCACTATTATTCAATATGTGTTTTGTGTGTAATATATCTGAAGGGATGTTTGACTGGAGTTGGCCCCTGTGATTTCTACCCAGCAGGACGCGGCACTAAGGCTTAAATGTACTTTCTCTCACAACAGGAAACAGCATCAGCCATTCACCGCAAATCAAAGCCTTTCAGTGTTATTATTTTATGATGTGCTGTTGCCATGGGAGGTGAACACATGTAGTGAGGCTTCATTTAACAGACAGTCACAGATAGGACATCCATATGGCAGGACATAACACAAACATACACACTCGTTACGTACTTTTTGTCTGGGTTTTTCACGTTCTCTCTCTTTCTTTGATGAGACGTCTGGTTTTAATTGCAGCTCTGAGATCAGGGAAGAGTAATGCAATCTTTATTGGGCTTAAGGTGAAAGGAGACGCTCTCATACAATCCTCTATTTATTGGGACAGCGGGAAACATCAGAGAAGAGAAGTGACGCATCCTCATTCCCCTGAGAGAATTCTTTTCGTAGCTTTATGCATTTCTATCTATGTACGCATTTTCTCTATTTGTGTGCCTTCTTGAGAATAGCTCCTCTATGTCGTTATGTGGATAGGTAACAAAATACTTCTGGGAAGTCAACATGCCCTGCGGTGTGTGATATGCTACACTCCATCCATATATATATATATATATATCTTAATTTTTTTCTTAGAATAACTATGCACAGCTCGACAATAAAGATGTATTACGCATGTTATTTACAATCATGCCAGTAATTCAGATTTCCACTCCCCTTCCAACATTTTCACTGTGCCAAAAAAGGAAAATATAACAATAAAAGGGTATTTTATAAACTGGCTAAACAGATAGCAGTAGATGATATATATATATATATATATATATATATATATATATATATATATATATATATATATATATATATATATATATATATATATAATGACATATATATAGCCAGTTTTGTATAACATCACATGTCAGTAGCATATTACAAAATGACCCATACAAAAGGTATTTGGAAAGTAGTTACTCATGGTTTGCTAGCCAGCAAAATAGCTTTGGATGTTTATTTTATTGTTTAGTTCATTGTATTATTTGTCATATCCGGTCCCAATCTCTTTCACCTGCAAAACGTTGCTGAGGAAATGTTACCACACCATTAGACCGTTTCATAAACCAGTGAGGCCAAACATGAAAAATGGTAATAAGAAATGGTGAAAAACTTGAATCTAAGATAAACACTTTCGCTTTGAAACCTCAAATCTTGACGTTGACAAAAAAAGAAACGTCCATGCATCAACTACCCATGTAAATGAATATGTGATTCATGCGCAGTTGTCAGGAGCACTGTCACTCAGTGAGAAACAAATTGACTCATTTTAGAGGGTGAGAAACAAAGAAGCACCCTGTCAGTCATACAGAAAGTGTTCAGTGCTGGCAGACCAAGCACGTCCAATATAACCCACTGTTCCTTCAAACATACAGCAGAGGCATGCATATACTCCCAGCATGCAGCACTGTTTCAGTATTTGACCATCAGTTTATTGTCAATATCAAATCTAAATTGACCCCATTTAATTGTGAATGATTGATCACAGCTTGTTATTACGAAGAAAAGACATTTGCATTTGTAATTTTTTCATCTGAATCCACTTTTCAGCTGATGTCATTTAGGCGTCCTTGTGGAAAAGAAATGCACTTTAGCAGAGTACTTATTATGGAAACAATATATCAGAATATACTGAAGTGCAAATTGATTGTTATGCATTCAAAATTTACAATTTAATGACATTATAATTCAATAAAATAAATGTAACCGTACCACACTATTGTATATCTGTCTGATTTAAAGTGGATTATCCCTTATATATTATATTATCTGAAAGTACAGGTTTAAAAAAATAAAAAGGATTTGAAGTGCACTACAAGTGATCATTCTATACGATTAAGCACACTTCTTTTCCACAAGGGCCATTTTGGTTATACCAATATCCCAAGAGCTATTTATCAATAGCATGTCCGCTTCAATTAATTAAACGTTAAACATTAAACTAAATGGTCTTTTACGTTTAAGGACTTTTCATGAATGGTTATTTTTAAGGAGTGATTACCTATAGTCAACACACTCATTCCTACTCCTCTGGGTCAGGGAGACTTTTTTTCCCGCAGAAAGCCTCTTTTCAATGCCTGAACACTTCACTTTTCTCTCTGCAATGTGGCATTTGTGCCTCTGCAAGTGACATGATGAGAGAGAGGAGGAGAAATATGTGAAGCAGTTCTTTAATGTATGGTTTTATTGCCGTCAGAAATAGCATCATTCTCTTGAGAGACTCTTGATATGTGTTTTATTTCAGCTGTTCCCCTTAGACACTGACTGCCCTTCAGCAGGATGTTGTTACAGGACTTACAACTTGACATGCCTTAAATGAATGTTGATGTATTATGGCAGATAAAAAATAAAGTATATTCCGTTAATTTTTGGATCTTGGAAGAGTTCAATTTGAGAATCTGAGTTTATATGTCACAATTCAGAAGGATAAACATAATTGTGAGATATACTCATTATTCTGTCTTTTTTTCCTCAGAATTGTGATATAAACTCAAATTTGAGAGTTATAAAGTCCAAACTGGGAGATATAAACATGCAAATGCAAGAAAAAAAAAGTAAAGAATTGTGAGATAAAAATGGTAGGCTACGTTTAAAAGTTATGCAATATGTAATAGGTTTAAATATGATCATCCTAAGTATACTACAAATCCGATAACACATTTACTGACATATTGCTTAAGACTTACTGGTATAAATATTACAATTAAACTTTATTTGGAGTACTTTATTGCACAATGGACATCTTTTAATAGGTAGAAGGTTTTCCCCAGTTTTACAGACAATGCTTAAGTCTAGTCTCAGACTAAAATGCATGTTTGAGCTGTTTTAACGGAAAACAACTTCCACTGACATATCTTAAACAACCCAGTCACACTAAATGCGTCTCTATAGCACGTGTTGTGTTAATCGTGCAATTTATATGCGAAAATTAGTTTTTACGTGCATATGTTACGCATGGGTAGGTTAGAGTATAGGTTTAGTAGTGGTGTGGGGTGCGTGTATTACAGGTCCTTCTAAAAAAATTAGCATATTATGATAAAGTTCATTATTTTCCATAATATAATGATAAAAATTAAACTTTCATATATTTTAGATTCATTGCACACCAACTGAAATATTTCAGGTCTTTTATTGTTTTAATTCTGATGATTTTGGCATACAGCTCATGAAAACCCAAAATTCCTGTCTCAAAAAATTAGCATATTTCATCCGACCAATAAAAGAAGTGTTTTTAATACAAAAAAAAAGTCAACCTTCAAACAATTATGTTCAGTTATGCACTCAATACTTGGTCGGGAATCCTTTTGCAGAAATGACTGCTTCAATGCGGCGTGGCCTGGAGGCAATCAGCCTGTGGCACTGCTGAGGTGTTATGGAGGCCCAGGATGCTTCGATAGCGGCCTTAAGCTCATCCAGAGTGTTGGGTCTTGCGTCTCAACTTTCTCTTCACAATATCCCACAGATTCTCTATGGGGTTCAGGTCAGGAGAGTTGGCAGGCCAATTGACCACAGTAATACCATGGTCAGTAAACCATTTACCAGTGGTTTTGGCACTGTGAGCAGGTGCCAGGTCGTGCTGAAAAATGAAATCTTCATCTCCATAAAGCTTTTCAGCAGGTGGAAGCATGAAGTGCTCCAAAATCTCCTGATAGCTAGCTGCATTGACCCTGCCCTTGATAAAACACAGTGGACCAACACAAGCAGCTGACATGGCACCCCAGACCATCACTGACTGTGGGTACTTGACACTGGACTTCAGGCATTTTCCTTCTCCCCAGTCTTCCTCCAGACTCTGGCACCTTGATTTCCGAATGACATGCAACCACTGAGCAACAGTCCAGTGCTGCTTCTCTGTAGCCCAGGTCAGGCGCTTCTGCCGCTGTTTCTGGTTCAAAAGTGGCTTGACCTGGGGAATGCGGCACCTGTAGCCCATTTCCTGCACCCGCCTGTGCACGGTGGCTCTGGATGTTTCTACTCCAGACTCAGTCCACTGCTTCCGCAGGTCCCCCAAGGTCTGGAATCGGTCCTTCTCCACAATCTTCCTCAGGGTCCGGTCACCTGTTCTCGTTGTGCAGCGTTTTTTGACACACTTTTTCCTTCCCACAGACTTCCCACTGAGGTGCCTTGATACAGCACTCTGGGAACAGCCTATTTGTTCAGAAATTTCTTTCGGTGTCTTACCCTCTTGCTTGAGGGTGTCAATGATGGCCTTCTGGACAGCAGTCAGGTCGGCAGTCTTACCCATGATTGCGGTTTTGGGTAATGAAACAGGCTGGGAGTTTTTAAAAAACTCAGGAATCTTTTGCAGGTGTTTAGAGTTAATTAGTTGATTCAGATGATTAGGTTTATAGCTCGTTTAGAGAACCTTTTCATGATATGCTAATTTTTTGAGATAGGAATTTTGGGTTTTCATGAGCTGTATGCCAAAATCATTAGTATTAAAACAATAAAAGACCTGAAATATTTCAGTTGGTGTGCAATGAATCTAAAACATATGAAATTTTAATTTTTATCATTACATTATGGAAAATAATGAACTTTATCACAATATGCTAATTTTTTGAGAAGGACCTGTATACATTTGGTTAGGATTAGTCGTGTGAGGTGCGCGTGTATTACACCAAATACACGTTTTCAAACGCAAGTGAAAATTGCGTATCATCTGCACGTAAAAATTCATAGAATGTGTCAGTGCCATTTTTTGGTCTCAAGGTGCACATCAGTAATGTTTTTTTCTTAGGCGCATTTATAAAAGCTACTTAAATGTCCTAATTTAACTAAGGCCTAATCCTGACCTAAACCAGGCCTCAATGTCTAACTTTAAAAAAAATGAATGAGGAGGGTTGTGAATGACGTCCTGTATCGATAAATACCCAAGGTATTTACGGGTAAAACGTGCAATTACCTGATATGTAGAATTCCTTTAGTAAACACGGAGCCTGTGTGCAAATAAACACTATCAAGGAGTATAGTTCATTTATAGTGAAGTAACTGAAAAAAAGAATAAGACGAGAGAGAATTGCTCAATTTGTCCTCCACTGAACAGCCTACAGCAATACAGCTGTTAAAAGAAGAATGCAAATATCACACACACTCAGCAGGCTCCTTTTTTAATCCTAAATTAAATTAGGATTTAATATAATTTCCGTTCAATTTCAAAACAGGATTTAAAACACATGTGCCGACCCAGACAGAGAAGTAAAAATAATAAACAATGAAAGAAAGTGTTTTGTGAGACAGATTAACCTGAACGAACAAATCCTTCTGGATAACATGTAGGGATGTGAATGGCAATTAAGTCAATCTCTCTAGTTGGTCTTTCTCACCCATTTGTCTCTCTCTTTATTGTCTTTCTCTTCCTGTGCCATCAAACACTTTACAGACAGGACACTGATTATAGCATTCAATCTCAATCCGAGAGCCACACAACACACACGCAAACTGAATGTGGCATTCATACAGTGTAGTTAACTTTTGTTAACTCAGCAACAATACAAATCATAAACTAAATTTAAAATCATAATTGTTTAAAATCATAACTAAATACAGTAGTAACAATGTCATTTTAAGCACTGAAATGACCTAAAGTGCAGAAACAACATGAACCGTCTGACAGATGACACCATGTTTTGTCTTTTGTCTGCATAGTGTTGAACATTTCTCAACTTCCCACAATCCCCAACATGAGCCTGTAGCTCAGCACTTTTAGAGAGTAATTGCAAATGCCCAATTCCAGAACCACTTCACTGGACACACACATGAGTGCGCCGATCGGTCCCATTAAGCCCTGAATGTTTTTACTAAAGCCCTGAATGTATTTTAATAACTCGGTGCTCATGCTTGGTCATTGTCACTATTAAATTCATTCAGAGCTGCATTCTTCTCTGTAGACCAGATAGGCTACTCACAAAATCTGCTGCATAATGTAGATTATAAACTGAATTAATGCAGAGCCTCCTATATAAATAAATAAACCATGAACCAATGGCCTGTCACCTGTACTCCAGAATATGGAAAGCCATTGTTACACCACATGTTGAAGCAGGGACGGAAGCAGGATCCAAGTGCATACTTTATTAAAACGCAACCACGCAACCACATTCAAATTGTGTTTACTTCAAAATGTAAAAAATGTTTTGTTCTTCATGGCTGTCACGGTTTGGGTGCACGCAACCACGCAACCACGCAACCACGCAACCACGCAACCACGCAACCACGCAACCACGCAACCACGCAACCACGCAACCACGCAACCACGCAACCACGCAACCACGCAACCACGCAACCACGCAACCACGCAACCACGCAACCACGCAACCACGCAACCACGCAACCACGCAACCACGCAACCACGCAACCTTAACAAAAGACAAGGAACACTGAAACACTAGGCTTAAATACACACAGGGCTAACGACAAGACAAGGGACACCTGTGAACATTTAAACAATCAACCAATGACAACATGACACAACAGACAAGGGAACACAAGGCAGGATCACAGGACTAAAACAGAGGATCACATGACAGATCAGAACAAGGACCAAGAAACAAACACCCAAACCGTGACAGCCATGAAGAACAAAAACATTTTTACATTTTACATCAAGTAAACACAATTTGAACATTTGGACATGTTTGAGGCTGAGACTAAGGTTAGAGAGACTTACTTTGACTTCAGGGGATATTCAAATTAATTAACCAAGCATTAATACCATTGATCAGCCCCACCAAACGTGGATGTTTTTTCCACTAAGAAACAAACTTTATGATTGACATTATGAACATAATGAACATTATGACATTTGATTGATACTGTGAAGCTGCTTTGATGCAATTTATATTGTGAAAAGCGCTATATAAATACACTTGACTTGACTTGACTTCAGTACTATGACAATATTATATAATATTGCACACACACACACACACACACAAACAAACAAACAAAACGAACATACACATACGCATGTTTTATGGGGACTTTCCATATATGTAATGGTTTTTATACTGTACAAAACTTTATATTGAATCCAATAACCCTAACCCTACCCCTAAGACACACACACACACACACACACACACACACACACACACACACACACACACACACACACACACACACACACACACACACACACACACACACACACACACACACTTTCAAGAAATGATAGAATCAATAAATAGACCTCTCCCCATTCACACTAAGTACACTTGCTAGTACACTGCACTTCAAAAAGAGTGAAACGGCCGTATCATTTACTTAAAGGTGCATTTTGTAATATTTAGGAGGATCTGTAGACAGAAATGCAATATAATATACATAACTGTGTTTTCATATACATAACTATGTTTTCAGTGGTGTATAAATAATATATACATTATTACAAGGAACAATATTACCACACGAGGGAAGTCATTGTGGTGTCCATGAAGATGTGAAAAAATATGCATAATCTAGCTTCCACATTTACCCAAATTATTCAGGCTAATTGTAGTAATGACGGATCAAACCTGTTTGTCCAATAGTGGCAAGACACATAGGTATATAAGGACACTGGACAAAGTGGATTGTCCGTCAAGAACCAGGTAACAAAATTCTGAAATCACAAAATCACCTTTACCATCATGTAAGTTAATTAAAAACCTTCCAAATCCGCCATTATAATAGCAATCCGCCATGGAACAAGCGCGCCTGCTTTTCAAGGGAATGTGAGATGACGCTCTGATTGGTTTATTGCACTTTACACCCAAAACCACTCCTATGAGTAATGAAACTTCTTCAGACCAACCCATTTTAGATTTGCGTCAGACGCAAGAGTCGTTTATCCCTCAGGTATAATAGCAACAGCGCCCGAGATCAGCCCACAAAGTTAAGTGCGTTTCGTGTTTGATACTTGCGTTTCAGATCATTAAAATAGGGTCCTAAATCTGACTGGTTTCATTGGTGACCTCATGTAAATGAGATGCGGACCATGGTGCGGCCCAGTGGGGAAAAGGTTGAAAACCACTGAATGTTCTGGTTTCTATCGTAAGTGAAATGATTTGAGCATTTGTTTATGGTGAAAGTAAGCTGTATATTACAGTTTTTTTTATTCGCTTTGGTACTATTTTCACAAGTAAGGTGTACATTTTCAAAACTCTTAGTACACAAATACAAACTGATCACACTTGTGACGCAGCTAGTCATTCTTTCAAAACGTGATCCCATGCTTTCATTACAGTTATACATTTTTCAGTCCACATAATCCTTGTTTCAAACACAAGATTATTGTAATATGTAATGAGAACGTTTGGTTTAATCACAGAAACACAACAGTATGATCTTCTTTCAGTTTAGTACTTTTAACAATCAGTTCATTCAACAGCAAACAATGCAAGATACATGTTTCAAATCACCCTTGTTCCTGACATAATTACAGTAATACAGGCTACAGTTGCCACATTAGAAAATACACGTGAATTACCTATGTAATTGAATCCATAATGTTTGTAATAGTATCTGCAGTGAGTTATCAAAAGCTGTGATGAAGTATGACACAGCCATGAGGTTCTGTGCTAGAACAGAGTTTGCTGGCAATACAGTAAATAATTTCACTCTATACCATTTGACTGAATCTATACTGTAGTGGACCTTTACAGATGAAGGTTGAGTTACAGTATGTGGCAGTCTCTACCGTGGTAATCTGTTTACAGTATCACATGGCATACATACTGTAATGTAAAATGTTGTATTTGATGCCATCTGTCTCCCTTCTGCTGATGCATCTCCAATCAATCTAATGTTTTATTACAGTCATTGACCGTTTCCTCTCCATTATACTCTATTCTGCTTTACAGTGTTTTCACAAATGGCAAATTTCTCTCTATCTCTCTCACACACACATGCGTGTACACACACTTTGAACATAGTGGTGGTTATTATCTATAAATCACTTGTGTAAAAAGAATTCATTACACTTGGTTATCCGGAAATTGCAAACAAGTTCTATAGAAACTGTGGTAACCCTTTACTTGAAGGGGTGTGCATAAGACTAACATGACACCTTCATAATCATGACATGACACGTTATGAATATGAAGGACGTTTTATGCATGTTTATGACAACTGTCATTAAGTGTCATTCGCTCAATTATGACATTTTTAATGCAAATATGACATTGTTTGAGATGTCTTTGTTATGACACCTTGACATAAGCCAATACATCATAACCTGTCAGTGTCTTTGTCATGACAACTTGACATTACTAAGACAACACAACCTGTCATAAACATGACATAACAGATTAATTATCAAACTTAAGAAACCACTTAGCTTTATTGGTTAACTTTACATTAAACTGTCAGGTGGCTGGTTTTGACATTGGCTGTCATGAAGCCATTATAACTGTTTAATGACTAATTCAATTTGTGCCACTGTAGTTGAGGTCACGAAAAATATTCATGACACAGTTATAATGGACTGATGACAGCCAATGTCAAAACCAACCACATGACAGTTTAACTTAATTTAATGTCAAGTTGTCATGACAAAGACACTGACAGGTTATGATGTATTGGTTTATGTCAAGATGTCACAACAAAGACATCTTAAACAATGTCATATTTACATTCAAAATGTCATAATTGAGCGAATGACACTTAATGACAGTCATAAACATCCATAAACCCTACTTCATATTCATGACATATGTAATGTCATCGTTATGAAGGTGTCATGTCAGTCTTATGCACACCCCTTCAAGTAAAGTGTTACCGAAACTGTATATATAATCAATATCTATAGAAATCTATAGGTGTACCAAATGATTAATTGATTAACCATTAAGATCAGTTGGATTAAATAATAGACAAATGTATTAAACTGAACAAAAAGAGATGCAAATCAAAAGTTTGATAATAAGAGCTTTATGAAAGGCAGTTGCCGTGAATGAAACATTTATGTAGATGAAACACTTATTTTGTGTTGTGAAAAGGATACTTTGTGATTTTGTGAATTGTACTAACACAATTGAAAACATGCTGAAATGTTTGAAAAAAGTGCACTTTTGATGATCTGTTGTGATATTAGCACTAAGAGTTTTGAAAATGTGCACCTTACTTGTGAAAATAGTACTAAAGCAAATAAAAAAAACCCTCTATTATACTGACCTACATTAAGTACCATCTTGGCTACTTGTCCAACGAATATTGATTATATACGTATTGGTCTTTATAGTAAATAATGAATGTTTTTATCTTTTATCTAGAAATATCAATATTAAATCAACATTTAAGGTTTGAACCGAAACTAATACATTTAGCTATATTGAATTTGAGTATCTTTTTCCGTAAGTATCCATTTTCAGTAACATAGAGAATAATATACAGTATACTGATTAAACGCTTATCAATAGAACAAATACAGCAGGAACAAAACCACACAAGAGATGGATTAATGTAGAGAATTATTCATCTCTGTCAAATTGATGGACCCTGCAGTGGTTGGTGAGATTATTTGAGTGTTTGGTGAGGGATGCTGGTTGCTAGAACATCAGTCTGGTATTGATGTTTCTGTTGGGATGGTTAATTGGGGTGGAGAGGGGGACGTAATTCAGGTCTGTGTTAAGGAGGGAAAGTAGTCCCCCTTCATTTCTTACACTGATAGCTTTTCGATGGTGAAGCCCCGAGCGTGTGAGACAGATGATGTATGGTGAGGTTGCAAGCAGACACAATTCAATGCTTCCTGAGGTATTTGTACCTCTGCGGCCTTTATACGACTAGAAATAGATGCACGGGAATGAACTTTTATGAATACAGTCAAATATTAGCCATCACATCAGCACTACTGTTTTAACTGTAGTGTGCTATTTGATCATTAAGGTGCATTGCACAACTTTTCATGTTAAAAATACGTGTTTTTCTTCCTATACATGCTTAAAGAACTGCCTGATGGGCTGATTGAGCCCTTCTCTGCTCACTGAGATTGCCTCTATAATCCTGTACAGTAAAATATATAAGAGGGATTCGGGCTCGAATTTGCGCGTTCACGCTCACCAGGCTGTCTCGCAAGTTTGTGTATTCGCAGGCGCCGCCATTCTCTGAATCAGCGGACAACTCGTGCGTCAAAAGTAGAAGATGGATTCAAAGAGACCGGCTTGTAGTCCATTCCAAACTCCAACGCAAACTCCACGTAAAGTTAAAAAAAAGAAACATTTTGTCTCGTGCCACCAAAGGGCCAAATTGGAGTCAGACAAGCGTCGGAGTAAGACACATTTCGCATGAATGTTTGTCAGTGTGTATTGTCCCTGTCAAAATATCTACTCAAATCAGCGCAACATGTAGTTTAGTGATTAGCAAAACAGTTCAAGATTCTTGAGTGTGATATAATATGCTGAAAAATATGACCGATAATTAGTCACAAATGTTGAGTAAATTCTAACAGAAAAAGGATGTATTGTTATTGGAATATTATACTTAGCAGATCAATAAAACAGGCTGAACCCCGCAAGTCCTCAGCGGCTTAGCCTGTTTGGGTTTTATGAAAACGTCATGGTGACATTTGATAGTTTATAAGCTTGAGACATTTGAGTGAACGTTATTGACCCACTGTGTACGGTATGATTATTATTTTGAACTATTGCGAAGTAATCAATTATATTGTTTATGAACGTGTTTTTATAACTATACAATCATAGGTGGATACAATAAACACATAAAGTTTTCTACCACCCCCGTTTTCACCTCACACATAAGAGTAATTTACTCAAATGTCTTTCCTTCCATATATTTGAAATGACTTGCAGATTTATAACTTTATTACCTCTGAAGACATTTTGGCTGTACACCAAAGATCTGTGCGGCAGATGCTCCTTTAGCTACGAACAGCTCGTGTTCGTACATGCGTGCGTGTGTGTGTGTGGTCTATGAGCGTGCACAACTCTGGTTGCAGTTTCGCTTGTCGCCTGAGGGGGCGTAGTTCTGCAAAAACTCAGAAACCTGCGTTTTGCACCTTTAATATATTTTAAATGTACTAAATTGCAACTTTGTCCATACATGTGTAATTACAAACATATTAAAAAGGAAAACACGTTTCAATAGAAAAAACATTAAAGTATAGAAAAATCACAGTTCCCTTTCAGTCGCTCACGTTCGACGTGACGTCGACGTGGCGACGTAATGGGATCACTTCAGGGAGCCCTATCAACTTCGAGTATCTACAGAACAAGCCAATGAACGTTGGCGTGCGTGAAAGCGTCACGCGCCCCCGCCCCGCAGCGCGGGTATAAACAGGAAGCGGGCGCACGCACTCATTGTCTTTCGCTTCGGAGCCGAGCTTGACTTCTGAGCTACAGACTGCTGATACAGGGAAGAAGAAGGCTTTATCTAGTGCTGGTGTGACGCCGGGATCAGCGGTGGCCGCGAGCATTTCACAACAGCTGTTTTCACAGCTTGGTTTGTGTGTGTGTGTGACTGTGTCGGTCTCGTGGGCGTTCCTACATTGAGAGTGTACCCCGATTACACTGCGGCCATCCCTGGGTGCTTCAGCACTAAAAGAGCTTTTTATTTTTTTCCTGTTTGTTATTTTTACTAAAAGAGCAACACAAGCGTGACCCTGCGTCCTTTTCAGGATGTCATTCCGCTTGTGCGTTTCTGGATGCGGTCATACCCTGGCGCCAGGCGACGGCCACAATAGCTGCATCTCGTGTTTGGGCATTCAGCATGCTGAGGCAGCTTTTGTGAATAGCTCATGTTCCCATTGCGGGAATATGACTATGATAGCGCTAAGATCGAGACTCGCTTACCTCAAGGGAGGTGCAGTCCCCTCGCCTATGCCCCGATCTAGTGTCTATTCTGGACCTCAGAAGAGACCTACTTCTGTGCATGACCAGGGTGATCTGAGGATTACCGTGAGGGCTACCCCGCCGAGGCAATCTCCGTGGGCCCCTCACGCCTCACAAGCGCTACCGCCGTTGGACCCTTCGAATGGGCGTGCTGGTCCTTCTCTTGGACGACCACTCGTCTCCTTTGGGGCTCCACCTGACGATCAGATGTCGATCGCAGCATCGGAGGGGGAGCTTCGTTCCTCTGGAGATGAGGATTCGGCTGCGTTGCCCCCTTCGGGGCGTGTAGCGTTGCCCGAGTCCGATCCAGAATGGTGCTATGCTTTCCCGGGCCGCCGAGAAGGTCGGGCTTGTGTGGAACCCTCCACCACGTCCCGAACCTTCCCGGTTGGACGATTGGTTTCTCGGGGCAGCCGTGCTGGTTCTCAGCGCGCCGCCCCGGTACCTTTCTTTCCGCTTCCTCCTGGCGGGGCAATCCACGCCTCCTGTCAAAGGCATGTAAGTTTTTGTCTGGTCTTACGGTGAAGGCTTACAGAGCCTGTGGACAGGCTGCTTCCGCCCTCCATGCCATGGCGCTTCTGCAGGTCCATCAGGCCCAGGCGCTCATGGACATGAACGAGGGTGGTTCTGACCCAGAGCTCTTCCGGGAGCTCCGTGTGGCAACTGACCTCGCCCTCCGGGCGACGAAAGAAACCGCACGTTCCGTTGGTCAGGCGATGTCCACCCTGGTGGTCCAGGAGCGCCACCTCTGGCTCAACCTGGCTGACATGAGGGACACTGACAAATATCGGTTCCTGGATGTCCCTCTCTCCCCGGTTGGGTTATTCGGCGACGCGGTCGAGAGCTTTGCCCAACAGTTCTCGGCCGCCCAGAAGCAGACGGAGGCCATCCGACACATCCTGCCCCGGCGGACTGCTGCTGCTCCCACCTGTCCGCCGGCTGCAGTCCCTCCGTCTACTCGTCGCTGAGGTCGGCCTCCTTCGGCGTCCTCCGCTCCCGCGAAGCCTCAGCAGCAGCCTTCGTCTAGGCCTCAGCGTGGAGCAAGCCGCAGGAAGCCGACCACGCCCGTCCAGGCCGCTGCCAAGCCAGGCGGCAAGCGGAGGTGCAAACGTCCCTGAGACGGGCGACCCGGAGGTGGATCAAGTTGCTCTTCAGGAGATGGTGAACGCGCCGCTCCTTCCCCCGGTGGAGGGCCGGGCGGAGAATCTTTTGTTTCCTTTTGTTTCTGTTCCGCCACTGGCCCCCTGGCCCCCACAATTTCAATTAAAGAGCAATTTCTGAAACCTCTGGGTCCCAAGAGGGCGCGCTTGGCGGTCGACAACGCTATGCCTTGTCACCCTCAGGCCCCTCTTCTATCGCCAGCGAGCAGCAGTGGCTGTGTCCCGGATGCAGTGTTGCCTCCGCACATTCACTCTGCTCTTCGACGGAAGCAGGTATGTGTCGCACCTCACACCCAGACCCCACTCCGGGCCGCTATGCCGTCCGAGTCGAGTCCCTGCATTCCGCCGCGCTGCCCCACCCCGGGTACGTCTGTGGTCCCGTTGGTCCCGCTTGTGCGGTGTCTGGGAGCCTGGCTAGCGCTTCCCAGCCCGTCCCGCTGGCTCATCCGTACTGTCAGACTCGGCTATGCGATTCAGTTCGCCCGGCGGCCCCCGCGCTTTAGGGGCATTCAGTTCACCCGTGTTCTGGCGGACAGTGCCCCTGTGCTCAGGGCAGAGATCGCAGTCCTACTGGCGAAGGACGCGATCGAGCCGGTCCCTCCAGCCGATATGAAGACCGGCTTCTAAAGCCCGTACTTCATTGTACCCAAGGCGGTGGGTTACGGCCAATCTTGGACCTGCGTGTCCTGAACCGGTCCCTTCACAGGCTGCCGTTCAAGATGCTTACGCAGAAACGCATTTTCAAATGCATCCGTCCCCAAGATTGGTTTGCAGCGATCGACCTGAAGGACGCGTACTTTCATGTCTCGATTCTCCCTCGACACAGACCGTTTCTTCGCTTTGCGTTCGCAGGGCGGGCATATCAGTACAAAGTCTTACCCTTCGGGCTGGCCCTGTCGCCCCGTGTCTTCACGAAAGTCGCGGAGGCGGCCATTCCTCCCATGTGCGAGTGTGGTGTTCGCATTCTCAACTACCTCGACGACTGGCTTATTCTTGCCCAGTCGAGAGAGCAGTTGTGCGAACACAGGGACATGGTTCTCAGTCACCTCAGCCACCTAGGGCTTCGGGTCAACTGGGAAAAGAGCAAACTCACCCCCGGGCAGTGGATCTCTTTTCTCGGTATGGAGCTGGACTCGATCAACATGACAGCGCGCCTCACAGAGGCCCGCGTCCAGTCAGTGTTGAACTGCGTGAGTACTCTCATACGCAGAACAGCGGCACCACTGAAACTTTTTCAGAGGCTCCTGGGGCATATGGCATCTGCAGCCGCGGTAACGCCGCTCGGATTGCTTCATATGAGGCCGCTTCAACACTGGCTCCACGGTCGAGTCCCGAGATGGGCGTGGCAGAGCGTCTCGTGCCGGGTCCAAGTGACCCCGCACTGTCGCCAAACTCTCACCTTGTGGTCGGACCCTTCGTTCCTGCGGGCAGGTGTTCCCCTAGAACAAGTGTCCAGGCATTCTGTGGTCACCACGGATGCCTCTGCCACCGGGTTGGGGGCCACGTACAACGGGCATGCAGCTTCAGGTCTGTGGACGGGGCCTCAACTGCATTGGCACATCAACTGCCTCGAGTTGTTAGCAGTTCATCTTGCGCTGGGCCACTTCAAAACGCCGCTACTAGGCAAGCATGTACTGGTCCGTACGGACAGCACTGCGACCGTTGCGTACATCAACCGTCAGGGTGGTCTACGCTCCCGCCGCATGTCACAACTCGCCCGCCATCTCCTCCTTTGGAGTCAGAAGCATCTGAGATCGCTTCGTGCCATTTATATTCCGGGCCTACTCAACCGTGCAGCCGACGAGCTCTCACGGCAGCAGGTGCTACCAGGAGAATGGCGACTCCATCCCCAGGTTGTCCAGCTGTTTTTCAGGCGCTTCGGGACCGCACAGGTAGATCTGTTTGCCGCCCCGGACACGTCTCACTGCCAGTTGTTCTTTTCCCTGACCGAGGGGACCCTCGGCACGGATGCTCTGGCACACAGCTGGCCCCCAGGTCTATGCAAGTATGCGTTTCCCCCAGTGAGCCTTCTTGCACAGACCTTGTGCAAAGTCAGGGAGGACGAGGAGCAGGTCTTGTTAGTGGCGCCGTATTGGCCCAACCGGACCTGGTTCCCGGAACTGGTGCTCCTCGCGACAGCCCCTCCCTGGCCCATTCCTCTGAGAGAGGACCTGCTCTCTCAGAGACGGGGCACCTTGTGGCACCCGCGTCCAGACCTCTGGAAACTCCATGTCTGGTCCCTGGACGGGATGCGGAGGTTCTAGGTGACCTACCCCAGGCGGTAGTTGACACCATCACTTCCGCTAGAGCCCCCTCTACGAGGCGCCTCTATGCGTTGAAGTGGAACCTGTTCGTTGATTGGTGTTCTTCTCATGAGGAGAATCCCCGATCTTGCTCGGTCAGAGCCGTGCTTTCCTTCCTGCAAGATGGGTTGGAGCGAAGGCTGTCTCCCTCCACCCTTAAAGTGTATGTTGCCGCTATCGCCTCACATCACGATGCAGTTGAAGGTAAGTCACTGGGAAAGCACGACCCGATCGTCAGGTTCCTGAGGGGGGCAAGGAGACTAAATCCTCCTCGCCCGCTCTCTTTACCTTCTTGGGATTTGTCTCTGGTCCTTTCGGCACTTCAGAGACCACCCTTTGAGCCTTTGCAGTCAGCAGAGTTAAAAATTCTGTCCTGTAAAACAGTACTCCTGGTTGCATTGGCCTCCATCAAGAGGGTAGGGGACCTGCATGCATTTTCGGTCGACGAATCGTGCCTGGAATTCGGCCAGGCTAACTCTCACGTGATCCTGAGACCCTGGCCCGGATACGTGCCCAAGGTTCCCACCACTCCCTTTCGGGACCAGGTGGTGAACCTGCAAGCGCTGCCTTCGGAGGAGGCAGACCCAGCCCTGCCTTTTCTCTGTCCCGTCCGTGCTCTGCGCCTGTACGTGGACAGAACTCAAAGCCTCAGGACCTCAGATCAGCTCTTCGTCTGTTACGGAGGTCAGCAGAAAGGGAAGGCTGTCTCCAAGCAGAGGATGGCCCACTGGATAGTGGATGCCATCGCCTTGGCTTACGAAGCCCAAGGCGTGCCTTGCCCGCCCGGGTTGAGAGCCCACTCCACTAGGGGTGTCGCTTCTTCTTGGGCGCTGGCACACGGCGCCTCGCTGACAGACATCTGTAGAGCTGCGGGCTGGGCGACACCTAACACGTTCGCTAGGTTTTATAGCCTACGTGTTGAGCCGGTTTCTTCCTGTGTGCTCGCTTCAACCAGCCGGTAACACCGAAGTTCCCGCTCTTGTGTCGGCTTGCTACGCCACTCCCCTCCACATGGAGCGGATACGTGCGCTTTTCTGCTCCAGTCGAGTTCCCCACTCAGGCGAACCCTGTAGAGTTCCTCCGTACCCCTTCGGCAGTCAGACGTTGCGGAGCGTCCGACGCCAGGCCTAGTGCTCGTATGCTTGTTTAACTTGTGCTAGGCTGGGTTCCATATGTGGTGATCCCTACGGCGATCCCATATGCGTTTTCTTCCGCGATCAGCTCCCTGCGGTGAGCCCGTGTCTTCCCTTGGCAGACTCCGCTCTGCCGTCACTGTCTGGTGCTGCCTCCCCCTTCTCAGGCTGGAGCCACCCCAGTGACATTCCATATGTTGCACTGCCCCTCTGGCCAGTCCATATGTGTATTCTCCACATGTTACCTCCATTCGGGCAGGATGTGGCTCCGCAGCGTCCCTCTCCTCTGGAAAGGCACGCTTTCCCAGTGTTATCCAAGAGTTCCACTGTGTGGGGTTTAAAGGAACAGCAGTGAACTCCCTCTATGCAGGTCTTCGGCCCCAGCCATTTGGGGGTCTGAGAGTCTTCCGTAGGGCGCTGGATGTGGCAGCTACCGTGGCGTTTTCCATGGGATCCCATTACGTCGCCACGTCGACGTCACGTCGAACGTGAGCGACTGAAAGGGAACGTCTCGGTTACTAATGTAACCCTCATTCCCTGAAGGAGGGAACGGGAGACGTGACGTCCGGTCGCCACGGTTGCTGACCATCGCTGTACGGCCGTCTCAATCTCGGCTCCTCAGCGAAAAACAATGAGTGCGTGCGCCCGCTTCCTGTTTATACCCGCGCTGCGGGGCGGGGGCGCATGATGCTTTCACGCACGCCAACGTTCATTGGCTTGTTCTGTAGATACTCGAAGTTGATAGGGCTCCCTGAAGTGATCCCATTACGTCGCCACGTCGACGTCACGTCTCCCGTTCCCTCCTTCAGGGAACGAGGGTTACATTAGTAACCGAGACGATTTTTTTGTTGCGCTGCGATGTGTTACGTGTACAGAAAAAATTCAATGCCATATTATATAAAAATTATAAGAATTGAGTAATATTAATTGTAAAACATGTAGTTACTATAGGGTTAGGATTTGGTTATAGTTGCATGTATTATATATAATTTACTGTTATTACTATAATAACTACATGTACAGGACACTAAAATAAAGTCTTAAATGATTAGTTTAGTTGTGAAGAGTATGAACATTTCACTGAGATTCAACAGCTTTAATCAGCAAGACACGTACATTTAATTATTGTGCAAATTGTACTTACCGGTAGTTACTTGTGCCAAAACAATGGCAATGTCCTTACATTAATAGGCCTATATTTTACATCTGGTTCGTAAAAGTAACTAATTGTTTAGAGATCTTTTAGAGAAGTTATTGTTTTAAGAAAAACAATGCAATTTGAGAATTGAGCCAAAACAATTGAGAACAAAATTAAATGCAATTATACAGTGACTCCAAAACAATATTGAAGCTGTCTTTGGCATGTGTGTAAATCTGAATATAGTTACAATTTTAAAATATAGTTACCAAAATATAAATGCATTTTCTATATTGATTTGTATGTGTGCATTGTAGTTTTTGATGGGGTCTGCTGTCTCTTTAAGTTTGTGTCCTCAAATGTATGAAAGTTATTCATTTTATTGTGTTTTAATTTTAATCTGTCTCTACCTTTTTACTTTTCCGTATCAGACTGAAATTTTTCTCTCTCTCTCTCTCTCTCTCTCTCTCTCTCTCTCTCTCTCTCTCTCTCTCTCTCTCTCTCTCTCTCTCTCTCTCTCTCTCTCTCTCTCTCTCTCTCTCTCTCTCTCTCTCTCTCTCTCTCTCTCTCTCTCTCTCTCTCTCTCTCTCTCTCTCTCTCTCTCGCCCTTTTTTAGGACTTTTGTAATGTGTTTCAGTGCCTGGGGTCTGAAACAAATGATCACAATGCATTACAGAGAGACACTGAGAATGAATGCGTGTATGTGTACGTATTTATGTGTATATGTGTGTCCATGTCACAGCTATCATATTATATTCATACCTTCAATTTATAATACTCATATCGCTCTAAAAGCACCTCCAGGACTAAACCACAGACCAGAGAGAAACCTGTACATATTATTACCAGACTTATTTCCAGTGCTTTAGGATATTGATTCAATTTTAGAACTTGGCATTATACATGAGTAATGTTTTCCATTGTGAAAAGTGATTTCAGAATGATGTTTAAATGCATTATTAGAACATTTCACAGTTGGAATTGGGTGGTAGTGCTATGAGAGTCAAATAAAACAACATTTGTTTTTGATATATTTTGTTAAATTCATTATATATAAATGTAATATATAAAGCTTTTAAATTGGCTATGTTTCTAGGTTATAGCTACAGAAACATCTGACCTGTAATATTTCAATGTTTAATTTAATAAAATGAGACTTTAGGACAATTCAGATCAGCACCGTTTTACTTGGAGTGTTATGTTTGTTTTTAATCCGAGTATGCAGTAAAAAAAATATCGGTTGAATAATCGGTTATCGGCATGTACGGTCAAACCGAAATATCGATATCGGTAAAATCCACTATCGGTCGACCTCTAGTTTCATGTCGGCCAAATGAAGTATTTGTCAGTGCATGAGATATTGGCCTGTTTCGCGTCGACCAAAGAGACCGCTCTGCCTCCTGTATTGACCAAGAAGGACATTTTTAGACTTTTTGTGTTTCCAGTATTGGCCAGAAAGGCAATTCCATAACCATCCACCTGCACTGCCCAGGATAAAATCTAAGATATTTTATTACAAAGCCAGCCATTTAAAAACACATTTTTGAAAAAAAAAAAAAAAAAAATGCGAATGTTAGAAGCGAATGTCACCCAATTCACGAGACAGGTTGGTAAAGCTTATATACCAACCTGCTACAACCTATAAAATGGTCACTGAAATGATTCTCAGTGCTTATGTGCAGAAGACGTGGGATAACACAACTAGGATGACCTCGCTTAAACAAAAAGACTGATAGGAACTATCCAATGCCTGTGATGACAGTGTTTTAGAGGGCTTGTGGGTGAAACGGCTGAGAAAATGGCAAGCCTTGAGGAAGGAATATGTGTGTTTGCCTCTGTATGTGTGTGTGTGCACACTCCCCTGCTGATAATAGAAAGTGTCACAACCTACAAGACTTTTCCTTAAATGGATACACTGCAAAAAAAAAAAAATAAAAAAAAAATGCTTGACTTCAGTATTTTTGTCTTGTTTCCGGTCCAAATATCTAAATATTCTTAAATAAAGTAGATGAGTAAAATGACATATTACGTCTAAATACAAAAAAAAATCTTAAATCAAGATTCATTTACTAGACGAGTCTTGTTTTCTAAAGTGAATTGCAAAATGATCTGCCAATGGGGTAGTTAAAATATTCTTAATTCAAACGGAAACAATATTATTGTTCATACCCCATTAGCAGATCATTTCGGATTTCACTTAATTTATTTATTTATTTATTTATTTTCAGAAAACCAGACACAATATCTTATGGCATTTATGTATGCCATATATTTTATGCTCATCTAGTAAATGCATCTTGATTTAAGAATGCTTTGATATTTGGACTGGAAACTAGACAAAAATACTAAGCAAGAAAGCATTTTTTTTGCAGTGTAAAATAACCTAAAAAAAAAAACCATGCAGATGTACAGTACATTCACCTATCTCACTCATGCCAGCGAGACCATCAGGCACATAGGCTATCCCACTTATCAAATGGGAGAAGCACTAGAGTAAACACAAACAAATCCTCTCTTTATTACTTCTATTAATGCAAAGGTTCAGATGCAAAGGGATGCATAACTGCAAATAAGAGTGTTAGTCATAAACTGAACGGTGTGAGAATATTGTTGGCTGTCAGTCTTCCGTGTTTGTGGCTCTAGCTTTTATTTCACACTCTCTGCTCTAGCTAATTACCACTGTAATAACAACAATGGCAATTTACATAGCAAACACTATCTGGAGAAGCACACACGCTTGTGAATGAGCCTGTGCGCTCAGTGCTGTTTGCGGGTTGGTGTGCTTGTTCGCTGCTTCTTTGGTTCCTTTGAGGCACATGGGGCACATCGATTTCCCCTCTTCCGTTATAATGACGCAGATAATGTGCTTGCTTCATGCTCCACTGTAGGCAAACACTATTGTTTCTATAGTTAAATACAAAAGAAATCAACCTTAGGAGAGGCGTTTGATGTTTGCTGGATTTAGATAATTCTGAAAAATGATCAGCATAACCCACAATGCATAGCGGCAGGCTCAGTAGTCTCACTTCTGAACTGGTGGGTCGGATTATTTTACCAAATAATAAATTGCAGCTTACCATAATTATAAAAAAATAACACCTGTATTTTGTACTTGATGTCACATGATAACACATGTATTTTGTAATTGATGTCAAAGGTTGTTTAAATAAAATGTGCGGTATTTTGGTGCACATTTATCTGATATTTTGTAGAAACTAGCCAAATTAGACAAATGCTGACAGATTATGTAATATGCCCCTATTATTGAAAACCATGGACAAAAGGAGAGAAAATACAATAAATACATAATTTGGGTCGAGTACATCATTTGGGACAGCATTTGTGACATAATGTTAATTATATTTTTAAAAAAAACCTGCTTTTCAAAATTAAAAATTAAAATAAGTTATTAAAATATTTTATTTAAATGAAGATTTATTTTATTTTAATGAATTGAAATTGTTTAGATGGTTTTTGTTTTAGTTTAACTTAACTATAACTATAACTATAATGAATGGAAGTGAATGGAGCAAATTTATACATTTATCAAAATACTCACTGTATCAAAATTATAACCATGAGAGATAAACAATGCATGTTAACATGATTTGAGTGTAAAAACAAAATCAATTTCACAACTTTGTCGCCATGTCAACACAATACTGTTTTAAACAGCTTTTACAGATCAAATCAAGTTTTATCAGAAGAATGAACGTGTTTGCTTTTATAAATTATTATCCATAATTGGTCCAATTGTCACATTCATTCAGTTATTTGTTCTTAGTTTTCATGGACTTTTGGTTTGTTTTCATTCATCACATGTTTTCCTTTCATTTAGTTTGTCACCACCATGTATTTAGGTTCTTCCCTGTTCCCTGTTTGTCGGTCGATGTTTGTGTTTGTGTTGTTGCACGCATATACTGTTATCTGTTTATTTTTATTAGAAGTTTATTTTATTATTAAAAAAAATTTCATATTGGAACCTGTTATCATCTTCTAAATCATTGTTGCACCAATTTACTTCCTTTTTTTAAAGATTTAGTTTTTTTGTGGGAAAAGGCATTACACCCCGAAATCCTGACAACTGACCTTTACTTGCATTAAATCAGGAATATTCCATAAAACAATAAAAATTAATAAAAATGCTGTCAACCAAAATGATTTTTTTGTGCATTGCATTATTGGTTGCAGAAAGCACAAAAGCAAATGCCATGAGTCTATGCAGTGCATACTCATAACAGTAACAAATGTTAAATCTAAGGAACTTTTTCAACTTTGTGCAAAAAAAAAAAAAAAAAAAAAACTTTTCCATTGTGAAATCTGGGCCCTGAAGCAAAACCAGTTGAGAACCACTGATCTGGATCCATGGTCTGTTAAGATAAAGGGGCTCAGAAGAATGACAAGGTTCTTGAGATTGTTTCAGTCAGGCAGGAGTAGATTTAGCAGCTTTCTGTGAAATCTCACTGGGTTACAGTAATGTGAAACCCACAGACTGTTCAGCAGAAAAAAAGATGTCTTTTTAACATTAATTTTCACCTCCGTGAAGCCAGGCTGAAGCTAATTACAGCAGGATAAAAAGACGGCCAGAGAGAAGAATGAAGTGAGACAAAGAACATATGCTGATTCAGTTAACTAGTGCATTCTGTTTTTGCAGAATTAGTTAAAAACTCAATTGATACTTTTCAACCGCATTCAACAATGGACCTTTACAGCCATTTACTCATGGTTTGTCTCTTTATATTCTTAAACCTCCAGACAGATCCAAAATCACACACATCATTTTGAATGATAATGTAAACCTAACCCTCAGAGGCCCATGCATGGGTAAAAAACATGATGATGTTAAAGCATATTTTGGTGTAAATTCTTGTAAAATTTCTAAACTGTCATAATATACAAGTACAAATGCTTTGACATTCCCCAGAAGTTATTCCAGCAAGCTGATGCTGAACCGGATAATGTTCATCTGAAATGATGTATCTGACACTCTAAAGTTTCATGATCCTCAAATATTCTTACACTTCAGTTGTTTATCTGTGATTTACTAAATGTACTCTACTGTGAATAACAACAACAACATTAATAAAGATCCACTACTGCATTTCTTTAACATTTTTTTCTTCAGAATTTTATATAGACAGACAGACAGACAGACAGACAGTTAGTTAGTTAGTTAGTCTCACATAGCCAGACCTTCAGACCGACAGCAGGTCTGGACTCGATAGCAGCTTTCATTGGCCAATGAACGACCAGAAACCGTCTGACTGACATGTAAAGCACCCAATCCCATTTCTTCTTTTTTTCGCATCATGTTTAGGGGCGTAAAAATGTAAGGATGTCCATACAATAACAGACTTTTAAAACTCTAGGAACTTTACATAGCCTACTTCACATACTTTTGAAAATCCAGCGTTTGGTTGATCCTGATAAGCGCTCATTGTCACAGCTGATAACATTCAAAAACAGTATTCTTCTTCCGTGAGGGGGTTTGGCTTCATGGCATCTTTGTCTCACGGACATCCTGTAGAATTCAAGCATCAGAGGACGACTTCGAAACTGAAGTATTTCCAGTTAAGTGTGCCATATGCATCAGACGTTCATCCAGCGGTCCGTGGGTGTGACGTCTGAGGTTGAGACTACTTGGTTAGTTAGTTAGTTAGTTAGGTTGGTAAGTAATTAGGTAGGTACAGCCCTGGATGGGCACTGATAACTAGTTTAGATCTTCCCAAAACTTCTTGAGAACATTATAAATGTAAACCACTTGGACCAAAATACCAATTTATTGCATTGTTAAACTGAATATTCAAAATGCCATGTGTTATGTACAATCCAACATAGCTGAAGCGATTTACAGTGGCTTTCAATCAATATGCATCCTTTCTTCTTCAAATGTGGAATTAGTTAAGTATGACAAATTCATGAATATTTAGAGGCACGAGGGTGAACTGTATCTTTCTTTTTCCCCGTTTTGTAGATACACATCGCCATGGCAATGTTTTGCCAGTGGAGGCCCAGTTCGTTTCTCTCAGATTTACCTGCAACCTTCAGGCACCACAATGTGATGGGAATTACTGCAGCAAGCAGCACTCTATTAAACCTGCTTCCACAATGTAGAATGATGGACATAAAGTGCAACCTGGATCCTGGTGGTTGATGATTAATGGTTCTAATTAATCCTTGATTTCATTAAAGTTAAGTATTAATGGTGACATTGGATTTATAAATGATACATTGATTCATAAAATCAGATTAAAAGGAAGAGAAATGGATTGAAAACAACTGCATCTCTATCTGCAGAGAATCTCTGCGTGGTTCCCTGTGGAAAAACTTTGTTAGCTCACTATACCTAATCTCACACACTTGGTTAACCATGTGTGGACACTCGGAGGCAGTGAAATATTGAGTTATCAACTGGACAAAAATATGTAACGCTAGTCAATACAAATTAGGCAGGACCACAGGGTCTTAAGGGAATAGCTCACCCAAAAAGGCATTTTTTACTAACCATCATGCCATACCAAACCTTTATGCTGTTATTTATGCTATTAAACATAAAAGTAGAACTTTTGTGAATCATTAAGCAATAATTGTTTCTCAACTCTAATGATAAGGGGCGGTCAAGCTCCAAAATGTATCATTTGATCACAAACTGAGCACAAAGATGCTCTCAAGGAATGACTGAAAACAAAATAGATCCATAACATACATGCACTATATTCCAATTATTTGGGATATATATATATATATATATATATATATATATATATATATATATATATATATATATATATATTGGCCATACATATCAGCCACTGCACCAGATTGTATATTTTTGCTCAGTTTTTAAATTAAATTGAGGTGTTTTTTCCTCAAGCATGAGCTCCATATCATACTGTTCCAGCAATAAAATCCTGATGTATCAAATATGATACTCAACAAAAAACACATATGCAAACACATCTTGTATGCAGATGTTCTTTAGATTTAATTAAAACATTCAAATAAACTTTTCCATCTCAAAAAAATAATAATTTTCGGACTATTATTTCATATGTCACACTTTACAGGTTTAAGCTAAATATGAGCGTTGGGATGTTAGGGTTATTAGTGATTTATGACTTCACTGATATGATTTGGAAGTCTTTGAAGGCATCACACAAGTTGTATTGCCTTTTTTGTATGAGACTTCCATGGTGTCATTTTTGTCTTTTTTTTAACCTGGACAGCTGTAGTCATTATGAACTATCATTGAATGTAAACATCTGTTGTCCTCCATTCCTTTAATTCAAGGTTAAAAGGACACGTTCTTTGTGATGTTACACCTGCACAAATTAGTATCTCTCGCTGAGTCCTTCCTTGAAGTGAAAGACAATATTCACATTCAGTCACAAGACTCTTGGGCTAAAATATGCATTAAGAGCGTAAATCCCCTGTTTTCTCTATGAGGGGTTTAACAGCAGAGCCGAGGGAACCGTCTCTCTCCACGAGGGATTAGAAAAGAGCTTGGATTCAATTCACTTTATTATTCAACGGCTATTGTGTGCTCGAGGAAATGTGTTTAAAACCCAACACACAAGCAAGGTGACTGTCACATAATAAAGGCCCTGAGTGTACCAACATTGCGTTTAAAGAGCAAAATATCTAGATTGAAGTCTCAGTAGAGTGCAGCGCTAAGCCACTGCTACATTCATGAGTGAACAGACTCAGATAAAGTTTAATGGGATATGTAGTGCTGTTTAATTCTATTCCTTCTTTGACATATTCAGAGTTAATTGATTTAGAGTGACTGACAATGGCAAGACACGTCGGATGAGTAATCCTTTCGATACTGCTCATTTGCTGCGTGAAGGATCTGCATATATACATGATAATTTCAGCCTGTAAATTCAGTCACCACCTGGAGCGCTGCCGTCCAATTCACATCCGAGAACCAATCAATCTGATCATCCATATTCATGAATATTCATATCATGCATAGTTGTAGATGCAGAGGATGACAAAGAAGATTAGGTTAAGAGTCTTTAATTACAAACTGGATAGATCAACTCATGCATTAAAGAGAACGGATAACTAAACACTGAAAAGACTGCAATTTAAATTACTGATAACAGTTCACTGTTTATGCTGGGCGATGATTCAGTCTCTGTTCTGGTAAAACCAGCAATGATGAAGAAAGTGCGCATAGTTCAGGGTGGGGCAGGCAGGGAGGGAGTATTACAGTGTCCCAATCCTCACCAGTATCCAACTCCACCAAAATTCCCACATGGTCGTCTGTAGCTGGCTCACACTGCTGTCTGTTTTCCCATACATTTTTGGTTTGTTTTTTGTAAAAATGGTATGGGGTGACCAGACAAATGACCTGGTGTGAAACAGTGTAAGAATTTGTTAACGGCACAACAATCATTTAATCTTTGATGACTGAATTTCATGAAGGATGGAAACTGCATGCATAAACACATTCTTCAAATAAAACTAATCTGTGTCAATTTAAAACAGCTATTAGCAATGCAAATCCACATTTGTTGTCTAGGCACATCATTTACTACATCTAAAGCTTTTTAAACAAGGAACTGATGGGACTAATTGTTTCAAACTGCAAACGTTAGAGGTTTGATGACCAATTACTATTTTTGGTTTTGATGACCATAAGGAAAGAGTCGCAACATCAGCAATCATTTACTTCATAAATTTAGCTGATGAAAACTGACATTTATTGTATCCAAGTAACCAAATTTGAGTCTGAAACAGCTGACTGCTTCAAGCATTCCTCCCGTGTGTGCTGAGTCTCAGCTCTTTGTGTTGCTGTTTGCTGTGTAACTGCTGTCAACAATATTAAATCATACCTAAATTGTAATTCATTTTTAACAAGAGCATTATTTAACATTTATAGTACTTTTAATTGTCGCTGAGAAAAGATTTCAAAATCTATGAAGCATGATTTCCCCAAAACAAATGAAGCGTAAGCTGATTTCTTTGGTCAACTCAATCACGCAGTGCAGTCACCTGTCAAGAAAAGTTCAGACTTCGTGGATTCATTTCGGAAATATCATGGATGGAGCTGATCATGACAAACAGTAATACTAGGATGTGCTACCAAGATATAGGAGTAAGTATTTGTTTCAGAATTTTGTAGGAAAGCACTGTGATCAACATGACTAATAAACTTAACTGGTTTAATAACAACACATTTTACGTTATTATATTTAATTACTATGTTATTATAACCACAAAGTGTTTCCACTAGCAGCTTAGAAAATAATAAAACAATTACTATGTTTGTAATTCTGTTTAAACTTCAGGTTTAAATCAAGACCAAATGCATCCACTGAGCAGTACAAACGTTATAATAATGCATGATTGAGAAAATGAATGATTCCATCAAATGAGTCAAATTAAGTTTTTGCTCAAAAGGTATGCTCAGCAGTCTCGGTCTAAAGTTCAGGAGGTTTAAGAGGTTGTGTTTTTAATCATTTCCCCCGCTGTAGCTCTAAGTTTCTCTAAGCACAAAACTCCCACCTGCCTGCTCTTTGTCTCACACCAATCTATTTCTGCTCAATCCAGACGGCTTGTCCATTTTGAAGAGGACTCAGAGGAGAAAGCTGGAACACAGTTATACTGCTGCAACAGCACTCCCTTGAACAAACCCCGAATCAAATCAAGAGTTCTGTAAAAACATCTCTAAACTGAAAAAAGCGAAAACTCATAAACAACCTCCACTTGACAATCAACTCAGAAAACTCATTTACAACTAAAATAAATATCTACTTCGATAACAACGACCACAACAACAACACAAACATTTCAATATAATATCAAGCACTCGCATACAATTAACCTCAAAACCAAATACTTAAAAACACATCAGGTTATATTTATGACTAGATTTTATTACAGTTTTTACTGGTTAAGTTTAATAGAGTGGAACTCATTTCTGGCCTCTAGCAGCAGTCAAAGCGCCGACCCCTCAGATAACAGCCTATGGGCGGCACGGACAGCAGCTGTGTATGAGCGGATGAGTTATATCACTGCTTCCACTCAGAGAGTTTGACTCAAAGCTGCCGCCGGCAGGAGGAAGAGGTTGTTTTAAAAACAGCAAGAGAATGGACATGACCTCAATATTATTTTAGCAACGAACACATGGAAGTGTAGCAGTCTGTTGTTGGCTGACAACAATGTCCACAGATTTATGCCCAGTGAAATGTATTCTGTAATAACTCGCATGGTACCAATCCCACTAATCGTCATCAATGGGGAAAGAGGCTTTTTAGCAGCAGAATGGTGTAGTTATGTGATCTACCAGCAAGGGCTAACAGTGTAATGTCTAGTTTTGGGTTTTGGTTCATGTTTCAGGTCACAGTCATATTTCTTGTCTTGTCATGTGATTCCCTAGCCCTCATGTGATCCTGCCATGTGCTTCCTTAGTCTCCTGTCATCATTGGGTATGTTCACAGGTGTCTTGTTTACTGATTAGTCCATATGTGTATTTAAGCCCTCATTGTTTGTCTTTTATTGATGTCGTAACCTACTGTTGGTGAGTTTTCTGTTTAAGTTTTAGTTTATAGTCCCAAGTCTTTGTTTGGATGATCAATAAACTGCTCATGTGTTCTGCAAACTTGCCTCCAGTGGACTGACGTTACATAATACAAAACCAACCATGAACTTAGCAGTTTGTTTGCTTCACCTCTGTCATGGGAAACAATGCATAGAGAATTATGTGGATGAATTCTGTGGATTTTGTGACAAGGTTGACTAACGATATTGCCTTAAAAGACATTTTGCGTCATGGTTTAAATGAACCCATTCGTTCTTGACTGCCTGGGGGGAAAATTCACTTTTCCCTATAGCACAATATATGTCCTTCTGTTGAGCGGCTCATCATTTACTGTGGGTTTTGCGGAAGAAGAGTCCCGCAATCCCAGACTGTTCACGCCCTGTTTCCTCTTTCCAAAATTACTGTTCTTGACTGAATAACTTTGTAACTACATTTTTATTTATAAAAAAAAGTGGAGTGTTATTTTACATTTGATTACAGTTTCTATTCCTGACTAGCTGAAAATCGTAAAACAATTTATTTCAATATTTCACTCGTATCTCTGTTCAGTTGTATTTACTTGTGCGATTGCAAATTTGTTTATTTCTCCTTTTTTTATTATTGAGCTGTTGGCGCACAGAGGTGGTAAAGGATAACATTTCCAATAGTTTCAGATGAGTACCCCGTCCGGTCAGGCGAGGGGTGTGTGAGAAAGTGAAGTTAGTGGAGAGGGCAGCAGGTGTTGCAGTGTCTTCTGGTCTGATCAGGTCTCAGTCAGGGCCAAAAGGCTGAGACCTGAATGACTAAAAATAGATGTAATGAAATCAGCTTTGATTACAGCGGATTCAGAGGCCGATGGGAAAAGAGAACAAAGTAGAAGACTCCGGAAAGGTACGCAGGTCGCTAGGATTGTGCTCCTTCCTACGTGTGACATTTGATTTACGCGTGTTAGTAGTAGTAGGGATTTTAAAACACATAGTATAAGAGAGCTCACAAACAGAAAGATGGGAAGAAAAGTTTTGTAGAAGAGCACAGTAAACAAACACTGTTTCCTAGTAACTACAACTGCGCTTAAATCAAATGAGAAAAGGACACAAAACACTTACAGTTACTGTCACCTCCTTCTCCTATACACATCCTGTATAAATAGTATAGAGACATACTAAACCTGTATAAATACTATATAAATAGTTGTTTGATACTACCTCGTATGTTGTATGTTTGGAGTTTTGCAGAAATGTGGCATATTTTTCATATGTTGGATATAGCCAGTACAAAGATAAACTCTCACCAACAGGGATAAGATGCATTTAGATGGAGGTTTCTTTTACAAGTGGGAGAGAGAAAGATAATGTGAAAAAGAAAATCCCTGTTCGGTTGTAGCTGGGTGGTTTGTCCTTCACACATAGAACAGACAGGGTAAGGTCATCATATACACTCAAGAGCTGTTGTTTCAAGTGATATGTGCGTGTGAAGGTCAGTGAATAGAGTCTGGTCAAGATGCAGCTGCTATTGTAAAATGTTTCTTTCTTTTTTTGTCAGTCATACATGATGAATGTGTCCTCTTGGTGTCCTAATACATTGATAAATGCACCTTTAGAAGGTTGCAGAAGCTAAAAGTGCTTAATTATACAGATAATGCTTGACATTGTCTTATTAAGTGTAATGTAATGCATAAACAATGTCAATCTACATCCAAATATATGGAATCTAATACGGAGTGTCTATTTACACTAACTCCTCCCACTAACTCTGGCTGGGAAAGACAACATTTTGGAAGATGCTGGATTGTCAACAGTAGCAATATTGTAGGGTCAGAAAGTTTTGACGCAAATCGACCCGAGTTCGAATCCACCTTTTGCCGAACTCGCTCTACTGCCTTTTCCCATCACATCAGATCGAAAAGGCATTTATTTTCAACAAAATGAAGAACATATTCGAAAAGTGGAAATAAAGTGTCAAACGTATAATAATAATAATAATAAGTGTTTATCAGTTAGGGTTAGCGAGGGCTTTATTGTCCCAATAAGGAGTAATCCATTTAATAATTTTAATACAAATAATAATTTACACTGTTATAATTGCATACCGTTTAATGTACAGCAACACTGAAGTGCAAAGAGTATCTGCCACTATTTCTAAGCATAAAAAGCATCTAACAACTACACTTATTGCAAAGTAAATACTGCTATCAAAGTGTAAATAGAATCTATCGTTATGTTCACTTAGTGTAAATATAATCTATTGCCATTTAAACTAAAGTGAATAGCAGCTATCGCTAAGAAAATGTGCTATTTTCACTTAGTGCAAATAGCCGCTGCCAATACAATATCATTAAAGTACATTCATTGTGTAACATCGTAGCCCGATGATGAAGAAGATTCAAACTGAAGTGTGTTTTTTAAAACAAAGTAAACTCAGGCAATAGACAAAGATACGAAACCGCATGATACAGATGAACAAGACAGGACAAAGAACTGAATGCAGGAGGAACTTAAATACACAGTGATAATGAACTAAATACAGACAGGGGTGCTCATTAAGAGAGAGTACATTACAACTGATTAGTGGCGGGAAACTACAACAAAGGAAACGGGTAACTGAAGAGAAACAAACAAAATGTCCATAAAAATGAAACTAATACAAACTAAACATGACACATTGATTATGTATATAATAAATACGCTACCATTAAAGTTTGGGTTGTTTTTGTAAATGCTTTTAAAAGAAGCCTCTTTTGCTCACAAAGACTGCATTAATTTGATCAAAATACAGTTAAAAAAACAGTAATATTGTGACATTATTACAATTTCAAACTACTGTTTTATGTATGAATGTATTCTGAAATGTAATTTGTTCCTTCGGCAGTTATTACTTCCACTTGGTAATTGTTGATAACTCAGACAAACTTTATAAAACATCCTAAGTTAATGGTTTGGAGATTTCCATGATTTTCAGTGAAATGTGCACATAAAGTGGTACAAATTAAATGGATATGTTTCTCATGAGTGCTGGAAAGAAGTGATATTGCAAACAATTTGTATCCGCCGCTTTTGTTAAATTAAATTAAAATCATGTCATATTAAGTGTTATTATTTTAGTAAAGTGCATTATAAATCATTAATCTAATAATGAATTACATCTATTTTTTATAAGAATGTATAATGTTTTATTAATCACATATACAGATGTACTTAAGTGGGTCAACACCCTTAAGTTCAACTAATTGCATTTAATATACATTTGAACTATAATATATGTTCATTTAAGTGTAAATCACATGCAATTAAGAGTAGAAATGTATATTATTTCCGTGATAAATACTCTTTTTAAAAGTATTCTAAAAGTGTAATTCTTTTTCAAGGGAAACACTTGCAACAGTTAACTGGACAGAAAAAGCTTCAGTTTAGAACTGATAACTGCGTGATGCATTAATGGTGCTTTTTTTCCTCTAATTTGGAAGTTTGACCGCTTCAGTCCTCATTCACTGACATTGTGGTAACGTCAGGGTACTCTTCAGAAATGTACCTTTTCTGTTCCACTAAGGAAAGAAACTCATGCACATTTGGGGACATTTGAATTTTTCAGTCAAATTTTTCTTTAATGGATTAATATGTCCTTCAACTTGAGTAAACATTGTGCAGTATTCATAGTACATGCAACAAAACTTCAGGATCAAAGCCATAAGGCTATCCATGTGCACAAAGACAACTATTTCATCGCTCAAAGAGGCATGTAGCAATGAGAAAAGATTCATTCATTAATTGTTTCAAGATTCAGTGAATGAGACACAAGTGAGAGAGTACAGGGTACATGAGACATACAGTAGGGAAGTATATTTCACTTAGTGTGCTTAGGTTTTTGCAGCACATTTTGATCTAGTAGCTCATACAGGTTTTTATACAGAAAAAATGCATATTGTAACTTTACACAGTAGGCCTATGCATACTATATTATGCAACAATGGTAAGAGTAGTATGTTTTTATGTTATTTTAAACAGGTTCTTCTTGTTTGTAATTAGTTCCTTGTGTTTATGAATACGCTTAAGCATGATTTTAGCCCCGGATTTTAACTTGCCGACAGTTTTGTGATCACCAACAGATGCCTGCAATTGGAGGCAAATCGGTGCACGTTCATGTGAGTGACGACTGCGTGTGTGAATTATCAAAGACACAATCGGAGAGAAGCTTTGATGTGTCGCCGATGCCCGAGAGATATTTAGCATGCCAAATATGCAGACCTGCCTGCGCCTCAGAGTCCTGCGGTGTGAAATGTGCTTTGACTGGAAATTACATCGCCGACAACCCACAGCCAATGAGAGAGCAAGATACAGATACAGCGAAAGTTCAGGGGGTTCATAAGGCCAATTCACACCGCAAAGACAAACGGCAACAAACACCAACAAACAAGTTGGCAGTTGGATTTAGAATTTGATTAAAAATAACTGTCATGTTCACACTGCCCCAACCGACACCAACAAACACTGATTGAATATGTTTAGGTGAAAACATACCCCGACCCACACCGACAGGGTTTACACACTGATCCAACAAAACCCAACAAACGTGTGTGTCTGTGCGGTGTGAATTGGCCTATAGACCTGCAACAGAACATCAGCAAGCAACCATTCTCTCCTTCATATTCTTTTTTTGCGGCAAATCTTGTGGGCATTTTAACAAGAAGAAACCCAGTCTCTCGCATGATTTCTCTTTGCCTGTAAAGTAGTAATTCTTACTATTGAAATGTGTATTGTGTGACCTCCTGTCACCGATCCGTCATGTAATGTGCACACAACAGCAACTAAATGGTGCACCAGACAGTCGTGTAGAGAGAGAAGAACAGAGATCCGACGACTTTGGAAATTGTGCAGTGTGTACCCGGCATTACTCTCGACCTACCATTTGAGAACAACTATTTTATAAGATCCTTTCACAGATCTCTGAGGGCACATTTACACGGCAACGATGTAATAAAATCAGTTTTTCCTTTGCGTTTTGGACATATAGGCGACAAAGTTGTACGTTCACACGGATCCACAAAAACGATTAAAAACACAGTATTATTCATGCTAGGCCAGTAGGTGGCGATGTCACTTAGTAAAGACACACTACGCGACTATAAACTGAACACATAATAGGCATGAGCATGATGTCATTGTGTAAACTACAAAAACGTGAATGTGTTAAAACGGAGACAACAACTGTATTGTTTTCAAAAACTTGCACTTTGAAACCCGTTTTCAAAAGTTTGTGTTTTCAGGCCCGCAAAACGTCATTGTCGTGTAAATGAACGGCCAAAACGCATAACAAGTTTTCAGTTGAATATGGTGAATATGAGTAAACGCCCCCTGAGGTGAATGTAAGTCTTGGAGTGGAACTCATATCCATCCCCTATTAGCCATTAAAAGCACCGATTCCATTCAGGAAGCCAATAGGCAGCATAGAGAGCAGCTGTGTATGAGCAGATGTGGATTCACAGAGAGAGTTTGGCTCAAAACTGACACTGGCACTAAGAAGAGGCTTTTTTAAAAACAGCAAGAGAATGGACATATACTCTAATATATTAGCAATGAACACATGGGCATACAGCAGTCTATTGTTGACCCTTGACAATGACCACAGAATAACATCTAATTTATTCAGGATTAGAGTGTAAATACAAGCCAATAGTCACAGCATACGTTCAAATACTAGATTTATGTTTTCCTTTTTTTAGGTCTTTATGCAGGCTTGTTTACACCCCAATATAAAACAAGATAATTTTGACTTTTTATCTCACAATTCTGACTTTTTTTTATGCAGCTGTGAGTTTATAACTCACAATTCAAACTTTATAACTTTATATCTATAACAAAAAAGTCTTGAGAGTTGTAAACTCCGAATTTAGTGAAATAAAGTCAGAATTGCGAGTTTAATGAGACTTTTTTCTCGCAATTCCAAGTTTATATCTCACAATTCTAAAAAATGTCAGAATTGTGAGATTAAAAGACTAGGGTCCAATTTACTAAAACTTTTGCCTCAATAAACCTAATTAATTAAACCTAATAAGGTTGTTAAGTTTAGGTAATGGGATTAAGGGATGAAGAATATGGCCATGCAGAATAAGATATTGATATGTGCTTTATATGTAGTAATAATTACAGATATCTTGCAATATGCACGCTAATAAGCAACTAGTTAATATTGAGAATTGGACCCTAAACTTCCATAGGTATTCTTTACATGTTGTGATATAATATTTTAACATGTGATTGCATATTGATATTACACAATACACTCTATGCTTTAAGATAATAATTTTTAGCAATTTTTTTTTAGCTTGCATCCAGATGAAAGTCCAAGATGGTGAATCGCACAGTTTAATTAGTTCAGTAGTTAATTATTCAATTATATTATTGCTTGAACTATTCTTGTTACTGCCATTTATGTGTGTTTTATTAGGGTGAGAACTCTATAGTTATAGGCTATAATTAAGTCATGCTATACTTAGAAAATGTCTCAAGTTTAGATAATGACCCTCAAAAGTAAAAACTCCTTTTGAACAATTGTTTGTTTGTTTTGGTCTTGATTCACATTCCATGTTTGTGAAAACATATCAATATTGCATTATTGCAAAAGCAATTAGTTTTACTCAGCATTGCCTTTTTCCAAATTTCTGGAACAATAAGCAGGGCAGTCTTCTAAGATTTGCCTCTTGTCTTCTTTTAATTGTGTTAAAATGTCAATTCACTCCTCGCTGCTGAGAAAAAGGCCTGCAATTAGACAAAAACAAATGTGAGAAGTCTAACATGTTCGCGACTATCAATTTGATGGTGGGAATAAAATGACACATTCTTTGTTTCGCAGCTAAAATGTCTTATCAGTGATGGACTGTTTTACATTCATGTCTTTAGTTTGTTCTTTGTGAGTCAGCTCATAAATGATGAGCAAATTAATCCCTTTACATGATAAAAGCATCAAAAGTAAATAATGTATGAACCAGATTTGGACTGTTATGATTTCTTGATGGAGTTTTGGAGGGGTGAGACCACTTCATCTGTGTGATTATATGACATTCTGTGATATAGCAGGACGTGATATGACGATTTTTAGTTACTTGCCACTGTCGCCATTGGCTTTTGGCTTGGAGACACTTAATATTCGGCTATTAATTAATATTAATAGAGTGGCTATAAAGACATATAAATGAACTAAATGAATAACTTTTTTACAACACAAATGAACCATCACTGAACTTAAGCTGGACTATGACACTATTTTCTTCTAGATCTGCTGTACAGCAAAAACAAACTTTGTTGCATTATTTTTGCTGTTATCACTGTAAAGCTGATCTGAAACAATCTGTATTGTAAAAAGCGCTATATAAATAAAAGTGACTTGACTTGACTATATGGTTTTACAAGCAATGCAATATAATAAAATGAAATGCTTATAACTTTCCATTTCAAAGCACAAAGCTTACCTTTTACTTTAGTTCAGACAATTCCCTTAGGTACAATTGAATTTTCTTACCATATTATGGGCATTACATCATAAATAATGTGGCTTTAACAGCCCCAGTGTAGTAGAAACTGATACGTGCAGTCCATTAATGCCAAAAAGTATTTTTTTTAAATCAATGTTTCCTTATGATGTGTCCTCACATTAAACATTATTGGGTGAATGTTCACTGAACAGTTCTGTCATTTTAGCATGCTGTATTTCAGCACAAAACTCAGCATCATATTCAATAATCACTTGCAATCCAGTTTTAACAGGTCATAAACCCTTCATTTTTGTATAGACTAGCTTTAATACTGCAGCTTTTTCAAAAAAGGCCCTATGTTTGCCTTATCACAAATTAATGTTTTCGGAATATATTTTACATTTATATTCAATTCAATTAGTTGGACTTAACAGTGTTTTTAGTCATGAAAGTTTACTCTCTTTAAGTACACTTAAGCGGTCTTTTATTATATTAATATTACATTATCTGCAAGTACGGTTTGCGAGTGCACTTTTTCAAAAGGGACCACTCATGAAAAACACAACAACACAGAAACTTTAGCCACTTTCCAAGACAATAGGGTGGCGATTTTTATTTAGTTAAGATGGCTGATTGTGGAGATTTGCAAACCAGTTTATCTGTCAAACCCTGACAAATACGCCAGACAGCTCGGTCTGACAGCACTCACGGTGCCATTACTGAAACAATGCCTTGGATCTGTGCTTTAGAAACCTAAAAAGCTCTCTGAAAGGTACGAGTAATTACTAAAGAATGGCCGGCCATGACAGCCTGTCGCTCAGGCTACACACACATTAGCAAACAGCAATTAGCTTAATAAAAGAAGGACAGGCATTTATATCTTGAAAAGACCTACAAAGAATGTCTGCTAACAACACAGCCAAACCAGGAAAAGTCAAATCAGTTAATGCAAATCAAGCATTTTTAAATCTCTCTCTGAGAAATCAATAGAAATAACTCTTTTGACAATAAGGCCGTGCTTCCACCAAAGCGTTTGTAGCCAGCTGAAACCGCCAGCGATCTTCTGAAAACGCCTCGCTGCGGGTGCTAGAGAGTGCTTCGGCGGCGCAGCGTGTTTTTTAGTTTTGCTTTTTTTTTAGTTGAGATGCTATATGTGCTATTGACAAAATATCCATGGAAGTTTTACTAGTATCTGATTTCCCAGATATATAAAAATGTTGACACAATTTATGTATTTGCTCTGGCTCTTATTTTCAATGATTTTGTTCCGTTGTTGTTGTTGTAACAACGGAGACAAATCAGACACAATTATTTGTTATATTTAACAAATAATCTTTAAAACTCACTCTGGGATCTATGGACCCATTCCCCAACTAGGGCAAGAAGGGCCTCTGTTACCATGACTACCAACTGGTAAGACAGTTTATTGTTGTGGAAAAGCAGAGGCCATAGAAAAGACACACAGCTCTTAAAACAGACTTTCCTGCATTAATTTAATTTCAAACTGATCTATAAATGAACATGCACCCCAGGACATTGTGCGAATGATTATTACTGTCTTGTGTAGTGTCTTTTGATACTATTATTTTTTGATACTATGTATTTTTGTTTTAGATCAACTAGAAACAATGTTTTAATTTACAAACTTTTATTTTTAAATGTAAGTCATTGGCAATTGGCTGAAGCCAGAGCCAATGGCGAAAGTCATTGTGTGTGGAGACCCCGCCCCCTTTTGGAGGTTCTGCCCACTTCTGAGGTTCACGCCCATTTTTGGAGATCTCCGGTCTGAAGCTATTAATACTTGGAAAAAAACACAGTGAGCTCGGCGGGAAATAGATGCTCTGGTGGACACATGGCCTAAGTGTAAAGTCGTGTCCAGGCAGAAAGAGGCCTTCTGACCAACAGGTGAAGAGACCATCCTCACTTTCTTTTATTTAATGTGACGTTTAGTGGTGGCAGTAGGTTTTGCTAGACCCTCAGAAACCTTAAAATATTTTAATTATGTAATCTCTCTTCGCATTATCAGTTGTTAAAATACTTTTTTTTGTGTGTGTGGTGGACCAGATTACAAGGCAGTAATTTGTCTTTGTCTTTGCTCCATCTCAAAACAAAGCACAACTAAATCCAATCACCAATATAGATTTATTATATATCTACTGACAAACAATTTTGATAGTGGCAATGGATGTTCATCCATGGATAATCCACAGGAGTCAGTTGCCAGGTTTTTATATTCCAGTGTTTCATATTTTTTAAGCACATTCCTGAAAATACTACTGCTTCGTAATGAAGCAATTATACATGGATCCGGCCATATTCAAAACCATTCTAATGTATTGTAAAATAAAACTTTAAAGTTGCAATGAAATGGAATTAGCAGAAGAGCTTATCTTCCATATTGCGATGTACATTTGTGTGTAACAGATCTTCGAAAAAAAAAATGGGTTGGGATGTATAATAACAACAGGACTGTCATTACAAATGATGTGCTTGAGGTATTTCCCTGGCCCACATAATGTTCTATCAACAGCAACAGGTCAACTCTTCAGTACACTAATACTTTAACATGTTCACTTATAGACTGCATACAATGAGCTTGCAAAATAACACATGACAACATTCCTTTTTATATACATCATAATCACTTTTGTTCTAAATACAACCATCAAATCATTAATCACACACCGGCACAATCAAATCTCACTCTACTATATCGAATAAACAGCATCTCTGCACTGTTCACCCATAATATGATCAAATTTAGCCCCGTCAATATCAGATCTCTGCACCACTGACCCACAAATATGATGCAATATAACTTCATCAATATCAAATCTCTGCACCATTTTATCATCCAATATCATAAATCTAACATAATCAAAATCGACCCTCTATGCACACCAGGTTGAGTCCAGGCTCTTTAAATCAACAAGGATTGGACACATGCTGTTAAATCAGTGCAGAAGTGGTTCGCTGTCTGCGGCTTTCACTTCAAACGTAGTATCAGTCACATTAGAAACCTCACACAGAGTGGCTGTTCGCCTTTCAAGCCCATCACAGATAGCACAGCGCTGTGACTAAATGATTAAGGCGTGGAATCAAAGTGCATTTTCTCTCGCCGGCCCAATCACATGCTAATTACATAATGAAGCAGTTTTCCAGCATGACGATTGGGAACGTGTTTGAGCTTGAAGGACAGGGCACACAGACAACAGAATATCATCTGTAAATGAAAAAAAAAAACATCAAACTCTAGCATTTAGAAACGCACATTTCTAAATGCTAATGTGATGTTTTTTCTTCTCCCCACAACTTTAAAGGGTCATCAATTACTCACCCTCACGCTGTTCCAAACCAATACGCCTTGTTTCACATTTGAAACAAAATATATTTTAAATGAAACCTGAGAGATTTCTGTCCTTCCATTAAAAGTAAATTCCAACAAAACCTTAAAAAAAAAAAATCAAATAATCCATATGAATCCAAGTCTTCTGAAGAGAATGATTTCTTTTAGGCTTTTATTCACATCAATGATCAAAGCACACACATATAGTAAATGTGGTACACGGAAGATCAACCATACTTGCTTGATGGGTGAGAACAAAAATATCTGGTTCTTGCAGAAGCTCAAACGTGCTTGCTTGAAATGCAAAAACAAAACTCACAGCTTCTCGCACATCAAGCACGTTTGAGCTTCATTAAAAATATCTTTATTTGTGTTTCGACCCTGTGACATTCAACCCTGTTACTTTCAATTATATCAATAACTACTAACTGTGTTTTTAAATTAGCTAACCCCTACTGAGTGACATCTTCATTTAGGTTAAATTTGCAACCCTGTTACCAAAGAAAAACTCATTTCATTAGTTCGTCTACTTTTCTAATTATGGGAAACATATGTTCATCATCAACTACAAGCAAGCATTTGGTCCCAAATAATTTGGTACCTTTCTGGAAAGTGTCAAAAAGCTTAGGGCAGGATTTCAATTCATTGCACTTTAATAGACCACACCCACACCTAATATACTGGCGCACAATGATTCACAAAGTGATTCACAAAGTGATTCACAGTTTTAAGATTGCATGAAATGAACAACAGCTGGTGCTCCTCTGTTTATTTTTTCTCCCACTAGTCATATAGACAATGAACTGAAGTGAATAGAGAGAGAGTGATGACACCAGATGCGTAAGGGTCCAGATGGGACGATTGACTTGGCTTCATTCCAATGTGACAGTCAGATCTTCAGAAGACGAGTGATAAAGTCCTCTCGGCGTGCTGCACACGCTCAGGCCAGCCCTCATTAGAGTCGAGTAATAGAGCTCACACACTCTCTTCAAGGATTAGAAAACTGTTTAACATACTGATAAATGCTTGAGTGTTAATTTAATTTCTCTTTTGCTTGTCGTTGGTGTACTCCAGAGTAATTAGTTTGGAAGCACATAAATGTCATTAGATGCCTCTTGTGAGGGGTGTAGATAAGCTTTGTTCTCAAGATAAGCCCCTTTTGCCAAATATATGACTGGAATCCGCATAACACCAGATCACTTAATCAATTTTTATCACACACTTAAGTCATCCTGCAGCTTTAAAATGGTCGTAACTTTTGAGCCAATCACCAGGAAAATTACATCATATAGTGCTGATAGTGATGGCATAATCATTGACAATAAAAAAATATATAATAAAAAAAACAGTAACCCTGTTGTAAATGACTGTCCTTCTATGTATTCTTTAACAAGCCTGTAGCAACCTAGATCAGAAATGGAAAAAAGACCATTTACAGCCAATATAGGCAATTTAACATAGGAAATATATTAAAAAAAAAAAAAAAAGCTTTTTAACAGTTATAGCGCCACATATGGTCAGATCTCCGTAAAAGACTGCACGCTTCTTTGGAATCATTTGATGCATGTTCTCACCCAATTTTGTGAAGTTTTCTTTTAGGTTACGATTTAGAGTAGGCTAAATTTTGCCACGCCCATTTTCTAAATGGCCCTGTTATAGCTACCCAAATGGTAAAGTTCAGCATTTGTTTTGATAATTATTGACCTAGAGAGTCCAGAAAATTCAACTGCAGTGGTTTTATTGAGGTTGAGCAAAAAATCCAGAACCAGTTCGCAGAAGTAGATTTTTTACCTAATCATGAATATTTAAGGAATGATTTGATTGACAGCAGTAGTTCTTAGGCAAAGTTGTTCAGTATGAAGAGATCTAACAAATGAAATTAATATTGTGTGTTTCTTTGAAATATAGGCATACAACTTGTTGACGCCACCTAGTGGCCGATTTCTTTCAAAATTCTCACAGACTTCTAGGGCCATGAGTCGAACATGCCCACTGAGTTTTGCTTTGATCGGTGTCCGTTAACAATGTCCTAATAAAAAAAATCATGGCACCTTGGACAAAGACACTCCATGCCAATTGTCATGTCAAGCGGACTAACGGTTGGGTGATTATAGCCGTTATCGTGTTTTTTTTTCTGTTAAACCACCACCAAGGGACCAGTCGCCATGTGCTTTTTCACAAGACAACAGAATGAGCTCTTACATATGTGTGCCGAGTTTGGTGAAAATGTATAATTCTGTTAACAAGTTATATCCATTTTAGTAAATAAGTGTCTCCTTCCACTTTAAAAGTTTTGGCAGCCCATAGAGACCGTGAATCGAAATTTCTACTTTTTTTTTTTTTGATAGTTGACAATCAGACTCCAGAGAATCTTGCTGCTCTTGGTTTGGTTCCGATTGGGCCAAAAGTTTGCAAGAGTCGTTTATTCCAAAAATCCCAAATACCCGGAAATTTTTGCCAGGAGTTATGAGCGATTTTGTACTTTTCACTGCTGTAGTGCCCCTGTCCGGCAGATCGGGGCGAGACTTGGTGACGCTGTAGACGGTGTGAGTACTACAAGCCCTCAAAGTTTCAGGTCTCTACGACTTATGGTTTGGTCTGCCCAATCACTTTCATTGGAGAATGGTGATCCTAGGACAATGTAACAATTACAATAGGGTTTCAACGCTACGCACTTGAACCCCTAATAACATTATACATGTTATTAACCACAAACCAACATGTGGTCCCAGACCCTCACTGAACCCGTGAAGAACACGAGTGGCTCATATTTACCTTAACATCACAAGACTGAAATAAGACATTTTGTTTCTAGAAACAATCTCCAGAAAGTGGCTCTCGAGGGCCAGAGTTGAGAACCCCTGAGCTAGAACCTGGAGTTCATAGAATAAACTTAATTTAAGCTAAATTTGCAACCCTGTTAGCAAAGTGCTCCTTGTAAAGAAACTACTCGCTCCCAAGCCCTTTACTAGTGGTAATAATTACAAGGATTTTGCAGGGATGTTTGATGACAATGTCATTTAAATTTAGTATTGCCATGTCACATTCATTATTCATAAGTCTTTTTTTTTTGTACCAAAAAGGCTCAAACATATGAACATCCTTCATTAAAGACTCCATGAAATAGAGTGGCCATGACAAACACAATTTTCTGATACATTTCAAAAAGGAAGCTTGAGGTGGGACATATTAGAAGGAGGACACATTCTCTTTGTTCCACTGGACAAGAAATAACTGTATAAGCATCCATTTAGCCAAAAGTGAGAGACGGTCAAGAGTAAACTAACTCTTGATCTTGAACTCTATCTTGATGACCTCAACACTATAAAACACAAAATCATTTTAATTTCATGAGGTCATAAGCCATCAGTTAAGTGATCTCCCTTACTGCTTTCATATTTCATACTGTCAATTATTTATTTATTTGTATTGAAAATTACGCACCAAAATTACCATTAATCAATTAAAAAAATCGATGCAATTTCCCCCTAGTTTACTTTTCGAATGCGATTGGCTGCTGGTGTATTGCTGTAGTGATGTGTGATTGGTTTGTTGATGACCTTGCAGAGAATCTAAGATAATCACAGTTTCATTTTATTACTGCTGCAATGAATCATATTCTATTCCCCTGCGGTCAGCGCAGAGTGATGCAAATCAAATCAAACACACATACACATTTACTTCCAATATCAAATTGAGCTCACTCTCTCCCACACACATACCAAGAAAAACTCACTAAAAAAAAATAGCAGACAGACTCACCCATATATAAACATGTTTAGCATTCATATCTAGCTCTTTTTCTCTGCTCCACTGATTTTATCATCCTACCGAATCCATAACAAACAAAAACCAAAACAAGCCTTGCTGCTTGTCCCGATCTGATACTGACAGACCTTTAGAGCAGCTGATTCACTTTGACTCCATATTCCTGTCAGTCAGTCTTCTAATCTCCCGAATGAATTAAATATGTCATGTAGTGCATGTCTGAGGCCAGCGGAGCAGAGAACGGTATTGGAATCTTGAGTGCTCACGTGAACTTTATCTTTGAACTGCTGAGGGGAACATGCAATAGAGTTCTGACTCTGGCTCACTATCTTCTCAGAGAGACACTGGAGCCAACAAAACATACATGCAACAAAGAATAATAATTTACTTTTAATGAATACATATTTCCCCATAGGTTTTACTTTGTGTGTCCCCACAAAGATCGGTCTTTGTGGGGACAATTTTTGGTCCCAATGAGGAAAACAGCTTATAAATCATAGTGATATTTTTTGAAAATGTAAAAATGCTGAAGGTTTTCTGTGATGGGTAGGTTTAGGGGTAGGGTTGATGTAAGGTGATAGAATATACATAGAGTATACAGTTTGTACAGTATAAAAATCATTATGTCTATGAAAAGTCCCCATAAAACATGAAAACATATATACGGTGTGTGTGTGTGTGTGTGTGTGTGTGTGTGTGTGTGTGTGTGTGTGTGTGTGTGTGTGTGTGTGTGTGTGTGTGTGTGTGTGTGTGTGTGTGTGTGTGTGTGTGTGTGTGTGTAAAATTAATACTTATACTTTTATAACATGGATGCATTAAGTTGATCAAAATTCACCGTAAATACATTTATAATGTTTAAAGAAAAATCTATTTCAAATATCTTTTGAAAATCCCTGAAAAAAAATGTATCATGGTTTCACAAATATTTCAAATATTGATAATAATAAGAATACCAAATCAACGTATTAGAATGACTGACTTCTGAAGTGAGACTGAAGACTAATAAATAAATACAAATATTTCAAATATACAATAGAAAACAGTTATTTTAAATTGTAATATTTCATAATATTTTTTTACTGCAATTTTTACCACATTAATGAAGCCTTGGAGAACATAACAGACTTCTTTCAAAAAACTACAAATATTATTTTTAATTAGCGGTTGTTTTAGAAAAAAAAAGAATTTGATTGTCAGACTGATCCAATATTCGATTAACATATTGCAATGCACCAAAAAATGTATCTTGAATATCAGCAGGAAAATTAAACTTGAACAGGCAAGCATTTATGGGGCATAAAGTGAACGAGTTTGTGTAAACTCATTCCAAGTGTTTACAGACCTCACATCACCTCCAATGTTAAAGGAAGCATTTCTTGGTCTATTGGAACCGTTAGAGATTGAAGTGGTGGAATTGCAGGATTTCCTCAGGAGATTGTGGACATATTGAGGCCTTAGGACACAGGTCAGCAGCGCATTGAACAGATGGAGGTTTCATCCAGGATGGTCTTGGGTTGTATTTTGCTCTTGCTCTTTGCCGACTTAGATATGGCCGAAATGATGCTGCTTTAAATGAGTGCTTCATTTATAATGAACTAAAAATGACCTAAAAGGGCTGTTAGTAGGGTTGAAACACCTCCTTTTTGATCATTATCTGTGAATCAGTGCATTTGACATAAATTTTGATTCATAATTCCAGGTTTGTACTGGCTTTCTGTGAAAGGATCAACAAATTAAGTTTACGAAATACTGATCAAATTCATCTTAAATTAGAAATCATTCTAAGGAATGCATGGTATATCAGTACCACATTGGTTAATGGTCGATTTATTGCTTAAACATAATACCTAAAAAATCATTAGCACCACAGAACTAGTCAGTTATCACTTACGAAACAATAATTGAATCTTTGATGACTGAATAAGTGCAATTCACCTTTATTCCAGAAAGTTGGCAATGTCTGATACACAATGATGAAATGACGTTTCACTCATAGTTACCGCAGGCAGAAAACAAAAGAATAGGAAGTATCATCAGCAAAACTTGAAATGGTTCAGTGATTTACTGCAGATCAAATGAACACAATCACATTTTACTGTCACTGTCACTTGATGGTGGATCTGGTGAAGAAGCTGTCAGCGATATAAATACTAAATTATAGTTTTGAAAATATTTGAGATGGCGAATATGAGCCAGATGCTGAATATACTGGGTAATGACCTCTGAAGAGGACAGTGATGATAGTAAAAAACATCTGCTCAACCTGAACCCTTCCAAGCTCCAAAGGGTAACAAAATATGCTTTATTTTGTCCTTCTGTATTTGTTACTCTAATATCAGGAGAGTTTTATATTATAGTAACAGGTAGAGATCCATCTGTGTTAGATATAGATCCAGGTTGCTAAAGACCCGAATATGTAATAATGATTGGCGAAACATTCATGCATTTAAGGGTTAAAGAGCTCAAGCATTTAATAAAATGAAACCTTTCTTGTTTTGATGAAGAAGAAGAAGAAGAAGAAGAAGAAGAAGAAGAAGAAGAAGAAGAAGAAGAAGAAGAAGAAGCTAACAGATGGATTGTTGATATATGTGTGATGTCACAATAATTTAATATGTAATATATAAAGGCCGTATTGCAGTATTCTGAGTGAGAAGATGGATTTCGAAGAATTTGCCATTGGCTCTCCTAAAGGTCTGCTAGGAAGCCAGTCCTTGAAAAGCTGCTGAGAGGCACTGGGCATTATTAGTGCCGTCCCAGCAAGGTTTCAAGTCTGGTTTAAGGATAGCACATGCCTGGTGTACTTAGTGCTGGTTTCATTGAAGAATTTCTGCTTTTCAACAGGAGACCATTATTCTTGTCCACAGGAAATTAAAAACTGGTGACTAGGATTGCTTCTTTGTTCAGTTTGCAAGTTCCTCCCTATTGGCTCTGGCCAGCAAGCGGATGTGGGCAATACAATGATGAGGTGGGCATGTGTCAAATATCTGTCATTGTGAAATAATAATAATAACAAACAAATAAATAGAAATTGCAATAGATACACACACAGGGTGGGTACTGGGTAGCACTGTCGCCTCACAGCAATAAGGTCCCTGGTCCCAGCTGAGCCAGGAGGCCAGGATCCAAATGCAAAGGATATATAAAGATAAAAGTACAAAAATAAACTCAAACACCAGGGAACCAAAGAAAAACAAGAAAGATTTAGCTTGGGACCCCCAAAAGGCTTTTCTCAGCTACTGTTTATTGCAGTAGGCAATTTCTGAGATACACTGTTGAAAGTGGATCGAACCGAGTAGCAAAACACACTTGTAGCCAATCAGCAGAAGGGGGCGTGTCCACTCATGATGTAGGAGGAGGGAGAGAGTGAGCCAATCAGCATAAGGGGCATGTCCACTCATGATGTAGGAGGAGGGAGAGAGTGAGCCAATCAGCATAAGGGGCATGTCCACTCATGATGTAGGAGGAGGGAGAGAGTGAGCCAATCAGCATAAGGGGCATGTCCACTCATGATGTAGGAGGAGGGAGAGAGTGAGCCAATCAGCATAAGGGGCATGTCCACTCATGATGGAGGAGGAGAGAGAGCAAGATGGAGTTTTGAAGAAATTGTAGAAAGAGAGATGGCTGAGAGACATTAAAGAGAAAAGCTCAGAGGAAAATCAAAGGCAAGAGCTGGAGAGACCTAAACATTAATGCCTGAAAACGGGCGATTGCCCTAACCATTAATGCTAGAGGTTGCATTGAGTAAAGTTTCACAGGATATGATGTTGTTGATTTCAAATATCAACAGTGTTTCTCAGAAATTGCTCACTGCACCTTTAAGTCCACTTTCGTTCTCAAAAAGCAAGACTTTTAATAAGACGCAATAGAAAATGTTAAACTCAGACAGCAGGTCAGAATTATTTCAGAGCATTTTTAGGTCAACCTTCTCGAAAAATGTTTCCACTAATGCTTTTTCGATTATGGTACGTCCAAATCTGGTGACATCTACACCGAGCAGCTGTGATAGTGTGGTAATCCTCATGTCATGCATTGTGTCTGCTTGATGGTTGGCTACATAAAAAGTTGCTCTCTTTCTCTGTCAGTCTTTCTCTCTTTACCGCAGTTATTTATTTCCCGCCATGTGAATAATTCAGCAAGCGTGCTAGTGGATATTTGTACATCCTGTGGGGTTTCTTATCAGCAGAACATTAAGTGGTGTTTGCCTTTAATGAAAGCCTGCACTCTCTCTGGCAGACTCCGGCATATGTTACTCTGCGTCGAGTCACAGAGAAGGGGAACTGCAGCAGACCTGATCATTATCTTATTAGTGAGCAAAACTCAATTACCTGGCATTCTCAGAGATCTAATACACACAAAACAGGAAGGACAACGTGTCAGTATGTCAAGAACACACACCGAACAGTCACTGGTACTAAAACTCAGACAAGCTCTAATGAACAGAGGCTGTAATGGAGAAAGAGCAGATATTTTGGAACATTTGCTACATGCTTTGGTCTATTTAACTCCTTCAAGGGTTCCAGAGGCATAAAAAGTCTTACATATAAACACACGGTACACAAATGAGTTAACATGTTTTATGAGAGGGTCATGTACACAAGTTTTAATAGAAATTACATTTAAAAATGCACTTTAAGGGTTAGTTCACCCCAAAATAAAAATTAGCCCATGATTTACTCACCCTCAAGTCATCCTTGGTGTATATGACATTCTTCTTTCAGATGAATACATTCAGAGTTATATTAAATGTATAATAATAAATTCAATTATATGAATGTTTTTCTTACACAAACACATTGCTTCGTTTCAGAAGGTCTTTATTAACCCCTCGAAGCCGTGTGGAGCACTTTTATGATGGACAGATGCACTTTTATGGACTTTAAAACAGAAACAGCCACTGCCATTATAAAGCTTGGAAGAGTCAGGGGAGAGAGAGAGAGAGAGAGAGAGAGAGAGAGAGAGAGAGAGAGAGAGAGAGAGAGAGGATTAACCTCACAGGGAGACACAAATGTTTCATTTATGTTCAGGGTTGTGAAAAACACTTTATTTTGTATTTACAGTCCATAAACCTATGCATAATGGCCACTGCTTTTCCAAAAAGCCACAGATCCATCTGACACAAGCTCAATTAAAACAACAAACTGCCAATGACAGCGAATCAAGGCTTTACAAACATGACTGGGCTGTGCATGGCTCCTTCCTCATCACAAAAACAAACAGCCGTGCCCAGGCGGCAGGAGCCTCTCTTAAGCGTATTGGTGTAAGTAATTGACAAGCAGAGAGAAAGCGCGACTGAACGAAGGTCGTGACGGGTCGCTCGTGTCATTTCTAGCGTTTGTTTACTGCTGGGCTATCGATGCCTCGTCTGAAATCCCCCCCTGGAGATGTGCGCTGAATAATGGAAGAGGAACAACACTGGATCAAACAGCCACATGGGGCTCTATCTTCCATCTGTCTCTTGCTCTCTCTGACTCTTGCCTTGTGATCCGGCCCTGTCAAGGTTAAACGGGGAGAAAATGAAACAGGAAACGCAATTCAAACATCGATGTGTTATCGATACAGACCAGGGGTCAACAGCCCTGCCTTTGTGAAGCGGACGGTGCCACTTCATTAGAGAGAAGACCATCTGAAACGGCAACTTATGCACGATATATGAACGGTGAAACTACAACACATTTCCTCATTTAAACCAGCACTGTCTATTCACGCTTTACTAAACAGTGATCAGTGCTAATAGTTTTTTCTACTGTTTTTTTGTATACCAATTTGGTAACACTTTACTTGAAGAGGTGTGCATAAGACTGACTTGACACCTTCATAGTCATGACATGACACATGTCATGAATATGAAGGAGGTTTTATGCATGTTTATGACAACTGTCATTAAGTGTCATTCGCTCAATTATGACATTTTTAATGCAAATATGGCATTGTTTGAGATGTCTTTATGACAACTTGACATTAGAAGTTATTCAGTTAAGAGCAGTGAGTGATTTTTTTTTGTTCTTTTATTAACATGAATGACACTGCAGCAGGCTGCTGTCACTTTAAGACCTAATGCACACCTGATTTTCTCTCAACGTTCATTTAAACTTTACACATTTAAGACTGTGCTTAATAGGATACTCAGCACTGGCAAAATTGACACACTTTTGTATGTAACCTATTTGTCTGTTCAAGCGAGATAAGAATCAAAAGAGAACTCAATTCGGTACTGGCATGCTGTTTGAGAAGTGGCTTTCTGTGTGCGTACACAGAAGTGAGTTCTCGTTCGCATAATTTTGCACTTGAATGGCTTACAAATGGCTTAAATGTGTAAACTGGCAAGACTTAAAAACACATGCAAATGATTCATGACAACTTTTCGTCGAGCCATGACAAAGTGTGTGAAAGCTCAATCAGCTGTCCTGAAGTATGACACCATACAGACATTAAGGTAAGTAAGTGACTGATTTTCATTTCTGCTTGACCCATAAACAGAGAAAGACAGACACTAAGGGGACAGAAACAGATCAATGTGTGAGTATTTTTATGGATCAATAAGACTAGATATGCCATAAATCCCTGTGTAGACAAAAATAGCCCATACCAATCACAGGACTGACACCCTCGTCTGCAGGACATGCCCTTACAATAAAGCTATTACGCTCAAAACAACCTGCAAAAAGAAGATTTTCACCCACAGGCTTATATAGCATTCCCTCTAAACTTAAACCAGGCCCAATAGTTCTTTTTTTTCACATTGTGATTCCAGTTGTATGGACTATCTCTAACTGAATTCACTTAAAGTAACTTCCTTCTTTTCATTCAATTTCATTCAGTATCTCTGCCCACCTACTGTACACCCACTTTATATCACTCACACTGGCTCTCTCGCTTGCTGAGTTTTAAGAGCACTGACGTAAAACTATTAATACTGACAGATACTTCTATAATGAGATATAGAGCAAGAGAGGGAAAGAAAGAAAGCAGAAGGCATGGACAGATGTTCTTTTGTAGAAAAAAAAGAGGTTGAGCTTTCTCTTGAAACTGAATGTTAAATTTGTCCTCATTAAAGGTCAAAGACTGGGAAGAGTCTGTTCAGAGAAATTCCACTAACCACAATGTAACAAGTACGTAAACTACGGCTTACCTCACTACTCCTTACAATTATTCCAATATTGACCCTTTCTACTCTTTTGTTACTGGATGTTCCAAATAAGAGACCGATTTTATTAGACATCTCAATCCACTCCCTAGTTTATTAGTAAGTATGCAGTATAGGAATTTACCCATCCACCTTCTGTTCCACCTTCTCTTCCATTTGTTCCAGAGAAATTGTCAGAATGCATGGTGCAAACCAGTGAGCATCAGCAACTCTTCACACTCAGGAAATCTCTTCTTTGGTTTCTCAAGTCATCAGAATTTTAAGGCGAGAGCATATTTCATAATGGAACTTGAAAGGTCCATCAACAGAATTGAAAGGTCCATTAGCTACCAGTAGGGTTAACAATATTTAATTTTCCAAAAAAGTGCTGAAAATGGCTAGCTATTGCATGATTCCTAGACCACTGTCATAGTGTAGAGAAATGTAGTTGATAGCTTCAATGTGCATCCTCGCTATTATGTTGCAGTTAATTGAATCATTTGTGTCCATATGTTTAGTGGATCAAAGCCTTTGCTGGTACCCAGGCTCATGTTCCCAATATACTGATTTACATCAAAGGAGGTTAGGGAATGGAATGAGACACAGCCGTTCTCTTGTCAAGGCTTTCTGCCATGATGGGCACCACCTGCCCTCTACTTATTGGCTAAGGCAAACATTAGTTTGATCCTCTGACCGTTCTGCCAGCTCCTCCACCTGCCCAAGGGACAATCTCTCTGTGTATTCTCCCATGAGCACTCACACAAACGATGAGGAAAAGCTGCCACTGTTAGACGGTACTGTTTTATTTCTCCAGCTCCACTGTGACAATCGTGTATGTTGCACTCGCTGAAGCCTTAACACATGTATTTGGCAGACATGTTTATCCAAAGAGACTAACAATTCAGTCAACAAAATCAGTTCATGTTTTCAATGGGAATCAAACAGTAGGGTATGGTACTAGCAACGCCAAAGTCATGGGGACTTTAGCATTGCTAACCTAGCATCATGCGCTACTGTTGAGTTATTTTAAGTATATATTCTTCTGAATGAAAAGACTGGCCTGGACCAATGCTGATAAGTGCTGGATTGGTATTAGTCTAGCCATGCTGTTCATAGGGAAAAATGCTGGTCAACCTACAAGGTCTTTCTGGTCAAGCTGGTTGGTCAAGGATGTTTTGCTGGTGAAGCTAGCATGGTCACACTTCTGACGTTTGAACCACATTGGTTTAACAAAATACAGAAGGACTGATGTTAATCTAACCAAAGGTCGAAAGTGCAGTTATAATTCCAACCTGTAAAGTTTGCGATGCTGAATGTAAATTTTCATTGGAAGTTTGGCTTTATCAAGTTTACACTTACAAATAGTCAGATAGAGTGAAAGAGTATGCATATTTGGCATGCTGTCCAGGGGAGGGCTCTGAGCTTTATATAATTATATATATATATATATATATATGTGGCCCGAACCTAGAGTACTCCCCCGTATCCCTGGCTGGGATAGGAACCAGCCGAGAGTAAGGAATGGTGGAGGGATGCAGAAAAAAAACTGTTGAGGAACATAGGTGAGTTTGCTATATAGGCCTCCTGCTGATTCATGATTCGGTAGATCATTTGAACGGGCTCCTCCCAAACTTTGTTAATAAAACATATTTTCGGCAAACATTTAATGTTTGGGAATAATCACTGGAACTATGTTTTTGGGTAACACTGAGTCATTGAACAATGTTGAAAACAACGGAACTTGCTTTTAGGAAATGCACCCCTGGTCAGGACAAACCAGCATCAATATATGCTGCTTACTAGCACTGCTGTTTGTTTTTCTTCTTCAATAAAGAAAGCAAATGTTCAAACTTACTGGACAATATAGCCAAAGCTCCAATCAAAACCTTCATATAAGGCTAAAAAACGATATTAGGTTGGACCAGCCAATGCCCATGTACATTGTAGAGCAAAGTGTGAACGCAAATTTCCCAATCGCTTTATGGCTATTTCTAAAATGGGACTTCCCCTTAATAGAACATATTGGGTGTCCATTTTCTCACATTCATTGTGATACAAGCGTCCAACGGAAAAACAATTACTTCCATTTTTCAACAAATTCATACACAACCAAATCCATACAAAACTCGTACTTCATTTGAAAAAAATTAAATACAAAGCACTGTAATGCAACAAGCTATTGTACATAATTCTGCATGTTTTAAACTGGTTTTGTATGGAAAGAAACATTGAGTCTCTACTGTTAACAAGAAGGAACTAAAAAGACCAAATGTACAATTACACCAACAAAAAGAAACTTTTCACTTATCGCCAAGCAGATGGCTAAATTACAGCACTTACATATTAACTTATCTGTATCACACTCGCACTGTAGACTTCTCAAGAGTCTTCAACAAAAGAACCACTCTTTTGCTAAGTTATGTTATACATAGCTTAGAGGTTAGAGAAGAGTGATGTCAAGAGGCTGGCACCTCATTATTCGTACTTGACTATAAATACGAAAGAAAAAGAAAAAAAGACCTTGAGGCGGTGTATAGGTGTTTAACTTCCCTGCTAGCGAAGTGAAACAATCTTTCCACATTCCATTCTTGTCATAGTTTATAATTTGTGAGGTCCTGTTGGTAAAAAAAAGAAAAAAAAAATCATAAAGTTTCTCAGCTGCTTCTTATCTGCTTTATTTTTCCTTTATTACTTTTCAAGGAATAATGCACTCATTTACTCCCCCTCTGTAATGCCAAACCAGCAGAGGGAGCCCTCACCTGAGTACTGACTGTGTTCCACTCCCTCTGCTTCTTCTGCACTCATTTCCTGTTTGACTGCTATTTAACCAGAGACCATTCTTATACTCATTGGGAAGTATTGCCAGTTTACCTGCCTTACCAAGCGTTATTTCCTGTTGATCCTGCTTGTCTACTGTGCATGATTCTGCCTGGTTATCTGTTTCTCGATTTTCTGGATTATTCCCCTTGTTTTGGTTGCCTGATCGGACTGATGTTTTTGCTTGGACCTTTTGCCTGCCTACTCACTCTTGCCTTTTGGAATTCCCCTTTGAATGTTGAAAGATCTGACTGCTACCTTGGTTTTGACCCTCTGCCTGCCTTCTCGTATTTGTTTGTGGAAACTGTCTTTAATAAACTTCCGCACATGGATTCTCACTCAGCCTCAGCGTCCTCATACAGAATACTTCGCCCCCCATGAATCCAGCGGAAGTTTCGAACCTGCAAGCAGCATTCGCTTATCAAAGCGATATGTTAAAGGAATACCGGGAACAACTAACCAAGCTCCAATCAGTCAACGAACATCTAACGCACTACATCCAATCACTCCCACAGCCCACACCAAAGACGGTAAGCTTTGCTCTTCCTGAAAAGTTTGATGGTACTGCTGAACAATGTAAAGGCTTCATTCGTCAAATCAGACTGTACTTTGATCATCAAGGGGAGAAATTCGAATCAGAGGAGAATAAATGTGCATTCTTAATGATGTTGTTAACGGGGAGAGCTATCGACTGGGCTGCAGCAGTTTGGGACTCTGATTCGCGGTTCAGATATTCAATGGATTATTTCATCCAGCAACTCCGTGAAGTGTTTGAATACCCTGCCGGAGGCAAAGATGTGTCAACACATATCATTAACATCACACAAGGTAACCGCACCGCTGCTGAATATGCTATTGAATTCAGAACACTTGCTGCACAGAGTGGTTGGAATGATATCGCTTTAAAAGCCATGTTTCACCGTAGTCTCAACACGGAACTGCAAACCGAACTAGCTTGTAAAGGAGAGAATTCCTCTTTTTCTGAATTTGTCACTCTTGCCATTAAAATTGATAACCTCATGAGACAAGCTCCGAAACGCAAGGGCAGCAGGGGAAATCAGGGCAGTTCACAGATTCCAGTCACTATCGAGGCACGCACTCACGATGAACCTATACAACTCAACGTCTCCCGACTTTCTGAAGGGGAAAGGGTGAGGCGTCGGCAACATCAGTTATGCTTTTACTGTGGTGAAGCAGGCCATCGCAGTCTAGGATGTCCACACAAATCCTAAGCTGTTCCCAGGGTAAATATCGAACATTTCTCCTTACTCAGTAACAAATCATTTACCTTACCCATTACTCTCAGGACTGACACATTGTCTCTTGAATTAACAGGCTGCTCTGAATCTGATTAATAAGGACATTGTCATGAAGTATAACATCCCCATGCAACCATGTACCCCACCTATCAAAATCAAGGCCATCGATGACACACTCATTGGAGAGGGGATCACTCATCAAACAAAAACTCTCACACTTAATGTTGGTTTGCTGCATCAAGAGTCTATCACATTGTATATTGTTGATTCTCCCAAATTCGAGGTCATCCTGGGACATCCCTGACTATCTATTCACGACCCTGACATTTCCTGGTATCATGGTGAGCTGACTCATTGGTCCACATTTTGTCTAAATAACTGCTTCCCCACTGAACCCCAATCATGTCTCACAATCAGCATTGAAAGTCCAGATACCCTCAAGACTGTGAACATCCCCGCCTATTACTACAATCTTTCTGAAGTCTTTAGCAAAACCAAGGCCGCACAGCTACCACCACACCGACCCTGGGACTGTGCTATTGACCTGCTCCCCAATGCCATGCCTCCCAAAAGCAAAGTTTACCCTCTCTCCCGTACCGAAAGTCAAGCAATGGAAGACTATATTGAAGAGGCTCTGAACTCAGGTTTTATTCGTCCATCTACCTCTCCAGCAGCTGCAGGATTCTTCTTTGTTGAAAAGAAGGATGGAGGACTAAGACCCTGCATCGATTACAGTGGACTAAATAATGTGACTGTCAAATTTTGTTATCCCCTTCCGTCAGTACCCTCTGCCCTAGAACAGCTACGGGAGGCCACCATTTTCAATAAACTGGACTTAAGAAGTGCCTACAACTTAATTAGAATAAGAGAAGGTGATGAGTGGAAGACTGCTTTTCTCACCACCAGGGGGCACTATGAGTACCAAGTTATGCCGTATGGGATGGCCAACTCACCCGCCATCTTCCAGTCATTCATCAATGAAATCTTCAAGGACCTACTCAACCAGTTTGTGGTAGCCTATATTGACGACATTCTCATCTACTCCAAGTCTGAGGCAGAGCATATCAACCATGTTTAATTTTCCCCACCTGCCTACCTCGTTACCCTCTTATGTTTGTTCCCCTATTTAATCTCCCTGTGTTTGCAGTCCTGTGCTGGTTTGTTGTCCATGTTCCTTGTGTTGTCTAATTCTGCCTGTTCTTGTTTTCCCCCTACGAGGGAGTTTTGTTTTTTTTACCTATAAATATACCCATTTGTTATACACTTGAGTCCTTGCACCTTGAATCCACCCATTCCTTGACAAGTTTACTGAGAGTACATTAAAATAAACTGTGCAAGTATAGTTGCAGTTTAAAACTACCAAACTAGTAGTTTACAGAGAGTACGCTAAAATAAACAAATAAAATAAATGAGTGCAACCAAAGGAGAAACAACAATGTCCACAGGGTTTTCATTGCGCCCCGTCTTCTTAGCGACCATCGGGGCCAGCTGATAAATTAAACTTTTGCCTAATCCCGTTGGAAGGACGGCAAAAACATCTTTCCAATCGACAAATGCCTTGATCGCGGTTCTCTGTTCCTCTTCTAAAATGAATGTGTTGTCTAGATCTTCTATAACAGACGCGATGGCTGAAGCTACACATCTAAATTCTCCAGCGGCAGCCATTCTTTGTTGTAAACTAATTCAACCCAAGCGCTCTTTGGTGACGTGGATGATTACGTTACTGTTGATCATCTGTCCATCATCGTATAAAGCCCGCCCAGACAATTTGATTGGTCCGAACAGCTTTGGTTCGGGCTAACTTGCTTCACAACGGATCAAGCCCAGACCGAAATCCCATCCTCAAATGTTGTGGGGGGGGGGGGGGGGCTAAGTTCATCCAGGCTACCTTGGCACGGCACTGCGCGGATGAATCCAATGTTTTGAAGAGAATGTGCTGTCAGTCACCGCGCCGGTGTGGATACTGGCATTCGTAATCACAGATTCTACTTTTTGGAAGTGTGACCAACATAAGAATTTTCACTGGAATTCTGAAGAAGTAACATCCACTTTTGTTCTGACCAACTAAGGGAAAAAAAACATTGCAGTAAATCGCGCTGATTAAGTCTAGCAATCGCTTTTCATATCACGTCAAACCGTGCAAATTATACTTTGTTCTCAAATTGTTAATGTTAACAACATCAGCATTGCATGACTACATTTAAGTAGTGAGTAGTAGATATTTATCCTTGTTTTCGCATGGGCCGGTTGCAGTCTCTTTTTTTCTGTAGCCACTCCGAAGTCCAAAGCCTTTTGCATTTTTCAATGGGTGAATCTCCAGCTGTCACTGGTGATTGTCGTTTGAACCTTTCTGGATTCGCCATCAAATTGATAAGTTTAGTTATATCGAGTGCTGTGAGAAAAGGCTATAAATCTCCCCCTCCAACATCCTCACACGCAACATAGCATACTAGCCGAGACTCTTCTTTATGTGTACAGATGTGACGTAATGACGCAAAGACATGCTTGAATTTCCCCTGGAAATCCACCAGTACCACTGGAGTTAAAAACATTATTACAAGCTTACCGTTTTGAATCGAGCTACGGCAAGCAGAGTTTTGATCACTGGCATGCAAAGTTTGGTAAGTTTTTACCATAGAGATGAAAAGTTAGAGCTGTAGAGGTGAGGGAAGAAGAATAGGCCAGATGAAAATTATGTACATTATTTGTTTTTCTCTCTTGTAGGAATGTTCTGGTCACTCTTTTGAGTTGGAGCTCTTCAAAATTTCATTCTTCATTCATTCATTTCATTCATTCATTCAAGATTTGCATTCTTCGGAAAAAGTCATACAGGTTTGTAACAACATAAAGATGAGCAAATACTTTACTAAAACTATGAAGATAACTATAACGATTTCTACGTTAGAGTTCACAACTATACAAGTAATAACGTTTCTATAATATTGTCTGCCACTTTAAATGCTCAAGATGTTTAAAGCAGGATTGATTCTGATTGCCTGTCATTGTTTTTATCATTTATCAGCTCGAAAAATCACTCTGAAAGTGATTCCAACAATATTGTTTCTCTGTATCGTTATCAAAGCTGTGCTGAGAATGTCTCTATTCTCAAAATATAAGAAAATTAATAATAAAAATTAATAAAAATAAAGCTTTATAGTTATAGTTTTCATCCTTAGTTTGAACTGCCTTTAAATGGTGACATAATTTTTAATTTATGGTTGAACTATTCCATTACCAATTAGACCATGATAAGTATTCATAATTGCAGATGATATTTTGCAAAAAACACTTTGTTTTTGACTCCAAATCCCACGGAAGGAACATAAATAAAAACTGCAACAAAATCTTATAAAACAAAGGCGAAAAGAAGACAGAAAAAGACCGTCCATCATACTGCTGTCCCACAAAAAGAAGACAGAGGAGCATGCAGACAAATCACAGTGTGTCAGACAACACAAACCTGTCAAATTACAACATAACAAAATAAAACTTTCAACCAACAGAGAGAGACAGAAAGAAAGCTGGAAAAAACGACGGCAAACAAGAGCTGGGATACAGTGTGTTTTTGACCTTGACAGAAGTAAGCTTGTCTGATGAGATTTCATACTCCTCAGCAGTAGAAGAGGGGATCGTCTTCCATGGCTTAACACTCTATCGTTCCACCGCTCTCACCCATTAGGGTCTTATTGATTTTCTTTCTTTTTAATCAGTCGTTTTTATCAGATGGAATCGTGCTGTACATCAAATATGAAATATTCATGGCAGTGGGTGCCTGTCAGTAAATAAATGCTTGAATAATAACCACTTACAAACCAAACTCACACACACACTTTTGGCACAATGTGGAAACAGAAACACCACTTATAAACCACGACTGTCCTCTCAGACACACACACACACACACACACACACATGCGCAGTCTACTGTATTGTTACCATTTCAACTCCCTAAGATCTTTATTTGATTCAAAGCAATAACGTTTAAAAAAAAGTTGACAACTGGTACATTTATGTCTTTATCATGGTCTTGTTCTATAAAATAGGAACGTTTTCATAAGATCCCACCCTCCCTTCAGAGCTTCTCTTAAGCCACACCTTCTTCAAAACACATTAAAGTGTACAGCAGAGTCTGCAAAGCATCACGCGGCGAGATACAGCGTTAAACTCACATATGTGTCAAAGCACATAACATTGAAATAATAATGAACGTAAACAACTTAAAGAGCACTGACCTGTATAACCTGACTGCAACAGATTATTTCAGCGTTCATAGTGTTAACATTGAAGCACATAAATTCGAGTTACGAACTGATTCGAATATAAGATGACAGGTTTCCATCTTTTCAAAATCACAGTAGTTATGGCGTGAATGCAGCATAAGCTCTTTGTTTTGGTTCAGGAGGAACTGTAAAAGGTTGCGGTATAACTGTAAAAACTGTTTCAGTTGCAGTGCTCGTGCCGTTTAACTCTGCATAGCATGAAACGCACTGATGACATGAGAAGCGAACAGGTATGGAAATACATATGTTGACAAGCAGGTAAGACATTGTATCATTGCATTCAGACCGAATGCAATTATTGGATGAGCATTTTATGGTCCTGCGCCTTCCACAGACGATATATATATACATATAAATAGAAATACGTTTACATACAATTAACTAAGTGATTGCTATCCAGACGTGAAGAGACTTTCATCCAGCATAAAAAAATTAAAAAAAATCTGGAACAAATTGCCTACCCTGCCATTAAGTGTGTCCCATAATTGTATTGGCACTTTAGAATCAGAACTAGTGATGTTTGATTCATGATTGACAAAATGGTCTAAATCTGGGAGCAATTCAGTTTGAATCATTTGGACATTTAATTTCTCACTGATTCATTGGGACAGGTCAAAAACAGCACTGGAAGAAGTGGCTATATAGCAAAAACTCACCAAACTAAAGATGTGTGATGAAAAACGTCTTGTGAACTACATGAAAACAAGTTAAGTATTGTGATTGTGATTTTTTTTTAAATATATATTTACATTGTTACATGAGTCCAAAGAATATTGTGGTGAATATACATTTGTAATTTTTTCTTTAGAGTAGTTTGTGTCTTTGCTAGCTGTATTTTATGAGTAGCTTGCCATGCATTGACTATGCAACACACTTTAGAATACCAGAATGGCTACTTGGTGTATTAAGATGAATATCCATCTTTAACCCTTTAACTGTCTTCTCGACCAAATGGTTGAGCACATTTTGAGTTACTATATTTTAACCTTAACTCAAACTGATTGAGCCATCTCTACCATCTGGTTGAGGTATATTATGCCAAAAAAATCCAATAGATGTCACAGTGTCAATCAACAGCACTTGTCACAACACTTCTTCTAACATGGATGTCAGAAACAAATAAATCACCCCAGCCATGTGAATCGTTTTTGGTGAAATGTTGCAAGCTAAGCATCTTTTTTTTTTTTTTGCATATTACACTGTAAGAGACCTAACTTTACAAAATCATGTTACTCGGTGCCATGAAAAAACTTAAGTATGTTTTTAATAATTTTTCAAAAACAAACGGTTGATTTGGCACATAACAGTTAACTGTCACTCCCCTTTTTGAGAATGGACATTACAATGCACTATTACATTTTGGTTATAATTCAAGAATGCTTTGGAATAAAGACCTAAGTTTGGTCTTGTTTTAAAGAAAACACTCAGCAGATTATTGCTGAAGTACAAGCACTTCAAAAATACTGTACTTAATATTTTTTCTTTTATATAAAATATATATTTTACAAAATATTTTTTACTATAAAATTACTATAAAATCAAAGCCATATATCTAACCAAGTTGTGTTCCAAATTTGAAGTTGATATTGCAAAAATTGAAGTTCCCATGAGATTTTATTTAGTCGTAATACCAAAAATGACATAAATTTCGTTGAATTTAATTGTATGCATTCTGCTGTAACAAATTAATAAATTTCTTTCCAAATATCACTTCTGTCACAAAATATGGAACCTTGAGACTCAGACCTTTCTGACAATGTGTTTTGTCAAGATTAGAAAAGGTTTTGATCATAAATTATGATGGGCAATGAAAAAGTATGGCAAAGTATGTGTATGAATTCCAGTACCATTTTTTACCATTAAGTGCCATCTCAACCATTTGGAAGAGGCCGATATTTAAAAAATTATGGGATGTGTTGAAAAAAAATACATTGAGTGTGGTTACTAGCGACATAAGGAGATAAGAAATGCTTCCAAAAAAATGTTCCATCACTTTTTTCTTGGTGCGGACTTTAAAGGGTTAAACATAGGCAGCTCTGCATTCACATGACAAGCTCAACCCAAGCATCAACCTGCATGCCTTGGACAGGTCTGCCTCTCTAGTGATTTCTGTACAGATTAATTATCATATTAATCAATTATTCAGGATCTGCCAGTGGACAGGCGGAGCTTAAAACCTACTATTTGACATGGCAGTGAACACGGCAGTCCTCATTAGAAATTTACAATGCAAAGGATGTGTAATATTTATGAAGGGCAATAGAGACACAAATGAAAGAGGCTTTAACATCAACATCTCTCTCTGTCTTCCTTTCGAATATTTTTGACTTTAGACTTGTTTCATTGACTTAGGCAAATAAGAGCTGTGTCTGAAACCAAAGGCAACTGTCCAGTCAACCTAGGACTTAACAGGCAGCATTTGTGTACAAAAAACCTCTAAAGCTAACTCGTTTCAGACAAGATTCAAAGGCACTGTAATGTCACATCTAATGATACAGAAGATATTCAAGTGAGTGTAAGGGTGCGTTTATACAACAACAATGTCCTTTGCGTTGTTCATGTACAGACGACAACGTTGTCAAAACGATCCCCGTTCACACGGATCTGTGAAAACTAAAAAAAAAAAAAAAAACTGTATTCTGCTGCCAGGCCAGTAGTTGGCGATGTCACTTTGTAAAGAAACACATATGTATGACGTCGCTGTTTACACAAATACAAATGGCCATCTACAAAATGAAGACAATAATGGTATCGTTTTCAAAAACTTGCACTTTGAAACCCATTTTCAAAAGTTTGCATTTTCAGGCCCCCCAACACTCTGTTGTCGTGTAAATGAATGGCCAAATTTTTCATTTCGTTGCCATTAGAGATAACAAGGTCCGTAAATGACTATAATGTTTATTTCTCAAAAAATGTAGATATTACATTTAGAAATAGATTCTAAATTTAATCTAAAATGTAAAAAATGGACCTTTAAAATGAGTTGTGTCATGGCAATACATTACTACTCATAACAATTTTTCATATCTATTTTTATTTGCGGCAAATTCATTGATCCTAATGCATACGTTTTCGTACAATCTGCTCTCGCACCTTTAAGGGGTTCGGTTTGGGAGGGTGGGTGCTTCATGCATTTTTTTTATACAAATAGTTCATCGTTTTTACGGAGTAACACTAGCTCCGCTCACTGAATGCTGTTTGGGACAGACAAAATCACGAAAGACACGGGGTTATCAATAGTTACAATAGTGTAATCAGCTGTGCCCTATAGAGAATGATGTGTTTGCAAGCAGATTATTTTAAAGACCTATTAGCCTGCGCCATCTAGAGTTTGAAGGCAGAACTTTGATTTAAATAATTCCCACCCAAGACATATGCAAAAAAAAAAAAAGTTTATTGTTATGGTAAGAAGCATGACTGTGGCGAACAGGACGGCCGAGGGACGTGAGAGAACGGCGCGAGGCCGGTGGTGCGATTGCTAATGAGCAACACCTGTGAAGCACACCGGTCTCGCATCTCTCACGGAGGAGCGGAAGCATAAAGGAGGAGCGACGACGTTGATGATCGAGAGAGGAACAGGCCTGTGTTTTAGTTGTGTTTTGTTTTTGTATTTTACTTTAGCCAGCAGTCGTCCGCGAGGGGCTGCTGGCAGTTCCTTATGTTTATTTTCGGTAGCCAGCAGTCGTCCACGAGGGGCTGCTGGCAGTTCCTAATGTTTATTTTCGGTAGCCAGCAGTCGTCCACGAGGGGCTGCTGGTGGTATTTCGTTTGTTTATTTTATTTAAATAAATTATATTTTGATTGTTCGCCGGTTCCCGCCTCCTTCTTCCCTGAACATTGCTACACTGGTGCCGAAACCCGGGAACCGGCGAACAATCAAAATATAATTTATTTAAATAAAACAAACAAACGAAAATACCGCCAGCAGCCCCTCGCGGACGACTGCTGGCTACCGAAAATAAATATAACTGCCAGCAGCCCCTCGCGGACGACTGCTGGCTAAAGTAAAATACAAAAACAAAACACAACTAAAATACAGGCCTGTTCCTCTCTCGATCAACGTCGTCGCTCCTCCTTTATGCTTCCGCTCCTCCGTGAGAGATGCGAGACCGGTGTGCTTCACAGGTGTTGCTCATTAGCAATCGCACCACCGGCCTCGCGCCGTTCTCTCACGTCCCTCGGCCGTCCTGTTCGCCACAATGACATTTACGAAGCACATTTTAAAAGTGCTTGACCAATCACCAGTAGACCAATAAGTGCACATTTCTCTAGTGCGCAGACAAGAACTAAACAGAGCGTTACTGACAGTTAAGGAAGAGAGGTTCTGCACCAATGTAAAATATGTGAAAAAATAGTGTTCTTGAAAATTCAAGCATGAAAACCTACTTTAGTAGATGACAAAATCAAACTCAAGACCTTGCTTGTGTCATAAGGCTCATTGCATTGGTCAAAGATGTCCATTTGATGCAGGTTTCTATGGAAAACAAAAGCGGAGTGACTGTTACTCTGACGTCATGTTCTGGGTAACCGAAGTATGACAGTAATTCGATGAGTCGGATCTGCTTATTCTTGATTGCCTGGATTTAAAGGGATAGTTCACCTACAAATTACAAATGTAACATTATTTACTCACCCTCATGTTTTTCCAAACCTGTTTCAGTTTCTTTCCTCTGTTAAACAGAAAAGAAGATATTTTGAAGAATGTTGGTAACCAGATAGTTGACTTCCACAGTATTTTCTTTCCTACAAAGGAAGGTCCATCAACTGTCTGGTTACCAACATTCTTCAAGATATATTACTTCATGTTCAACAGAAGAATTACATTCATACAGGTTTGAAACAACATGAGGGTGAATAAATGATGACAGAATTTTCATTTTTGGGTGAATTATCCCTTTATTTCAGCTACTCACTTAATTCAGCAACAGAAAACGTAACAGGTCAAAATATTTTCTCATGAGCTTTTGTTTTCAGGCCAAACACTCATCTCCTTGGTGACGAAGTGAGCACTGTGGAAATATTTCCCATCTCCACCTTCCCTCCCTTCAATTCTCTCTCTCTGTCTATGTGCTTTAAACATAATCCATATGGTTTTAATGACCACAGTACTTTCCATTGTTTGTGAATATCAGATTGTATTGATCAAGTGGACTGAATCCAGAATATTACTCATCACAAAAATACTGCCTTGTTATCACTGAAACACTGAAAGAAGAAACAGGGAGAAATGAAGAAGGGGAAAAAACAGAGAGATAAAAAAATAACCTCTCAAATCACTGACCAGATGTAACCTCTCAGAGTTACAGACAGATAATTTCACATCGTAAATTTACACGACAACGATGTACTAAAAACGGGAAAGCTTTTGCTTGGCGTTTTTTTCTTTCTTCTGCATACAGACGACAACGTTGTCAAAACAATCCTCGTTCACACGGATCCGTGAAAATGACAAAAAATAATGTGTTATTCATGCCAGGCCAGTAGATGGCGATGTCACTTTGTAAAGGAACACTGTGTCTATAGACTGAACAAAATATGCATGTGCATGACGTCATCGCTTTCACAAATTCCTGCATTTAAGTACTGAGTAATATTAATGAACTTACTATAGGGTTAGGGCTTAGTTGCGTGTAATTATGCATAATTTACAGTTATTACTATAGTAAGTACATGCAACGTAAACAAGGGCACTGCACAATTAATGGTTACTTTACTTTTTTATTGTATTACCAAAACATTATACACTAGTGTAAAAACTCTAAACTTCAATAAACTAAAATATAAATTTAAGTTAAAAATATACCATATCGTATTTAAAAAGACACTAAATTTGTGTAAACGTGGCAACAAATAATATAAAAATACAATCTACAGACATCACATGAGGCAAAATACATAAACATTTTAAAATGAACTCTATGCAAATATACTAGTTTATGTCATTTGCAAATGTGTGCTATTTTAACTGAAATAGCCTACCTCGTACAAACGGTAACACACAAATGTAGACATTTCCACATTCAAGCACTGGCTTAAACAGCTTGTTATTTTGCAGCAGATTTAGATCAGTAACTGACAGTCATGACCTAAATATGATTTTCATTCACTATAATCAATTCTAAAACCCGGCATTAGTCATTTTTCACGCCATCAGTTGCACGCACATTCAAGCTCCCACAATATCCCTGTTCTTGAATCGTTGAATCAGTGAGTTGTTGACTCAAAAACAGCTGCAATCGGATCAGTCTGATTCATGAATCAATCGGATCAGTCTGATTCATGAATCAATCGGATCAGTCTGATTCATGAATCAATCGGATCAGTCTGATTTGTGCAATTCAATTCAATAGTTTCTTTGGTAAGAATTGGACATCGCTGAATCTTTGAAAAGCAAAGAATGTAGTGAAGTAAAAGTAAAAATTTCACAAAATACTATACATATTCCTAACATTAGAAGAAATGGCAAAATATCAATGTTCATAGTTGATTTAATGAACTGCACCTGTGTGAATTTGAGGGGAACTGACTTCATATCCACAAAAAAGGAGCTTGACACTACAGTATTTGGTGATGCAAAAGGGGCTCAGAAAGTGTAATATATGGTTTTGAGAAAAGCATTTGTTTGCAGATGTCACCTGCTTATTTTATCATCTTATGCCATTCAGACATTTTTAATGTGTCCTATACCTTTGTATTTGTCTCTCTATAGTCATACTCTTTAGAGCCTGTCAAACAATTAATATTATATCTCATATGACAAAATTTCTTTCTCTTTGGCCTCTGCCTACCGCTCTTTTTTATTATTATTATTAACCTATGGCAGCAAGTCAGTGAATGCAGGATATCAGAAATTAATTTCCCTCATACCCCAAAGGATTTGTGTGACCTGCGTTCAGTGACAGAATAACCTTTAGATCTGAATGCTAATCAGGCCAGAAGCCACATTGCTACTGTTAGCAAGGCTTAAGGCAGAAACACACCTTTAGAAATAATTACTCCATGAATCAATCTGATACCCTTCCAACATATTGCCTATTATGACACACTATTGATATATTCATATCTTATAGTTGACTAGGTTTGTTGACCACATTTTAAAAATGAATAATAATAAAAAAAAATAAACATTGTGTTTATTTATCATAATTGCATTGAATAAATGAAAAACAAATCAGAAGATTAATCAAAAGATGTATCTTGAATAGTTAAATATTAAAAATAACTAACCCATTTCTCAGATCTTGTGAAATTCCTTATAATGAAATATCTTTAAGTTAAAGTAATACTGATGATTTAAAGCTGCCGTCGGCAACATTTTTTTGATCATATTCAGTGAAATCGACACTATAATCCGACAGAACAACATAAATAAAGTGGTTTTAGAAAAAACCCCGAGCTTCTAACTCCACCTGGAGCGTGTTATTTGTTTAGCAAAAATCCACCGCTCCCGGTTCATTGTGTCCAATCAGTGCAGGGGGTTGTGAGATCTGACTGTCAATCACAGGTCGTGCACACGCCACCCCTCGCGCACGTTACAATCACATGCACACGCTTGAAGTTCGCGCAGTAACGAAGAGTGATGGCGGAAAAGATTCCAATTCCTCAGTTAACCTCAAGAGCTAGGAGGTAAAAACAACACAGGAAAAGAGAACACCTGCAGAAAAGAAAGAAGTAAAGAAAGAAAGCGACCGTGCATGTAATAAAACCAGGATCAACATCGGATCGGCATTTGAAAGGTGGAGAGATTTACGAGATTTAATTGGGTTCAAGCTGGATGCAGAGCTTGCAACATTTCTTCTCGACAGGTAATTGTGCTTTATCAACCCGTTACTTTATTTCTTCGTCTTATGTTAGTAATTTAAGTATTCTTGCCCAAATGTGTTGGTATGGATAGCTAACGTTAGCACTTGTTGGGCAGGTTCGTGGTGCACACGCACTGACGAGCACGAACTCGGTGGGAGGGTTTTCGTTGATAGTGGGGGAGGGGCATGAGAACATGTAAACATTCAAAATTTTGCCTATGTCCACTCAGTCTACCAGACTTGCCGACTGCAGCTTTAATATTTGACAATATTGCTGACTCGACTGCACTGACACTATTGGATGAGAACTGAACTAAGCATCATGGATCTATCTATCTATCTATCTATCTATCTATCTATCTATCTATCTATCTATCTATCTATCTATCTATCTATCTATCTATCTATCTATCTATCTATCTATCTATCTATCTATCTATCTATCTATCTATCTATCTATCTGTCTATCTATCTATCTATCTATATGTCTATCTATATGTCTATCTATATGTCTGTCTGTCTGTCTATCACAAATTGCTGCAAGGAGGAAAACAGCCCAAACTGACTGAAGGTATATTTATATCTTCATAAGATAAAGCTGTTGCAATGGCATCCATTTTAAATCATTCCAAATTACTCTTGTTGATGTGCCAGCTGGGGTAAATCTAAAAACTGAAAATAATATTTATCACAAATAAATATTGCATGCAGAGCCTCTCTGTATGTAAACATTCCCACAAAAAAAAGAAGAAGGAAAGAAAGAAAGAAAGAAAGAAAGAAAGAAAGAAAGAAAGAAAGAAAGAAAGAAAGAAAGAAAGAAAGAAAGAAAAGACTTGTCAGTTTTATTCATGATGCATGTCATACACATCCCTGCTGTTTTTTCTTTTTCTTTCTTTCTCAGATTGTAACATCCAGCATCAGCAGGCAGAGTGTTTGGGCCCCTGGGGGCCCTGCTGAGGAATGGAGAGGGACGTGGCTGAGAGGACGTCCTTGAGAGCAGCACAGCTGTGGAAAAGAGGAAAAGAAAAAGACGTCCAAATCTCATTAAGTCTGAGTATTACCACCCACATCTGGGACTAGAAATAAAAAAAAAGAAGGCCAAAATGATTTTTTTATTACTAAAAAGGAGGGTGTATGTGCTTTAATTGTTTTTATGTATGTGATGAGAATGTTTAGACACATAGACACAGTTCAACATATACTGTAAGGTACCCTTCACTTTGCTCGTAGTGCACTATGAAGTGGACCATCTGTGAGATTCCAAATTGTACAGGGAGCGTTCTAATCCAGTCAAAAGGGCACTGCAAATGCCATATGGAACAAGTGTACGTCGATAAATCACTTCAGGCTTGGTAGTTTGTGAATTTAAAGTGCACAAGATGTGACCGATGGTTACGCTTTATTTAAAGGTGTCTTTAGCCACACTTCCACTGTCGGGCCGAACGGTTCTAAACGATAAGGAGCGGTTGCAGTTATATTTCCAGGTGAGCTTGGTTCCGGCATACAATTACAAACCATTCTCGGCCAGAAATTCTCAGCACGTTTGTCTATCCGTAACGCACCGTTCTGGTAGAATGTGTGTAGTGACGTCGCCACTCAGGATTGGTCACTTGTCTGTTGCCTGGCTAGCCGTTTCTATGTAGTTGCCCAAGCACGCTATATTTGAGCATTAACGCAAAGTTAATGCAAGTTAAAAATAAAATTGAAAGACATTGGATCATCCTCCATAACACAGTCAATATTTACATCTCATATCATCTGTCATTTGGATCGATTGCTCCTCTCTGCCTTCCTGCCTGCTGTGAGTTTGTTTACGTCGAGGCTGTAAGCTCTACGCCTCGTATTAGCTTCGTATTTCTTTCTGTTTTGAACCATCATTTACTATCATTTCTAGTTGTTTATATTACTAAATATAGTTTACCCATCATCTCAGATTAACCTTACATCGCTAGCTTCCGTTATTGTTAGCACCGCACGCTAGTGTTTACGCGCCACCCGCGCTCATTTATTTATTATTTATTTTCTCTCGCGCGCCCGCGCCTTTGAGTTCATAAAAGCCCAGGTAAGTAAGAATCAGTCAACACAAACGGTGAGTAATGTCTTGTCCTGTTATTGTCACCTGTGTCACATGTCATATGTTTAGTATAGCCTTCTCCAATGGCAATATAGGATTTATTTGTGATAAATGCAAGGAGACAGTCAGGCTGACGGAGAAGATTTCAGAGCTAGAGACAAGCATCCAAACTTTAATTGAGGATAGTAAGGATAGTACTAGAGCTTTAGATACTATTTTGGATGCGCCTAGCATAGTGAACTCTGTACATGATTCGGTTCCGGCTGAAGTAGAGCCCACGCAGCAGGGCAGATGGGTGACCGTGAGAGATCGCTCAAGTCGCGGATTAAAAAACCACTCTTCCGTTCCGATTACCATAACAAATCGATTTGCCCCACTCAGTGAAACACCCACTGAGAATTCTGTTGATTGTGCCATGGTAATTGGTGATTCGATCACACGGAACGTGAAAATAGAGACACCAGCCACCATAGTCACATGTTTGCCGGGAGCCAGAGCGCCTGACATCAAAGCAAATTTAAAATTGCTGGCTAATGCTAATCGTAAATTCTCTAAGATCATTATTCATGTCGGCACTAATGATGTTCGACTCCGCCAGTCGGAGATCACCAAAATTAATATTAAAGAGGTGTGTGAACTCGCAAGTACGATGTCAGGCACTGTAATTTTCTCTGGCCCCCTTCCTGTTCGCAGGAGTGATGAGATAGTTAGCAGATTGGCCTCACTCAATGGTTGGTTGTCTAAGTGGTGTCCGTTGAATAATATAGAATTCATAGACAATTGGAAAAGTTTTTGGGGCAAGCCTGACCTGTTGAAAAGAGATGGTGTTCATCCCTCCTGGGATGGTGCTGCTCTTCTCTCTAGTAATATGGCACATAGTCTTAGAGCTAAAACATGACAATCTGGCGCCCAGGTCAGGAAGCAGACAGACTGGCTAAACCGACCGTCTGCTAGCGGCCTCGCGTCACCAAGGTCAGATAAATCCCATCACATAGAGCCTCTTTCACCTAGATATCATCATATAGAGACTGTGTGTGTTCCCCGAATTTGGAAATCCCAAAAACGTCAGGTAAAAAATTTAATTGATGTTCAACAAATAAAAAACAGATATAATACAGATGAACAAATTATAAAGCTTGGGTTGCTGAATATTCGATCCCTTACTTCAAAATCGCTCATAGTTAATGATATGATTTCAGATTATAATCTAGATGTGCTGTGTTTGACAGAAACCCGGCTAAAACCAAACGATTACATTACTTTAAATGAGTCAACCCCACAAGATTACTGTTATAAACATGAACCTCGTCTAAAACGCAAAGGGGGAGGTGTTGCTGTAATTTATAGTAATATTTTCAAAACCACTAAGAAATCTATTTTTAAATATACTTCTTTTGAAGTGTTGGTGCTTAATGTAAAAATATATAGTGTAAACGATAAATCACGTTTGAGATTTCTGCTGGCTACTGTATACAGGCCACCAGGGCACCATAAAGATTTTATCAAAGAATTTGCGGACTTTCTATCAGAATTAGTATTGGCTAACGATAAAGTACTAATTGTTGGTGATTTTAATATACATGTAGATAATGAAAAAGATGCATTGGGATTGGCACTTAAAGACATTGTAAACTCAATTGAAGTTAGACAACACGTGTCAGGACCCACTCATTGTCGTAATCATACTCTAGATCTAATATTATCACATGGAATAGATGTTGATGCCGTTGAAATTCTGCAGCAGAGCGATGACATCTCAGACCATTATCTAGTATCATGTAAATTACATTTAGCCAAGGCTGCAAAGCCGACTCCGTGTTATAAATATGTTAGACCTATAACTTCTGCCACTAAAGATTGCTTAATCAATAATCTTCCTAATCAGTTTCATCATCTCAGTATCCCGGATAGCTTAGAAGAACTTGATATTGCAACAGAAACTTTTAACTCTCTCTTTTCCAGCACTTTAGACGCAGTTGCTCCGTTGCGCTTAAAGAAGATTAAAGAAAATAGTCCAACGCCGTGGTACAACGAGTACACTCAGGCCCTTAAGAGAACAGCCAGAAAAATGGAGCGCAACTGGAAGAAAACAAAACTAGAGGTATTTCGGATTGGATGGAAAGAGAGCTCGATTGCTTACAGAGAGGCTTTAAAAGCTGCTAGATCTGCTTATTTTTCAACCCTATTAGAAGAAAATAAACATAATCCTAGGTATTTATTTGAAACAGTGGCTAAACTAACGAAAAAGAAAGCTTCAAGCACAGAAGTTTCAGGCCAACACAGTAATGACTTTATGAACTTCTTCACTTATAAGATTGATAATATCAGGGACAAAATTATAACTATGCAACCGTCTACTACAGTATCGCATTAGGGAGTGCATTGTATTCTCCCTGAGGAAAAATTGTATTCATTTGTTGCTATAGGAGAGGAAGAATTCTGCAAACTCGTTAATTCATCTAAATCGACAACTTGTATGTTAGACCCTATACCGACTAAGCTATTGAAAGAGATGCTTCCAGAGATCATAGATACTCTTCTTAAAATCATTAATTCGTCTTTGTCTCTAGCATACGTACCAAAAACCTTTAAGCTGGCTATGATAAAACCGCTTGTTAAAAAAACGCAACTTGATCCTTCAGAATTAGTCAATTACAGGCCGATCTCAAATCTGCCTTTTCTGTCAAAGATATTAGAAAAAGCAGTATCCTCACAAGTGTGTTCCTTTCTTGAAAGAAATGATATCTGCGAGGATTTTCAGTCAGGATTTAGACCGCACGATAGTACTGAGACAGCTCTCATTAGAGTTACAAATGATTTACTTTTATCATCCGATCGTGGTTGTATCTCTCTATTAGTGTTACTTGATCTTAGTGCTGCATTTGACACAATTGACCACAACATTCTTTTAAATAGACTAGAAAGCTATGTTGGCATTAGTGGAATTGCACTAGCATGGTTTAAATCATACTTATCTGACCATTATCAGTTTGTAGCAGTAAATGAAGAGATGTCTTATCGATCACAAGTTCAGTATGGCGTACCACAAGGCTCAGTACTAGGACCGCTGCTGTTCACTCTGTACATGCTACCATTAGGACATATCATTAGGAAACATGGAATTAGCTTTCACTGTTATGCCGATGATACTCAGCTGCATATTTCTTCAAAACCTAACGAAACTTACCAATTCACAAAATTAACGGAATGCATAGCTGATTTAAAAAATTGGATGACTAGTAATTTCCTACTACTAAACTCTGAAAAAACAGAGATTCTAATTATTGGACAAAAAACTTCCACACGTAATAACCTAGAAAACTGTCTAACACTTGATGGCTGCTCTATTAAGTCTTCGTCGTCGGTTAGGAACCTGGGTGTGCTCTTTGATAGCAATCTTTCATTTGAAAGTCACGTGTCTAGTATCTGTAAAACCGCATTTTTCCATCTTAAAAATATATCTAAATTACGACATATGCTCTCATTAACAAATGCGGAACAATTAGTTCATGCTTTCATGACATCAAGACTAGATTATTGTAATGCTCTACTGGGTGGTTGCCCTGCACGCTTAATAAATAAACTACATCTGGTCCAAAACGCTGCAGCTCGAGTTCTTACTAGAACCAGGAAATATGACCATATTAGCCCGGTTCTGTCAACACTGCATTGGCTGCCTATTAAACATCGTATTAATTTTAAAATATTGTTGATTACTTACAAAGCACTAAATGGTTTAGCTCCGCAGTACTTGAGTGAGCTCTTAACGCATTATAGTCCTTCACGTCTATTGCGATCTCAAAATTCGGGCCAGTTGATAATACCAAGAATATCAAAATCGACTGCTAGCGGTAGATCCTTTTCCTATTTAGCACCAAAACTTTGGAACAGTCTTCCTACCATTGTCCGGGAAGCAGACACACTCTGTCAGTTCAAACCTAGACTAAAAACACATCTCTTTGACCTAGCATACACATAATATATTATAGACTTCTATAATTCAATGTTAGGCTGCATAGATTAGGTCAGCCGGAACTGGGAACAGTTCCCTTAAATCCTGATGTACTCGTTACATCATCATAAGAAGAATGGCATCTACGCTAATTTTAGTGTCTTTGTTTATCCCGAGGTTTTCCCGCAGCCTGCCGGATCCAGGCCGTATCCAGATCTGACTAGGAGCTTTGCCTGGACCCGATGACAACGCAGTGCTGAAGTGCCAACTAGACACACTCTGTCTAGTTGGCACTCCCTATGGAGGATCCCTATGGAGGATCCCTTTCCCACTCTACAGATAAAACGTTGTGATTCCGGTTCGCGTACCCACCCCGAAGTGATAAAATAAAACAAAATTCTGTATCAAATTACAGTTACTGTAAATCCGGCCTCTAGTTCATAAACGGCAGAGGAGAACTGGCCCCCGACTGAGCCTGGGTTCTCCCTAGGTTTTTTTTTTCTCTCCATTAGGTCACCTGATGGAGTTTTAGGACACCAGTAGGTCACTTGATGGAGTTTTTCGGTTCCTTGCCACTGTTGCCTTTGGCTTGCTCAGTTGGGGATATTCAAATTAATTAACCAAGCATTAATACCATTGATCAGCCCTACCAAACGTGGATGTTTTTTTTCCACTAAGAAACAAACATTGTTATGTTATTTGATTGATATTGTGAAGCTGCTTTGATGCAATTTATATTGTGAAAAGCGCTATATAAATACACTTGACTTGACTTGTAAGCTTATGAGTTACCAAGGCTGTTCTTGTGTTACGACAGATGCATTTGTATTACATTCTAAAGAGCGGCTGTTACCAGGCTCACTGTGGAACATATTCCATATTCGTACCGGAATGGAACGGTCAAGCAATGAGAACGGTTTGGCCTGACGGTGGAAAAGCGGCTTTTGTTACAGTGTAATTGCACCAATAAGTAGTGAGTTAGTGAGTAGTATTTCTGCATAATTTACTGTTACTACAATAGTAAGTACATGTAGCATGTGAAACAAGGACAAAAAAGTGTAACAGATGGTTACAATCGATCAAGTAACACACATTATCAAATAACCCAATGACATGTATTTTCAAAATAAGCATTGCAACAGTAGGCTATGCCATAATAATAAAATACACCATAATTAAAATAAATCAGTATGAAATAGATACAACTGTTGTTTTACTATAAAAATGTATATATCACTATTTATTAATGATATATTTTCTATGCTGTTGCTTAAGTTCGCTCCTGTTATTTATGCTTTGTGTAATACCCCATGTTTTGGTTGCCATTTGGATTCACCTCTTTTAATTTTAGTAATTGTGTTGTGTTTTTGTTATTTTTAGTACCTTTTGGTTTTTAAATATTGAAATATGTGTTATAGTTAAGTTGATTAAATATTAAGTTTTTAGTATTTGGTTGTAGTAATTTTAGTACATATATACATAGTATATATATATATATATATATATATATATATATATATATATATATATATATATACATAGTAATTTTGTGAGATAATATTGTACTTTTATTGTGATTTATATAATATATAGGAGTATATTTTAAAAAAAAAACAATTTATTCCTGTGATGGCAAAGCTGATTTTTTTTAGCATCATTATTTCAGTCTTCAGTGTCACATGATCCTTCAGAACGATGACTGTGTGAATCTACATGAACACGGACATTTACACACCACATACTGACATGTTTATTTTAAAACAACCACATACAACTGCTCATACAGTAACACAAGTGAATGTCTTTGCCAGTTATTAAGGTCAGGATAAACACAGCAAAGGAAGGACCAGCTGGGAGGAAAGATGGTTGGCTGTCCTCATCTGGTTTATATGTGTGTGTGAGAGAGGGATATGTCTCATTACACAGATGGCTGTTTAAGAGATAACACACCTGTGTACGCATTTTAAACTGGATGGGTTTGGTTGTCAGTATGTAAGTGTGTTTATTATCTATTTGTGTCTGAATCCCTTTGGTCCACTGACTTGAGAAATGCTTATGAGAGCTTGATAATTTACAGGAACAGGTGGATGTAAGTATGCATGTGAGTGCATTTGTGCAGTTGTGTGTGTTCACTGAGTGGTAAGTGCCAAGATATATTGCATATGTACAATATATGAACTCTTTTCTTGCCATTGACGAGATTTTCCACCATTTATCATACAACACTGCCCCACCATCAATGTTTTTTTTCTCCATGTTTCACTGCTATATGGTAGGGGGCGCTGTTACGGATCTTCTGAAATAAAGCATCTCCGGATCCAAAAACAAGCTAGGAAAAAGAGCTGCATAAACCTTGGCTGCTTTTAACTCCAATTTTAGACGTACATTCGTGTAAATTCTCCAGGCACTTCCCCGAGGGATCCCCACTACCATTTTGAAGTGTGTTCAACTTCGTCAAGTGGACGAGGGAAGTGTATTTGGACAGACCCTCGAACCCTCGATTTTGACCGAGGGAGTGAGTCTACTCAGGCAAATCCATAGACCACAATGCACCATGATTCCACCATAGGAAGCTAGAATTTTATTTATTACACTTTGTAACATGTTAATTATGAATATTTCTCTTACACAAACTCATCGCTTTCCTTCAGAAGGCCTTTATTAACCCACAGGAGTTTGTTTAGGATGGATTTATTCACTTTTTTGAGCTTCAAACTGTTGGTTGCATTTCACTCAATTATCAAGCATTTTTTTTATATATATAATTCTGATTGTATTCGTCTGAAAGAAGAAAGTCATACACACTTGGGATTGGGGTGAGTAAAGGCTGAGCAAATCATGGTCTAATTTTCATTTTAAATTGAACTACTCCTTTAATTTACCCCCACCCCACACAACTCTAGTGTATGATACTGAAGTTATTTGGACCTTTAACCATGAAAAATTTGTGAATATGCTTGCAACATTTTTAATAAATGCTGGTGGGGAAAGAGTTAAATAAATATACAATTTTACTTGAATAAATATCTGGATATAACCATTGTACCTCTATCACCCATCCCCACTGAGCAATTAAGAGCACTTGTGTTTTAGTTGTTATTTGCATTTAATGGATCCTGGAATGCAATTTGCATGTCTGCATGCAAAACAAAACAATAGCATGCGTGTTTGTCAGAACAATAAAGCCGCGAGGTGACGTTTGTCAGCCTGAATCAGAACCCAGCAATCAAGACCGCTGAACAAGACTGCTGACAAACTACGCACAAATCACTTATGCGCTGAACATTTAATGCACAACACAATGGCATCCGCCAGCATGAGACGTGGCGAGGCAAAAGAAAAATAAATTGCAGTTTTTTACACAATCAGCCTAAAATTGTTTACCACAATTCATGATTGCCAAAAAAGAGAGAAAAGTTAAAGTTAGACTTCCACAGCGTGGGAGAAAATCATTTAGCGTCATGAAAACTGTGTGACATCTCTGCCACGCTGTCAAACCTTAAAACAAGTCGTAATGACAAACGTCTGTGAATTGGAATATGGTTTGTAACAGCGATCATTGCAACGTGTTGTAATATAAAATCCACATGCGGTCTTTTTTTTTCCTGTGTATCTGATTGAGGCAAACCATGACATTCAAATGTAAAGCCTTGTGTCAGGGTCCTGTCCTGGCAGTCTGTCTTGTCACTGTTTAATGTTTTCGTGTCTGTCTTGTGCCTGTGCACATGGCTCGTTCTTTGTTTGTGTTAGCCAGGTTCTCCTCTCATCCCTCCTCCTTGGTTCCTGTTAGCCTTGTTTAGTCCTTGTCTAGTCCTCATTTGCTTGATTGTGTTCACGATCCTCATGTGCCTCCTTTATATCGTGTCTCTTTCCCTCATGTATTTGCTGGTTTGTTATGTGCTTGCCTGTGCTTATGGTTAAACATTGTTCTTGTTGTGTATTTGATCTTGTTTTTAGCTCTAGTGAATCCTTTAGCTTTTTTCCTTCCCGTCTTTTTCTAGTTCATTTTTACCTCTGTGATTCGGAAGTCGTGTTGAGTTGTTTTTCTCGTTTGATTTTATTTCACTCTAGATTCTCCAGTTATAGTTCCCTGCCAGTTTGTTCTTTGGTTTTATTTTATTTTTTGATTGCAAGTTCAAGGCATTTTATTCCTGGTTTTCTTTTGTTTCGCTTCTCTAGTCATAGTTCTGTTTCAGTTTTTATTTTGCCTCTTGTTTTATTTATTTACTCTCTTGTGCCTTGGCTATTTATCTTGTGTCTTGTCTTGTTCATTGTGAGTCTTGTCCGCTGCTTCCCTGCCTTGTGTCCTGAGTTTTCCTGGCCACTGATTTTAACTTCCTGGCAACCAAGATTGGATCCACTCTAAAAAAAGATGGTTATTTACTCGTAGTAACAGTTCTATTTAGAACCGTATCGTCCTGAAGAACCCTTAATATGCTGCAATGGTTCTTTGTGTTGGAGTTTATTCCCGCCTTTTTGTTTTTCAAATCTGTAACTGTCAAAGCCACCTCATTAGGCTACTGATTTTCTTGAGCTATACAACTACACAGACTGTCAACACACTCTCAACAGGTAAATGATTTATTTCTTAAAATGTCTATAAATTATAACTTATATTTTTAGTTTACCTGACCATGTAAGTGTGAGCAGCTCTGTTCAGTTAAGGATGCTCATGTTCTCCACAAAGTATGTAACAGAGATATGGAATTTAATTCCATCTGCCCAGCCCTACTGGTTGAACTGTGTTGCATGTCTCTCTCTCCTTGTGCCTTGTCTACAGTCCTGTTCATAAAAATAAAAAAAACCTTCACTGTCCTCTCTCTCTTGCAGATCCTTGACAGATCTTGACAACTTGTGTCTGACTATACCAACTCGCATACAGAGAAGCTGACATAATGCTGCACTAAATTGATATTAAAAGTCAATTTGAACAGAAATAAAGTTTATAGCAACTTCTGTTTTATGCTGAAGAGTTAGTAGACTATGGCTGTGTCCGCCTACTCTTCTGTGTAGGTGCTGATCTTGAATAAGTAATTACTTCATGACTGCTAAAAAGTGCATTCTATATAGTAAGACGGTGTGTGGTATGATGTAATCAGGATGTACTACATTTGCCATGTTGTCATCATCACATGACCTACCAGTGTTAATTCGTTTTAAGGGACTGTCCTGTGTTGTTTTTATGTGATCACCAGGGGCATCTGTGCCACAAAGCCAGATTTCGGTGCTCAACTGATGCTCCACAGCGTTTATTATACAATCTCTCACATACATATGGCATGTGTGTGGTGTTTCTCTTGAAGGCACACAGCGAGCAGCTGAAAGCGCTTTAAATAACTATAATGTCATCCTTCCTCTCTGCGGGCCAAAACTAAACTGTCAATCACATATCAACATCAAATCAGTAAGTACTATGGATATACTGGCCCTTTTCAACAAGCAGCGTCAGTTACATCGCTTCACTGCCATTTATAAATCCTCTCCCGTGGCTTTATGGGTTAGTAAAGTGTCCATCATATGCACATTTCAGAATCTCACTGGAAGTAGTAGGTCAACCGGGTACTTTTTGCGTAATCTTTGCCTAATACTCAAATAATGAGTATTGTGAATTCAAACATACTACTTTTGACACATACTGTTTTTCGCTTACTATATAGTAGGTAAGTATGCAATTTTGAATGCAGCCTTAGTCACTTCTCTGCCATTTTTGGATATTAAAGTGTCTTAAAGTTATTTTTAGTGAATCAAACACAACCACATACAGCAAACCAGAGTAGACCAACCGATTCTCGACCAAATGATTCTTATGACCTGGCTCTTTTTAGTGAATCAAACACATGTAGCACAACCAGTGTAGTCAAACTGATTATCTTACAAATGACTCTTGCGAGCTGCTCTTTCTAGTGAATCAAACCCATACAGCGCAAACACTGTAGTCCGTTCGATTCCTGAACAAATGACATTTATGAGTTCTTCGTGAATTCTTCTCATGAGTTTATTTTTAGTTATTCCGTTAAATAGACCACAACTAGTGTAGTTTAACCAATTATCTTACAGATGAGCTGCTGTTTTTATTGAATCAACCCCATATAGCACAACCAAATCTAACTGATTTCGAATTGAATGACTCTTGTGAGCATTTTTTATTTTACATTGTATTTATTCGTTGCATTTATTCGAGTCATTGCTGAACATTTTTGATATTTAAAATCAATCCAACCAAACACATCCCTCTCTTCATTGCTCCGCCTCCAAAGCTCACCCTCCAATCCTAACCGCCCTGCTCTGAGTCGGTCTTAAACCCTGTTAAAACCAGTGTTACTCACGTATGGAGCCGAATCAAAGCGACCTCCGCGTCTGTTTTCAGGCCTTCCCGCTTAGCTCTCTCCAATACTGGAAAGCTTTTCTAATATCAATGTGGGTCCTAAAGCTCTTTCCTGATCATAAATCTTAATTTTCAAGTGATATTCCTCCTAGCTTTTCTCTTTTATATGTCTTTCAGCCAAATCTCTTTCTACCGTTTTTCTTCAAATCTCCCTCTTGCTCGTTCTCTCTCCTCCACTGTCATACGCCCCCTAATGCAGATTGGCTACACGTTTGTTGTTGTGTCTGGTTGTGCCGGTCCGACCAACTTTCAAACAGTATTTTTAAAATATTGCTTACCCCAATTTTAAGGCTTGAGAGACTTAGACACTCAGTATAGTTACTGTAAGTCTGTAGTGAGTTTTGTCAGTATTGTATTAAAAATAAAGGGATATGCTAATGCCATTTTTGTTGGTGAAGTATCATTATGTAATATATAATCAAGACAAATGGATAGAAATTATTTCACCTCTGAAAAGACAAGAAAGTCATTAATATGTCTTTGTAAACCCTTTGTAAGAAGAATTATTGAGGAATCAAATAGAAATGTTGAATTACTTACAATTCCCATCCCATTCAGCATGGCTCATCCAATCAGAATTTGAACTGAACTGTCCCTCATTTAAAATGTTTAGATTCAAAATGCTTAAAACCCTGAAAACACAAGACCTTCAATTCTCTCCATCCAAAATATCAATTGTTGATCTCTCATTAAAACTCATCTGAACGAATGCAACGCATCTGCTCGAGGGGCGTTTTCTATCCATATCTATTTTTCTCTCCTCTCATCCAACTCACTCTTTTTTTCCTCTCATCTGTCCTTGAATAACATCAGATCTGTTGTTTAGCCATAAAACACTGAACACAAGTGCACACAGGGAGCAGACCGCTCTAATTAGTACATGCACACACACAAACATGGACAGTGCATTCTGAGGCCAGACGGCTTTAATTAATACACACACACATGCCAAGGCCTGTGTGTCTCCAGATCCCCAGCCCTCCTCAAAAGACCACTGCCACAATATGTATCAATGCAGACCTCCATGGCTTGCTATGGCCAGGAATAATCAAATAAGAAAAAAAGCTTCGATTAGATGAGTTTTTTTTTTTCAGAACCATTACAGCCATGCCAGAAGGATCATCAGATCATGGAGGACGCACCACTGGCAGTGATTCAATTCAACTAAACTCAGTTTTGTTCATCTCATCTTTTGTCTAGTCTTTAGCTCAGTTCAACTCAACTCAACTCAGTTCGGTTAATTTCAACTCAGTTTTGTTCATCACATCTCTTGTCTTCAGTTTAGTTCAACTCAACTCAACTCAGTTCGGTTCATCTCAACTCAGTTTTGTTCATCACATCTCTTGTCTTCAGTTCAGTTTAACTCAACTCAGTTCAGTTCGGTTCATCTCAACTAAGTTCAGTTCATCTCAACTCACTTGTGTTCATCAAATCTCTTGTCTTCAGTTTAGTTCAACTCAACTCAATTCTGTTCATCTCTTCTTTTGTCTTTGATTCAGTTCAACTCAACTCAACTCAGTATTGTTCATCAAACCTCCTGTCGTAAGTTTAGTTAAACTTGAACTCAGTTCTGTTCATCTCTTCTTTTGTCTTTGATTCAGTTCAGTTCTGTTCATCTCATCGTCTTCAACTCAGATACACATAACTAACATCAACTAATTTCTTTTCATCTCTTCTTTTGCCTTCGATTCAGTTCAACTCAGCTCAACTCGTTTCTGTCCTGCTGTATCAATTCAATTCAACTTAACTTATTATATTCACTGTTTAAAACAGTTGTGCTGCTTCAGAGTTTTAAGGAAATGCAAGTTTTAGGGACTTTATTCAAATTAAATCCATACACCTCTATTGTCACTTGCCAGTGATTATAATGTGCCATAGGTTGCCGACCTCTAGTTTAGTTTAAAAGTATCTTATAACAGCAGTTGCTTCTTCGATCATTCGATAATCGTCTAAAAATGTAGAAACTAAAGGTAATTTCAGAGCTGCATGGAGAAAAAAGTGGCATGCGATTAACTTGTTGGATAGTGGGTTACACCTAGATTAATGTGTCAAATAGATTTCAATTATTTTTGAACAATTTAAAAACAAAATATAATGACATATCCATAATGTCTCCTAGAACACAGCTCCAATTTCTCAAAGTGAACCGCAATCATTTACTTAAGTGACATGTTGTAAAATATAGTATATAACATTATGGAAATCAAACAAAGAGTAGGGATAACACTTTATTTTGATAGTCTACTTTAAACATTCTACTAACTATAAGTAACTTTGCAACTACATGTCAACAAACTCTCATTAGTGTATTAGTAGACTGTTATGTTAGGATTCGGATTAGTATAAAAATGTACACGTTTGCAAAGTTACTTACAGTCAGTAGAATGTGTGCAGGGCAGCATCAAAATAAAGGCAGATATTGATTGACTCATATTTACTGAGTCTGTCTCAATCTGCCTCCCCCATATCACATGATGACAAAACTGGCATATACACTGTCATATATCAAACAGTCTATTCATGCGGTGACACCTCCACTTTTAAAACAATTACCTCAACAAACGAGCAAGCCGTCCTGTCATTGAGGGCTATTATTAGGTCAGAGTGGGTGTTTTCCAATCAGAGTGATGGGGCTTTGAAGAGAGAATTAGGACATAGCCAGGCAATGATTTATTTTCTAAGCGACAGAGAAAGAGGGATAGAGAAACAGAGAAAAAGAATGAAAAGAGACTGTTGATGTATTCAATTCGGGTACCACGATTACACTACTCGATGGATTAGAACAACTTGTGAACTCCATAGTATCAAAGTGTATGAAATGTAGGACATTGATAAAGCAACTATGTGTGAATAGAAAATGTTAAATCAACTTTTGATTTAAAAAAAAATCATTAAATATGAAGGCCTGAAGGGAGCTGTAGTTGATACAGTATGTAGGTCTGCCACCATATGTGAATACTTTTGATATAGAAAGATTTATTTTGAGTGACATTTAAGTACATACTCAAATAATCTGTTCATCCATCCATTCGGCTGAAAAGGTTTCTAAACCTTTTGTCCTTTATAGGATCACGGGAAATCTTGGAGTCTAGCATCTAAAACCCACAAATTGTTTTGTTTTTCGTACTATAGAAATCAATGGGGACCAGGTTACCAACAATCTTCAAATGATCTTCATCTTCAACAGAAGAAATAACCTCATGCAGGTTTACAACATCTTGAGGGTGAGTAAATAATGAGATCATGTTTATTTTTGGGTGAACTATTCCTTGAACTAACATACTAAGGCTATGTCTACGTTAATCCGTTCCGGGTACATTTGAAAAACCGCATCTTCATTTCAAAACGCTCTCTGCCAACATTAGCATTTTCTAAAAGTTTCGAATGCTATATTCACCTGACTGCGCATGCGTAACACTTCACAAAAGCTCACTGAGATGATACAGACGGAACAGAAAGTTCTCATGCTATTCTCCTGGCAGGATCATTTTATTAAGCAAAAATATCTCACCATTCACTGATGCGTCCAGGGGCCGGTGGCATAAACTGCTTAGACTAGTCTTACTAATTAGTCGTCTCATTTTTTTCTTCAAGACTGTTGCTAACTTTTTAAAGTCAGTTACATATCAGTCTAATTTGAATCAGAAAAGTAAGAGTGATTACCTCTTGACTAAATTTCTAGTTGGCCAAATTAGATCTTAAGATACAGTCTTATGCAACTGGCTCAGGTCGCACTCAGTCACCATATGTTTGGTCTAAAACACAAATGTCCTAATGTTTTGCCACATGACAGCAATTGCGAGTACATTTTCTATCTTTGCAGGACTTCGATATGAAGAGTGTACAAAAGTAACATCTTTAGCAACAGTGTGATAGTGTATAGCACATAATAGGCACAATAATGGTACAAACATACATTTCTATAATTTAATTTAAATTTAAATAATATATATTTTTCAATTGCAGTTAACATGAACCTGAAATCACTGCTACCTCCCAGTGACAATTTCATTCAGTTCACACTTAAATATATATGTTTAAAGAACATTTTTTCAGTAATAAATACTCTTTTTAAAAGTATGCTAAAAGTGTCCATACTTTATTTTTTACAAGGGTCATCTTATTGTTCTAGAACACATAGGCACACCGAAGATTTGATTTTAAAGATACATTTTTGTAGCCTGATTTTGAATTAAGAAGCAACATTTATGATGCATTGTTTTTCTATTTTATTGCGAATTTTACGTTATTTAAGTTTAGCCAGAAGTTTGTGGTATTTTAGTCATTCTGGAAGACAAAACATGCACTTGCATGAACGAGGGCTTTACTAATATGACCTCCAAAGTGAACAGGTTTAAATACTTTAATGGAACTCAACAGAAACGCAAAGGTGCATTCAACCAAACAATTCTTTACACTAAATATTACTGGCTAATTGCCCTGCTTCTTTTTTCCCTTTGCTTTGAACATAATTGAGCATAATTAATAATTTAACAATTAATCAGCCAAGCAACAATGCGTCCAGTCCAGCAAATGCTCAATAACGTGTTGTGAAATTCAATCACGTCTCACTTTTGTTTGATGCCGCAGTGTAAACTAGCTGTGCAATTTATACATAAATACTGGATGCAGAGAAGGGTTTCACTGGAAAGATATCTATACTGAATTATTCTCTGAAAGGTAAGCAGACATTCAATGAAACAAATGCCTTTTCCATTTTATGCGTTTTAAATTACACTACAGGTCAAAAGTTTGGAATTACTTTTTTTTTTTGTAATAATGTTTTTTAAAATAAGTCTATTCTGCTCACCAAGGCTGCATTTATTTCATGAAAATACAGTAAAAGCCCTAAACCCCTGCTTTCTGTGAGTCTACTCTGCTCTGATTGGTCAGATTGCCCAGTCTGTTTTTATTGGTCTACTCTTCTCTGATTGGTCATATTTCCCAGTCTTTCCCAGCAAGACCATGCAAGGCTTTAAATACAAAAGTCAAAGCCTTGTACTCAATTCTGTACTTGACCCAATGCAAATGTGATAAAATAGGGGTGATATGCTCACGTTTTTTCTTCCCCATTAAGAAACGAGCTGCAGCATTTTGTACTAGTTGCAAGCGCATTAGTGAAAACTGGTTGATACCAGCATACAAAGCCTTGCAATAATCCAGCCTTGTTGAAATGAAAGCATGAATGGCTGTCTCTAGGTCAACAAAAGGTAAAATAGATTTAAATTTCCGTACGCTCCTGAGCTGGAAAAAACTGCCTCTGACAACAGAGTTTATTTGCTTGTCAAATTTTAACTCATAGTCGACAACGACCAAATAGGGGGCGCCAAATAAAATATCTTCAGTCTTGTTTTCATTTAACTGAAGAAAATTATCACCCATCCAACTTTTAATGTCATTTACACAGGCTAATAAAGCAGATGAGGATTGTATTGGCATGTACAACTGGGTATCATCCGCATAAATGTGATAAGGAACCTGATGAGGTTCAAAAATGTAACAAAGAGGGAGCATATATAATGAAAATAAAATCGGTCCCAAAATGGAGCCTTGTGGTACTCCCCCCGTGACAGGAACAGGTGATGAATGAAACTGACCTATCTCCACAGAGAAACTCCTCTCAGAGAAAAAGGATTCAAACCACTCTACAGCTGAATCACAGATACCAGCCTCAGTTTTTAACCTGTTTAAAAGAATGCAGTGATCCACTGTATCAAAAGCTGCACTTAGATCCAACAATACCAGAACTGCACAATTTCCGGAATCCACAAATAACAATTAAGTAAAGTAAGTAAAGTTTATTTCTTAAGCGCTTTTCACAGATAAAATCACAAAGTGCTGTACACGAGAAAGGTAAAAACAAAACCTTATATAAACAATGTAAAAAAAAAAAAGGATATACAGTACATATGTAAAATCAAAGTGACACTAGTTAAAACCCATCAACCAAAAGCTTTCTTAAATAAACAAGTCTTCAGATCTTTTTTAAAAGAGTCAACAGAGTCAGCCAGTCGCAGAGACAGGGGCAGGGCGTTCCACAGTCTGGGGGCAACATACTGAAAAGACAGGTCCCCTCGGGTCTTATAACGAGTCTTGGGGACCATAAGCAGGTTCTGGCCAGAAGACCGAAGAGTGCGGCTAGAGGAGTGCGGACTCAAAAGGTCCTTGATGTACTGTGGGGCCTGACTATTTAAGGCCCTGAAAGTCAGCACTAAAATCTTAAAATCAATCCAAAATTTTACAGGGAGCCAGTGGAGAGTCAACAAAACGGGAGTGATATGAGACCTTCGGGGGGCACCAGTTAGAAGTCTAGCAGCAGAATTTTGGACCATTTGCAGTTTGTTCAGAGCAGACTTATTCAAGAAGGTAAAGACAGAGTTGCAATAATCAAGTCTAGTTGATATGAAAGCATGAATAATAATTTCCAGGTCCTTTTTTGACAACATTCTGCGTATTTTAGAGATATTCCTGAGATGATAAAAGCAGTTTTGGACAAGCTGTTTTGAGTGTTTCTCCAACGACATGGCCTGGTCAAACACAACAAACACAACCCCCAGGTATCTGAGGCTGGATTTGACAGAGGAGCCAAGAGAGCCAAGGTGCTGTTTGATCACTGGGATCTTGTGGTCTGGAGCAAAGATCAATATTTCAGTCTTACTTGCATTTATCTGCAAAAAACAAGTCGTTTACCACTCTTAACAAGGCTGATTCAGTGCTGTGCTTAGATCTAAACCTAGACTGAACTGGTAGGTCAGATGTTTCAGTCTGTTGTGATGGGTCTACTCTAATCTGATTGATCAGATGGCTCAGTCTGTTGTGATTGGTCTACTCTTCACTGATTGGTCAGATGACTCAGTCTATTGTGATTAGTCTACTTTGCTCTGATTGGTCAGATGGCCCCGTCTGTTGTTATTGTTCTACTCTGCTCTGATTGGTCAGATTGCCCAGTCTGTTGTTATTGGTCTACTCTAATGTGATTGGTCAGATGGCCCAGTCCGTTGTGATTGGTCGACCGGAAACAAAACCTCCATTAGTATATCTGCACTTTTTTTTAGCTCCAGATGCTTCATCAGAGGCTTCATCATACACTGTCATACGAACAGTAACAATGGCGTCAGTTTTACCGTATCAATTCCTGCGTGCGTCCTCATCATTTGGAAGTGCAGCAAAGTAGATTTGCTTTCGCAGCACAGAAAACAGCATCTTTTCGACATGTCAATAAAACGAACCAAACTCTTCCAGGCCTCAGATACAACTAGTGTTTGAGGGCGGGGCAAGTAAATGCTGTTTGCAGTCAATGAAGAATGGCATTATGCAAATTTGTTACAAACCTACAGAAAGACTGGAATTGCTTTCAGTCATTTCTGGCAGTTCAGAATCAATTCTTTTTGCATTTTTATCTTTGAAACTTTGAAGACCTTTTACATTCACAAACAGCTATTACACACTACATGAGAGGTAGGTAGGTATAGGATAGGTAAGAATAGGTACACTTTCATCTAGTATGTATGTTTAGTTATATATAAAATAATTTGATAAAAGTGCACTAGTGTTTATTTCCATCCAATTTATCATACCAAAGTGATGTCTGCTTTCAGACCAGAAAAATTACCACATCTTTATCAACTGAAATACAAACCACATGGATTTTCTTTAAATTACCTATTAAACAACAATAGCATTAACAAAAAATATAAACAAAGCATAAATAGCCTAAAGCCCATAACTAATTAAAATATGAAACTCATGAGTGTCACTATCGTAATGATAATGTTGTGCATAAGTACTCACAATAACAGCATCAGATGTTTACCTGGCTTTGCTCTGCAGAGAGAGACTGTCTCTATACCATCTGCTGTGAAAAACTGATCAAGAGAGATGTAAATAACAGATTGCATTTTCAGATTATATGATGGAGAATTTAGCCTTGTGCATTTGAGAAAGTGAGAAAAATGTAACAGCAGATGTGTAAATTCATCTCCATAAGTATTCTAATCAGAATATCACTCAAATCCATACTTGGCTGCACTTTTAGTTTCACACAGTTTTCCCACTCTTTACATCTATCATATAGAATCAAATTATGCTTGTGCACAAAAATAAGAAGGAAGCCTGTATCTGTAGCCCATTATTATGTTGTCCCAAATTATTGGTTAAAAAAAATTGCAAGATTTATTTCAGATGAATCTGTTCAAGAGTTCAGAAGTATACACAATATGTATTATAGTTCAAATTGATAATAAATACAGTTGGCTTTGGTACATTAGTCAACATCAAAATAACTGTACTTTAAATCATATAACAAAAGATTATTAAAACTGCTTAAGTGTGTGACAAAAAGTCATGAAAGAATACTCTCGTTAAGTATACCTAAGTGAACTTTTATTTCATTAAATATATATGCAAGATTTTTTTAAATTTTTATATATATATATATATATATATATATATATATATATATATATATATATATATATATATATATGTATGTATAAAGTATATATATATGGGCACATCAGGGATGGGCACATCAGTACAAAGTCCTACCCTTCGGGCTGTCGCCCCGCATCTTCACGAAAGTCGTGGAGGCAGCCATTGTTCTGCTCCGAGAATGCGGCATTCATATTTTCAACTATCTTGACAACTGGGTGATCCTGACTCTTGAGATCATTTGTGCAGACACAGGGACATGGTGCTCCGTCACCTCAGACTGTTGGGTCTTCTGGTCAACTGGGACAAGAGCAAACTCTCCCCTGTGCAGAGGATCTCTTATCTTGGTATGGAGCTTGACTCGGTCAACCTGACAGCGCTTTTTCAGAGGATCCTGGGGCATATTGCATCCTCAGCCGCAGTAACGCCACTCGGGTTGCTTCATATGAGAACGCCTCAGCACTGGCTTCATGGCCGAGTCCCGAGATGGGCGTGGCAGAGCGGCACGTACCGAATGCACGTCACCCCGCACTGTCACCAAACTCAGCACGTGGTCGGACCCTTCGTTTCTACGGGCAGGTGTTCCCCTACAACAAGTGTCCAGGCATGCTGTGTTCTTCACAGATGCCTCTGTCACTGGCTGGGTACCACATACAACAGGCATGCAGTTTCAGGTCTGTGGACGGGGCCTCAACTGCATTGGCACATCAATGGCCTCGAGCTGATCACAGTACGCCTTGCGCTGGGCCGCCTCAAAGGGCCGCTACACGGCAAGCACGTACTGGTCCGTACAGACAGCACTGTAACCGTTGCGTTCATCAACCGTCAAGGTGGTCTACGCTCCTGCCACATGTCGCAACTCGCCCGGCATCTCCTCCTATAGAGTCAGAAGCATCTGAGGTCGCTCCACGCCATTCACATCCCTGGCGCGCTCAATTGTGCAGCTGACAAGCTCTCACAACAGCCTACGCTTCTGAGAGAGTGGCGTCTCCATCCCCAGATGGTACAACTGATGTGGGACTTCTTCGGAGACACTCAGAGAGATCTGTTTGCCTCTCCGGACTCGGCCCATTGCCAGTTATTTTATTCCCTGACCAAGGGGACCCTCAGCATGGATGCACTGGCATACAGCTGGCCCCAGGGCCTACGCAAGTATGTGTTTCCCCCAGTGAGCCTTCTCGCACAGACACTGTGCAAAGTCAGGTCTTGTTAGTTGTTCTGTATTGGCCCAACCAGACCTGGTTCCCAGAACTTATGCTCCTTGCGACAGGCCCTTCTTGACCCATTCCTCTGAGGAAGGACCTGCTTTCTCAGAGACGGGGCACTCTATGGCACCCGCCTCCAGACATCTGGAAAATCCATGTCTGGTACCTGGACGGGACGCGGAGGTTCTAGGTGACCTACCCCAGGCGGTGGTAGACACCATCACTTCTGCTGGAGCCCCGTCAATGAGGCATACATGCATCTATTTGCTCCAATAGTATTCACCAGAAATGGCTAACCTTGTCGAGTTCCTCCGTCACCCCTGCGGCAGTAAGACATTGCGTCTGACTCTATGCATTGTGGAACCTCTGCTAGTCTGGGTATGCGGTCCCTGCGGTGACCCCATATGTGTTTTCCTCCCCGATCAGCTCCTCTGTGGACGAGCCCGTGCCTTTCCCTCAACAGAGCCCGCTCTGTCGTCTCTGCTGGTGTTCTTTCCCCCCTAAGTAGGCTATAACCACCCCAGAGAATGCCATATGTTCTACTACTATGTGTAGGCCATATGTGTTACCGTCACAATGCCTCCCACAGGGGTAGGATGTGGCTTCCGCAGCGTTCTTTTCCCCAAGGGAACGCTTTCCAAGCGTTATCCAGTAAGTCACACTGACTGGGTCTTTTGGAACAGCAGTGACTGACCTTCTCTGCTTAGAGCTCCTACTTTCTACCCAACACTGCGGTCAGGCCAGGAAGGCTCAAGCGGAGCGCTGGAAGGGCCAGTAGCAGTGGCATTTTGGTAGATATCCCCATTCGTCAGAATCACTGACGTCCCCTCGCCAAAGTTGCTGAGCTTCTGCTGTACGGCCGAGTCACAAGTCCGGTTCCTCAGAGGAAAAACAAGGATGCGATGCACCTGCCGCTCATTATATGCCCGCGCCGCGATGCACAGCAGCTGGTGCAGTTATTGCATGCCAATGTGCATTGGCTCGTTTAGTTACACTTGAAGTAGATAGGCTCTCGAGCAAGATCCCTATTCGTCACACTCACTTCTGGCATACGTTTAGTGACGTAAATTTAAAGTGGAACGTATACATCATGCCTACACATGGTAAAATCCACTTTCCATATTAAGAAACTATCCTCAGTGTATACATTCGTGGTATACTTGCATCAGTTGAAATTCCTTTCCTTGTAAAGAATATACCAACTGTACACATTTGAAACATCTCTGCTCAGTTAACGTTACATTGCACACATACTTATGTGCAAAATATATAACTCATCCCATATCTCTCATCACCACACATGTACAAACATACTCTGACTCATAAAATACATTATGAAAACATTATGAATATTATTAAATATACATATTCTTTCTTTAAATAAATGAAGAAAAATAATACAAAAAATAACATTAAACAGTGAAATTTTAGTCTTCACACTGATACAAAATAAAGTAAATAAACTAGTGAAAGAGTAAAAAAAAAAATTATTTTACCCCGTCTAAAAGTCCACAGTGCCAAAAGGGTCCATAGTTGGAAGAAGCCTATAAAACAAAATGTTGTTACATTTCTGAATTTGATTAGGACTGGGCTAAAGGTGTGTGTGTGTGTGTGTGTGTGTGTGTGTGTGTGTGAGAGAGAGAGAGAGAGAGAGAGAGAGAGAGAGAGAGAGAGAGAGAGAGAGAGAGAGAGAGAGAGAGAGAGAGAGAGAGAGAGAGAGAGAGAGAGAGAGAGAGAGAGAGAGAAATGAAAAAAAAAAGTTAATGTTCAGCAAATTTCTTGTGGCCAATGTTTGGCCCTGGGGCTGAAGGCGGATCTGAAACATTAGTGTTGGTTATTAGGAACATTTAGAAGGAAACAAGGGATTTCACCTTCCGTCAGAGATGCCCTTTGTGCAGCGGTGTGTATGATTCTGGGTAAAGGACACATTCACACCTTAAATATAGTCAACAATATGCCCTTTCTCATTCCAAAATATGCAATTTATATGCTAATCTTAGTGACATTTTCGCATTGGAGATGTGCATTAGTAATGTTGTAATGACCAGACCCAATTCAGACTAGATCTTTATCCTTGTTCTGACTCAACTTCACCCAAAAGTATACTTCCAAAGTAAAACAGCAAGGCATAGACATGGAAATGGACGGATGATTGCTTTGGTCACAGTGCAGCCTTTTTTGGCCATGATATTCCTCATAATATTAAAGCATTAACTTTGACACATGCAGAATTCAATATTGGTATAGAACCAAGTGTAAGAAACACAACAGATTAAACTTCAAAACATTTATACAAAATGTACTGGTTCATAATTTTAACTCCCTGTATAACTTGGGAAAAGATCAACAAGTACATGTTTTTTCACTGTTTCTTTTTATTATAAATGTACAAGGTGTGTTACTCAGCCATCTGTTTCATTTCTTGCCGCATGAATATACGAATAGTGTTCAGAGCCAAAATAGCAGATGGAAAAAGCAAAGCTATGTTGAAAAATGATGCATCGTCACTATTTCATTTCTAATAGCCTTACACATTTATCATGCTACCAATAAAATATTTTCTTCATCTTTTGCACACACTGAAATGCAATGGTCCAAGTTGTTTTCCTAATGCATTTAGTGGCCTTTTTTTAAAGGGAATTTAACCATATGAAATGACTACTATTATCTATGTCGCTAAACCTCTGCGCAATAAAGATGGCACAAACACACAGCAAACACATTATGATCCGTGGCTTATTAAATCAATGTTATGTGGGTGGCGGATGAACCCAGGCGCAGACAGTATGCAATCACAGAACGTTTATTGTAGACAGAAAACAGGGAAAACAAAACCCACGAGGGGGTAAAACAAAAGCAACTCTGACTCAAACTAGACTAACACTTGACAAACTAGAATATAAACTAACAACAGAAACAGGATCAGTAATACACTAGACAAAACTCACAAGGTACTCACAGGTAAGTTAGCAATGACTCACACAACGTATGACAAAGTCAAACAATGAACCGACACAAGACAGCAAACACAAGGGGATTATAAAGGGAACACTAATGACAAGGACAGGTGAAACTGACTAGACAATAATGACGAGACGAGGATAACAAGGGGGCGGGGTAACGAGACAACACAAGCACATGGCCCAAACAACAGACCATGAGCTTGTACATAAAACATGGGTCTGTCATGATCATGCCACAATACTATAAGAATACAAGGACATGATGGCAGAGTCATGACAGAACCCCCGCTTAAGGAGCGACTTCCAGACGCTCAAAGAGACACTAAGCACAAGACATTGACAAAAACCAACAAAACATAGAAAAAACTAATAACGGCATACATGAATAAACAGTAACAGGATTAGGGTGAAACATCAAAAACAACATAAAGGCAGAGGAAACAGAGTTCATGGGGGGAGGTCCAGGGAAGATGGGAAGACTGGGGGTCTTGGGTCCACGGGATGAGGGCTGAGGACGAGGACTCTGGGCAGGCTTAGATGGAGACACACGAGGAGAGGTCTTGGAGGAAACAGTCCGGGGCTTAGTGGAGACAGGGAAAACAGTCCGAGAACTAGAGGAAACAGGGACAACCGGGAAAATAGTCCGGGGGCTGGTTGAGACAGGGACGAACCGGGAAACAGTCCGGGAATTAGTGGAGACAGGGGCGACCGGGAAAACAGACTGGGATACTGCTTCAGTGGTAGCAGCAACAGATTCAGACACGGAGGACACAGAGGATGAGGAAACGGGACTCCTGACGGGGGACATAGCAGGCGAAGGGGCAGGACTGGGTGCAGCGCTCTCCGTGGCAGGCTTGGGTGCAACGCTCCCAGTGACAGGCTTGGGTGCAACGCTCACAGACACAGTGGGCTCGGGACAAGACATGACCGGAACATCGAGGATCTTGACAAGCTTGGCAAGGTAATCTGCTAGAGTCTCAGCAGCAACAACGATAGGCATCCTCTTACGAGCAGACACCGTTTGCAGGACTGCTTCTGCAGCCTGATCAGCCGCAGCTCTCACAGAGGCAGATTCTGTAACCGGGCAACCAGCTGCTGACTGGCGCTTGCTGGAGCGGGCTCCGGGACGCCGCTTGCTGGAGCGGGCTCCGGGACGCTGGATGCTCGCGGCTGCAGAGTAAGGAGATGGCGATGGGAAACAGGAAGCTCCCTTCCTTCTCTTTCTCTTTGGACGCGGGGCAATGGTCACAGCGGGGCTCGCGATCGGCTGGCCGGGCTCAATGGGGGACGAAACAAGAACAGAGAAGACCACTTCTGGTTGGGTCAACTCAGATGACGATGACTCCGAGGGGGAATCCCAAGAATCCCCTCTCTCTCGTTTACTACGGAGGTCAGCGGGTGTGTAAGATGCCTCTGGAGTCGAAACAAGGTGACTCTGGCCTCCCAGCGTCACGACGCCGATCATACGACCCTCTGGGATGACAGGCAGAAGGTGAAGACCTCGATGATGCCGCCTCAGATTCCTCCCGGGAGAAATGGTCATACAGTCGGGAGAAGTTTGACAAGATCCACTCACCCTCGGGTGAGTATGGAAGGGTGACACTCTTCTTGTTGAGGGGGGAAGACAACCAGACTTCAAGGGGGTCCAGACGATGCTTGGCAGAGAAGCACAAACGGTCTGCTGGTTCTTCTTTGGTCGGTTCATTCTGTTATGTGGGTGGCGGATGAACCCAGGCGCAGACAGTATGCAATCACAGAACGTTTATTGTAGACAGAAAACAGGGAAAACAAAACCCACGAGGGGGTAAAACAAAGGCAACTCTGACGATGGAAGACTAAACTAGACTAACACTTGACAAACTAGACTATAAACTAGCAACAGAAACAGGATCGGGATCGGGATCGGGATCGGGATCGGGAATACACTAGACAAAACTCTCACAAGGTACTCACAGGTAAGTTAGCAATGACTCATATGACAAAGTCAAACAATGAACTGACACAGGACAGCAAACACAAGGGGATTGTAAAGGGAACACTAATGACAAGTACAGGTGAAACTGACTAGACAATAATGACGAGACGAGGATGACAAGGGGGCGGGGTAACGAGCCAACACAAGCACATGGCCCAAACAACAGACCATGCGCTTGTACATAAAACATGGGTCTGTCATGATCCTGCCACAATACTAGAAGAATACAAGGACATGATGGCAGAATCATGACAATCAACTGCACTTTCTTCAGTGGTACACAAAAGGTGAATTTCTGCAGAATATACTGCCCTCAATCTTTTAATATGAGCTTGTAAGCTCCTGACAAGAAAAACATGACAAGAAAATTATAAAAGCTGCTCCATTCAACTCATGTGTTTGTATACCAAATCATCTGAAGTCGGATAATATCTTTGTCGTGACGAACAGACTGAAAATCAGGTATTTATTAATTGACATTCTTCATAATTCTACGCTTTTTGGTAAATCTTGAACATTTTACCCCAAACCAAAAAAACGAAATATTAAATTCCCCCTGTGGTGAAAATCAACTTTTTAATGTTGTTTATATGCCTGTGTGGTGTTTTTAATGTGCTTTAAGACAAACCATGTGCAAATTTATCAGTTAACACTATTGTTGAGTAGTTTCTCTCCTTAAAACTGCAGAAGAGAGTCCCAGAAAAGCAGTTTGACAACGATTTCCAACCATCACAAAACATGTAACCAATCCCATCACGAGCGGGGCGAGAGATGGCCAACTGGAACATGTTTTTTGTAACATTAGCAACATATAATTAGCTGTTTGATAACAGTCAAGTTAAAGGCTAATCATATCAGTTACTGTTATGTGTCGGACGTAGTAGAGAGCGATACATAAAACGCATTACCATTCTGACACATCGACTTGTATATGAGATAATTCTCTCTTCCTCTTCTTCTTCTGAATCAGTTTCTGGTTCAAACATATATGGCTGTATTAAACCAATATTTCCACTTGGCATTGAGTAGTGTTTGCTACAGTTGACAGAGTGGATCAGGTGGATCACTTTTATGATTCTTTCATTATGCTTTTGCATCTTTTTTTTCTTGAGCTTGAAAGCTTGAATCCCCGTGTATTGCAATTAAATGGAAAAGAGCAACCAGGAGGTTTTTCAAAAGTTCTAATTTTGTATTCTATGGAGGACATTGATTAAATGTTGGCAAAATGTTAATTTTCAGGTAACCTTTCCCTTTAGCCTCCAAGGCAAGACCACTCTCTCGACTGCAATGTTTTAGAAACAACTGGTGTACGAGTAGGCAACCTTAAGAAGAACCTGTGACACTTCATCTGATGATTTAATGTTTCAAATTTATTTAACAAATTGCAAAATAACTGCACACCAGGCAAGACAAGAAAGATACTGTACTACTTTAGGAATAAATCCATGAGCATGCTGGAAACCCACTGAAACCGTTTCATATAAATCAATTAGCAAAAGCGTCCTGATTAAAGACCTTTTATTGTCCCCCTTCACGGAGTGTGTTCGTTCTTCATGAATCTAGCTGCTGTTGGGCAAATCTGTTGTAAATGTGCTGCTTGTTTGTAATTTGTCCCTGGTAAATGATGCTATGAACAGGGAAGGAAAAACTGCAGGCATATGGTGGTATTCATGAGCTTCTTGTGCTTCAGGCTAGCTCATATCAAAACTCTTAGCTCACACAGCCAGAGATCTCTTCTGCTCTGTTCAGTATACTGGTACAATCTTTCACTCCAAAGCAGGAAGGGAAAAGAAAGAGTATGAGCACAAACAAAATCTAGGGGAATTGACAGCCTGGATTAGATTTGCCTTGGCCATTACTGCTTAAAAGGATAATTTACTAAGAAATGAATATTCTACTCAACCTTATGCCATTCCAAACCATATGACATTCTTTCTTTATGGTGCACAAGTCTTATGATCTGTATATATTCATGATGCATTTTTTGTTGTCATTTTGAAGCACTATTACATGGACATGGTATGAAGTGACCATAGGATTTTGTTTTTGTTTTAAATGTATGTTTTGTGTTCCATGCAGAGTCATACAATGGCATGACGGTAAGTAAATTAAAGAGTAACACTTTATTTGAAGGGGTGTGCATAAGACACTAACACCTGCCATGAACATGAAGGAGTCTTTATGAATGTTTATGACTGTTGTGATTAAGTGTCATTCGGTAAATTATGACACTTTTAATGCAAAGTTGACATTGTTTAAAATGTCTTTGTTATGACAACTTGACATTAACAAAGACAAAAATGTCTTGATTATAACAACTTGAAATTAACCAAGAAATCACAACCTGTCAACCTGTCACAAATATGTCATAACAGATCTAATTATCAAACCTAAAGAAGTTATTTAGCTTTGCGTTAACATTACATTACCCAGTCATATGTGGTTGGTTTTGACTTTGGCCATCAAGACACCATTATAACTGTGTCATGAATATTTTACTTGTCCTCAAGTAAAGTGGAAGACATTGTACTTTCTGTCTTTGTTAATGTCAAGTTGTCATAATCAAGTCATTTTAAACAATGTGAACTTTGCATCAAAAGTGTCATAATTTACAGAATGACACTTAATGACAACAGTCATAAACATTCATAAAGACTCCATCATGTTCATGACAGGTGTTATGTCATGTTTATGACAGTGTCATGTCAGTCTTATGCACACCCCTTCAAATAAAGTGTTACCAATTAAAGCAGCATTTTCATGTTTGGTTGAAAACACGGCACAGAATGAAAGGGCAATAAGCTGTAAAAAAAATGGAGATAAATATGGCATGAGTGGGTATGAGTGAGTGTGTTTTGGGATTGCTGAAACCAAGTTGGACAGAAAAAGGTACATGTGACCTTTAATTTCCATGGCAGCGGTGCGGTCACTGGTTAAAGCAAGTCATTATGGCAGTGATTAACTGCTGACAAACTTTCCAGAGAATAGCAGCATATGCAAATCAGAATAACTATCACCACAGAGACCAATTACACACTGAGACGATTTTGAAGCAAATTACTGAGGTGCCTGCTGGGAGATTCCCTGCTGGGAGAAGAATTAAAAAAAATAAAAATAACCTGCAATGTAAAAAGTGACATGTTGTACAGAGTGACTAAAAGGTTTATAACCCTACTGCATTCGTTTGAATTAGGGTAACATGTTAAGCCAATTTAAGGCAGTTTTTTTGTAAAAAAAAAAAAAAAAAAAAATCATTTGATTGATATGGCTTAAGGTACGCATATTATAGCATGAGTGTTCCTTGGGAATGAAACATTTCATTTGTGACAATTTGACCTTCAAATTGAAAGTAGAAGTTACACTTTATTTTAAGGTGTCCTTGTTACAGTGTCATTATACATGTAAGTGCTGAGTAATATTAATTAACTACATGCAGCTGTTTAGGGTTGGTTGCATGTATAGTAATTATGCTATCATTTTTTGGTTTAACACTTTATTATGTATAGGTATAATATATTAATATAAAAGACTAGCAGACTCCTCCATGTGGAACATTCTGCTAACAGAAATGCTGGAAAATCCAACAACTGTTCATTCTTTGACCTAGAAAATGGATAATATCTTGAATACACCTGTTCTCCTGCTTCCTTCCTCACTTCAACTCTGGGTCCACAGTACTGTCCCACCTCAATATGATGCTTCAATCTTATTCACCTTCATCTGAAGCTGAGATGCCTTATCACTTGGTGAACGACATGTGGTGAGTAGATAATAAGAGAATTTTCATTTTGGGGTGAACTCTCCTTTTAAGTACTATAGAGTGCAACAGTTGGGTTCCGGGAAGGAAAAAAAAACATGAATTTTCTCCTTAAGGAAATTGATTTTGAACTATAACTTATAAACCTTTAAAAGACAGACCTACTGTGAGCTACAAGGTTGTTAACCCATGGTATTTGCTTCTGCTAAAGCTGTCAGCCCACATTATTTCATCTTATTTGTTTAAATAATCATGATTAACATTGGATTTCCTAGTGAACATCTACATTACCCATGATGCTGTACAGAAAATTTAACCAGAGAGTCGAAAAAAGCAACACACTTTAGCTCCGCCCACTCCCATGAAGCACTGCGAATGATGTAATCGACTTGGTCTCTATACACTCTTAAAATAATTAAATGTTTGTGTGTGTGTATATATATATATATATATATATATATATAGATAGATAGATAGATAGATAGATAGATAGATAGATATACAGTATGCATATTTTGAAACATATTTATTGATACAAATAATCACCATTTTTAAATTAGTAGTTTTTTCCATCGTTTTTAATTCTCTTATGTTGTTCGCAATGCTTCATGGGATTGTAGTTCTTTCCCTCACTGAAACCGTTAAGTACACAGTCTTGTACCTTTGTCTTTTTGCCAGATTTTCAAATAATTTTCGCTTCAAATCAATGTGTGTAATGTTGTGATTCACCTTGTTGCTGATTGGCTTGGTTCATGGTCTCTCTAATGAAGACTATTGTAAAATCCCTATGGGAAAAATGAATGAAAAAAAAAAAGAAAAACATCCAGATCCAGCGAAGCTGAAAAAGGGGACGGTCACTGTTGCACTCAATACACTTCAGAACAAGTAGCCTACATATATTCTGTCATTTTTCTCTGTATCATTTTTATATCTTTACCTGTGCAGCTGCATCACACACCTGTTTCTCTCACTAACACTATTGTAAATGTCACAGACCCTCCCAAAAGATACATTCCTGACAGCAGAGCCAAATCTGACAGTGGGCCTGGAGCCAGAGTCATGCAGCATCCCAGAATAGAACACACCTGCATTGCGGACCTTTTACGAACCGACTGCAGCGAACAGTGGGGTACAGCACAGGTCTCTCACCAGTTCCCCACAATTCCTGAAGCCCAGATGCGTGAGCACACACCTTATCCTTCCTCAAATACAGTTCCTGCTCTCTACTGCTAAATCTTCAAACTAAGGGTGCGTTTACATGACAACGATATGCTTGAAGTGGAGAAGTTTTTCCTTCGAGTTTTCCCCGTACAGACGACACAATCGTCAAAACGATCCCCATTCACACAGATCCGCAAAAACTGCAAAAAACTGTGTATTCTGCAGCCAGGCCATTAGACGGCGATGAAACACAATAGACTGAAGACGTAACACACATGAGCATGACGTCATCGTCTTCAGAGATTCACGTTTTTTTTGCTGTTTCCACGGAGACCGTTTTCAAAACTTTGACTTTTCAGGCGCCGTTCTCGTGTAAATGAATGGCAAAAACGTTTTTTTTTACGTTTTTAGTTAAAGGCAATTCCCACTTTGGTGTGCAAATTATTCTTAATTTACATTCTGTGTCATTGCCATTCCTTCTTCAAATACAAAGCTGTGTGGCTCTTAACATGAAACCTGTTTCACGTGAAATTAAATATGTGATCACCATAATCAAAGCCCTATAGAGACCATAATGCAGCTCAACATGAGAAGTTAACTACGGAGCCCCGTCAGGGTCAAGTAGGTGATATGTTATTGTTATTTTCTTGGTTGTTTCAATATCAAAAGTAGCAGTCAAAGCAAAAAAAAAAAAAAAAATGCACAAATTGCACCATAGGGGTACAACAGCTTGTCAATGTACCTTATTTACCCATAATGTGTACCTTACGGGTGCAGTGTAACACAAACAAGACTTTGCAAAGTGCGAGTGGAAACACAAAGCTTATATAGGCCAACATTTACCAGCAAATAACACACAGGTGGAAGTGATCAAACAAAAATGAGTCCAGGCAATGGGTTATGAGAAATGGGAAAGCAAGGGAGTCGGGAGGAGTGCCCTCTGATGGAGATCATGTGCAGTCCAGCTGGTGGATATAACATATGTTTACACGAAAACAATGTACTAATGTCACTTTGTAAAGAAACACTACACGGCTACGGCACCGTTTTCACAAATTCGTGTTTTTGTCGTTTACACAGAGAGGATGATGGTATCATTTTCAAAAACTTGCACTTTGAAACCCGTTTTCAAAAGTTTGTGTTTTCAGGCCCCCAAACGCTGTTGTTGTGTAAATGAAAGGTTCAAAACACATAAAAAGTTTTACGTTTTTAGTTGAAATTGTCCCCTAGCTACTAAAATGTACCTTTTAGGGGTAGATAAGGTACAACGTTGTCCCTTTAAGAGTACTGCCCCAGTTTTTGGAATGATTGACATTGTAAAAAGCCACATACAAATAAAGTTTAAGTTAAATGAATGATCTGATTTATTTCTTTATTGAAATATGGCTGCTAACCTCAACATCTACAGTTTCCTGAAAGGCTCCTTCTTAAATTAATTTCACAGCCATGCGACATATATTGACTCCTTACTTTTTAGAACGTTTGATGCACACTTTCACAACAATTAACACAGATGCAGCTGGTACTTCTGGAGCTTGCTGCAGAAAACTAAAAGAACATAAGCACACTGGTTTTTAGCAATGTCTTTGCTAAAGTTTTAACCCCAAGGTTAAGTGCTGGAGTGAATCATTAAGATGTGTGCTAATGTTAGCAGGCTAATTTACTGCTTGGCTTGTTCCAGTCAGCTTCCTGGCAGGGCACCTTTAACTTCGGCCAGGACTGCTCCTGGAGACTTTCCAGACATCGCCCACGTATCCATCGCACCGAACTCAAGCGCAGCCACGAAACCATTCACCAAGGGTCACTTTGCATACTTCCACGGCTGGAAAAGGTATGGCAGAAATGGAGGAAATATTTTCATACATTTAACACTGATAAAGGTCGAGGAGATTCCACACCATTAATTGAATGTAGTCTCAGAGACCAGAAACAGAGAAAGAGAGAGCCTGGTGAAAAAACTGAGGATTGTTTGAGTTTTACACATTTTGATGTATTTTTCTCAAGACAATTTATGCAATATGGTCTAGTATACACAATATTTACCAAACAGCTGTGCGCTTGTCACAGTGAGGTATGACCAAATCTGTGCAGCCCCAATCGTTCCTCTGCTTTCCTCAACTTTCTCTCTCTCTCTCTCTTACACACTTCCTTCCATTCAGTAAATTAATAATTACTGAAGCAGATGAAGGCAGTATTGGCTTGGTTATTGCTAAGTCAGTGTTATTTGCTGGCTGGGCTTCACTCATGATTCAATGAAACAAGCTTTTTAGCTAAACAACCTCTCAGGAATGCTTCTCACTCACTGTGTGTGTGTGTGTGTGTGTGTGTTGGCTGTGTGTCCCGGCCCAGTCTGGTAGGAGAATGGATCTTCTGGCATTGATGTACCCAGTACAGATGCATCAGAAAGAGAGAGAGGCTCTTCTGGCAGACGGGTGTCTTGATAATCCCATCATCTGGCCAGTTCAAACCCAGAGTGGCAGACCAGGGAGTCTTCTTTTCGAAGGCTTATCTTTTCACACTTCTTTTTCTCTGAACCTTTCCATCATGTGGCCAAACAGGTCACAAATCTAAAAGTGTCCTGTAGTGCTGAAACTCTTGTGGCCATGATGATATATTTTTGCAAGACAGCACAGGAGTAGTAGGTTTATGCCTTTTTTTTCCAGTGTAAAAATAATATAATGTAATGTAATAATAAAAAGTATTTGATACAAAAAGTATTGTAGGTAATCACAAAGATTACTGTACTTAAAATAAAGTCTGATAATATTAATTGTATTTACATGTAATAGGCTTTATATAATATATATTATATGTTTTATAATTAATAACTTTTAATTTAAGAGGCTTATTCGTTTCACTTTTGGTGTGAAAGGGCTTTTACATTTTTAAATGAATATATCTGTATTTGTTATTTAAAAAATAAGCAAGCCCAGCCCAGGCAATAAAAAGTGGTCATATCTGAATGTTGAATGACTCAATGGGTGGATGTCAGTGCTGGAGTTATGGCATGCTGATGTGGCTCAATAAGCATCCGCACTTCCAGCAGTGTTTTGTTATCATCACACTCCTTCTCCTGGCATCTTGAGTCGGGTCATGGACCAGCAATAGAGCAACAGAAATAAAGTCAGATCACAGAATATGTCTCTAATGCGTCCCAAATGAAAATGAAATACGGAGAGGAACAGGAACAGCCTCCATAAACAAAGACAGGTAATGAAAAATTGGGTTTGTGTGTGCAATTAGCAATATATATATATATATATATATATATATATATATATATATATATATATATATATATTCTAGTCACCTTCATTTCTTGCTTTTTATACAATAGGTTTCAAAGCAGCCTCACGTTAAAAAACAGGAAAATGACACTGTAAAATTAATCAATTACAAATTTTAAATTTAAAATTCAATTTCAGCAGTAAAGCAGTTCTACACAAGATAATACATATCATTCATCTCAATTTAGTTCAAAGTTATTTCAATTCAGTTCAATAATTGTCAAAGTCGTAAAGTTCATCATTTGTGAAATAAGTTAAATTCAGCTGAACTATTTGACAATAATGTCGAATCCAGCTTAGTTCAGTTCAATGTTGATTCAATTTTGCTCTCATTTTTCTCAGTTCAGTTTAAATTGTGTTCTCATTGATTAACTGCACATACACAGAGGAGATAATACTGAATATTGATTGTCAAGTCAAGTCACCTTTATTTAAATAGCTCTTTTTTACAATACCCATTGTTTCAGATCAACTTTACAGTGATAACAGGAAAATAATGCAACAGTTTGTTTCTGCTGTACGGCAGATCTAGACGAAAATAGCATCACTGTCCATCTTGAGTAAGTTTAGTGATGGTTCATTTTATTGTAAAAAAAAGTTATTAATTTAGTTAATTTATATTACTTCATTTATTCATCAGTCTTTTAAACTCCAATTCTGGCAAGACAGTGGCAAGATTTGACACATTTAAAATGTTTTAGTACAAATATCTGTAGGTATATAAGGCTTTTAATGTTATGTTAGAGCATATTAATGAAACAATTTTAAATGCGTTTTATTTTTGATTTCTTGCACTTTTTGTTTATCTTGGCTTCAGTGCTATTTGGCTGAAATTATATTTCTTCTGGTGGACCTTTAACCCATTACAAAGCAAAAGCATAAATATTAATATAAACAGTAAATATCATCAAAGGGATGATAAATATTAGGATATAAATGCCTGATATTGTTCAGCTATATCATTGAGTCTTAGTCGCTACTCACTCCATAGAGGCAGACAGATAATCCAAATCACGTTTCTCCACATACAGTGACTGTGAGCTAATCCTCAATGCATATTATCTCTCTCGGCCTTCCTCTCAGAGGAAATCAGTGTGTGTGTGAACGTGTCCAGGCTGAATGGCCATGACAGACAGATAAAGGCGCTTTCATTCTCCATCCTGTGATCCTGTTTGTCCCATTAACAAAGCAGATACATTCTGTCAGAGTGCAGTTTATCCCGCAGCTTTTCCCTGTTTCACCGAGGGCTGAGCGGCTCTACTAACTGCCTTTGTCACACACATAATGCTGCGAGCTCTTCTGAGGGCCACTCGGGGATCACCACACACAGAGAACCCTCAGAGGAGCTTCAGTCACAATGACAATTCAATTGAGGGGCTCTAAGCTGTGTGTGTATGTTTGTGTGAGCGCGTTTACAAGCCATTTCATCTATGAAGATGCTCAGGTAGGCTATTGTGGGTGAATGAAATAATCAAGGAGCAACTGGATGAATCGCCACGATTTTAAGAATGAAGAAGACGTTCAGATTAGTGTTACATTCGATATAAATATTGACCTTGTGCTGTGTTGAAAACCCTTACAAACCCTGCTGGTGTTACTGGTAATGACTTGCCTGCAAAAAATTGCTTTTAAATCTCTTGTTATGCTACCTTGTCGCCAAATATTGGCTTCAATCTTTTTGTCAGCTTGTTTTCTTTCCATTAGGACAGGTTGTGTGTAGGACGGGTTTATTTTTGGAACTGATCGATTGTAGGCCTTATTTATCCGAGCTTATACGTACCTCCGTTTTTGAGTGAAAAAAAGCATTATTTGAGGATAATCTTGTCAATTTTACATAATATATGAAAACAATTTGCTTTGTTTATCGCACTAGTGTGCTTCAATGTATAACCAGTACATTTGGTTTGAAATGTTTTTTTTGTTTATTGTGTTTTTTTTTTTTTTATGACACAAAGTCACACTTCTGGTGTTCCCGGTCAAAAACGGGTTTCACGACCTACAATAAAATAGGTTATAAATCACTCGTTATGCTTTTTTATCACCAAATATTGGATTCAATCTTTTTGTCAACTTGTTTCCTTTCAGTTAAGACAGGTTTTGTATTTATTTTTTAATCTGATTGATCGTAGGCATCACTGAATTGAGCCACACTAATTTGAGGATAAAGTTCATCTCTGTGGAAAAGAAAGCCTCTAATACTCCAGATAGTGTGTGTGTGTGTGTGTGTGTGTGTGTGTGTGTGTGTGTGTGTGTGTGTGTGTGTGTGTGTGTGTGTGTGTGTGTGTGTGTGTGTGTGTGTGTGTGTGTGTGTGTGTGTGTGTGTGTGTGTGTGTGTGTGTGTGTGTGTGTGCGTGTGCATGTCTCCACCAAACGGCAACCTTCTGGTCTCTCTCTTGAATCCAACACGGAAGTGACTTAAACTGCAATTCATCGAGCTAAAGACAGGCTCAAAAAAGAAAGTCAATCCCATAGATCCCCATGCTAATATAGTAATATGAGTTTACAGCCTGGTACAAAAAGTGGTTTTGGTCTATATAGCTAATTTTGCCCTTCATGACAAGTTTGAGGACTTTTTTTTTTTATAACTCATCCGTTTAAATGATATTTTAGTGGCCACTTGAGTGACAGGTGGATTGCCGCTGCTGTCACTACTAGCCGTTTGTCTGCTGTCTGTTAGCGTCACGTCACCTCAGCTGAACTCTTTGCCCATTTTGTTTATATGGGAGTGACGCGCTGTCAAGATGGCGACGGCCGGCTCCGCCCACTTTGGGCTTCGATCATGTGATCAGCATCAGTTGCGTCGTGTCACCTCCATTCATAAATCCTCTCTTGTGGCCTCATGGGACAGCAAAGTGTCCATAATATGCACACTTCAGAATCTCACCAGAAGTAGCAGGTCATCCGGGGACTTTTTGACTACTTTTTATGAGTACTGTGAATTACTTCTTTTGTCACATACTGTTTTTCACAAACAGTACTATGCAGGTGCTTCTCAAAAAATTAGCATATTGTGATAAAGTTCATTATTTTCCATAATGTAATGATACAAATTAAACTTTCATATGTTTTAGATTCATTGCACACCAACTGAAATATTTCAGGTGCTTTATTGTTTTAATACTGATGATTTTGGCATACAGCTCATGAAAACCCCAAATTCCGATCTCAAAAAATTAGCATATCATGAAAAGGTTCTCTAAACAAGCTATTAAGCTAATCATCTGAATCAACTAATTAACTCTAAACACCTGCAAAAGATTCCTGAGGCTTTTAAAAACTCCCAGCCTGTTTCATTACTCAAAACCGCAATCATGGGTAAGACTGCCGACCTGACTGCTGTCCAGAAGGCCATCATTGACACCCTCAAGCAAGAGGGTAAGACACAGAAAGAAATTTCTGAACAAATAGGCTGTTCCCAGAGTGCTGTATCAAGGCACCTCAGTGGGAAGTCTGTGGGAAGGAAAAAGTGTGGCAAAAAACGCTGCACAACGAGAAGAGATGACCGGACCCTGAGGAAGATTGTGGAGAAGGACCGATTCCAGACCTTGGGGGACCTGCGGAAGCAGTGGACTGAGTCTGGAGTAGAAACATCCAGAGCCACCGTGCACAGGCGTGTGCAGGAAATGGGCTACAGGTGCCACATTCCCCAGGTCAAGCCACTTTTGAACTAGAAACAGCGGCAGAAGCGCCTGACCTGGGCTACAGAGAAGCAGCACTGGACTGTTGCTCAGTGGTTGCATGTCATTCGGAAATCAAGGTGCCAGAGTCTGGAGGAAGACTGGGGAGAAGGAAATGCCAAAATGCCTGAAGTCCAGTGTCAAGTACCCACAGTCAGTGATGGTCTGGGGTGCCATGTCAGCTGCTTGTGTTGGTCCACTGTGTTTTATCAAGGGCAGGGTCAATGGAGCTAGCTATCAGGAGATTTTGGAGCACTTCATGCTTCCACCTGCTGAAAAGCTTTATGGAGATGAAGATTTCATTTTTCAGCACGACCTGGCGCCTGCTCACAGTGCCAAAACCACTGGTAAATGGTTTACTGACCATGGTATTACTGTGCTCAATTGGCCTGCCAACTCTCCTGACCTGAACCCCATAGAGAATCTGTGGGATATTGTGAAGAGAAAGTTGAGAGACGCAAGACCCAACACTCTGGATGAGCTTAAGGCCACTCTCGAAGCATCCTGGGCCTCCATAACACCTCAGCAGTGCCACAGGCTGATTGCCTCCATGCCACGCCGCATTGAAGCAGTCATTTCTGCAAAAGGATTCCTGACCAAGTATTAAGTGCATAACTGAACATAATTATTTGAAGGTTGACTTTTTTTTGGTATTAAAAACACTTCTTTTATTGGTCGGATGAAATATGCGAATTTTTTGAGACAGGAATTTTGGGTTTTCATGAGCTGTATGCTAAAATCATCAGTATTAAAACAATAAAAGACCTGAAATATTTCAGTTGGTGTGCAATGAATCTAAAATATATGAAGGCTTAATTTTTATCATTACATTATGGAAAATAATGAACTTTATCACAATATGCAAATTTTTTGAGAAGGACCTGTATAGTAGGGAAGTATGCGATTTCAGATGCAGCCTAAATGTGAGCAATTTAGTCACCTCACTTGCACAAAACAGATTCAGTGTTCCTCCAAATGGATAAAAACAGTGAAATGATCAAAACCATACCAATAATCAAAATCTTTTTTTATGCTAAGCTAAGAGGGTTTAACTTACTACTTAAGATTAAAACAGACTCTGTTACAACACTTTCACTTTGTCTGGCCCTTTCAATTCCTCCCTCTCATCAGGAACACTTTTGAACATGATATCGTTTTGTCTGTATTCTCCAAGCAAGACGAACTGAGATCACATCTGATCGTCTGTGCCCTTTCCGTCCACAACAGGAGTCTGATCAATTCTTCCTGGTTGACCAATATGCCTTTTTTTTCAGTGGCCGATGCCAATGCCTATATCTATAGAAATGGGAGACAGATGTCTATATAACGCCAATACATGTTGACATTCATTGAATGTCATTGCATTATATACAGAAATTTAACATTATAAAGAAAGAAAGCACAAGCACACTTTTAAAGCAAAACTATTTTACAAATAGTAGTTATTAAAAATAGTAATAGTAGTAATATTTTACTATATTTCGTTAACTATGAAATTACATACAAAGATGTACTTTGATCCTACTTAAGTGGGTCAAAAAACACAATGAGGTTTAGCTAAATGCAATTAAACATTTAAAATAACATAATTTATATTATTGTACATTTGCATTTTAATTATGTGTTCAAAAACGTTCTATTCAGATCACATTCTTAAAAAAATGTCAATAATAACTAATAATCAGTAACTACTTTTTAAAAGTTTGCTAAAGTGTACTCTTTCTTTACAAAGGTATTTACACTGACAATTTACATTTAACCACTAGGAATCACTAGGAATTCCCTGTGTGTTCACAGGGAATTAAATCCACAAACATGGCACTGTTATTGGCATATTTTACCATTCGCTATAGTAACACACACACACACACACACACACACACACACACACACACACACACACACACACACACACACACACACACACACATTGTCTAGACTATATTAGCAGTTGAGATGTCTCAAAGGGTTTAGAGGTCTAGAGAGGTTTAGAGGAACACGAGTGTAACTCAGAGCTGTGAAGACAGGTGAGAATAAAGGTGTGACCTTCCGAGAAATCCTCAGGTTTTAAGGTGACATCCAACAATGGTGCATGGGCAAGGCATCAAGTGAAGCCTGTTTCACACATCCTAGTAGATCACTGTTACTGCCACATCAGATGCGCACTGAGCTTTAACATGGACAGTGTTTTTGCAGCAACTCTATAATGAAAAAAAGACCCCAAATGTCACCTGTCTGCAGCTTAAAAGTATTTTTCTTTTCAATGAAAAAACAATGCAAACAAGCATATTGATGCGAGCCCATACCTCCCTTGGCGTTTCCAATGCTATTATCTGAGCGAAGTCGTCATTGTCTCTGATCAACAGTTGATGAGCTGTCAATCAGGCAGATGTGCATCAAAAGCATAGAGAACTCAACCGAGATGACACTCACCAAACATCATTTTAGATAAACTTTGAACAATACAACACAACTAAGAATTCCAATGAAAGCAACAAATCAGAAAACACAACAAGGCAATAGGAAAGTTAAGTGGCATAGTGACAACAGAGTCCAACCTGTGGACGAACAGGAAGACATGTTTCCACAGCAAACCCGAGGATCTGTGGAACTCCATCCATGTCAGCGGACGGGTGAGTCACTTTCACCAAGGGTCACTGATTTGGTTATAGAGAGCAGAGAGACAAACACACCACATACTGCACAGCTTCCACAGTCCCACAAAGGACAGAAATGACACCTTATATATACTACAAGGCTGTTGGATACTTGAATCTGATTGGTTGACGAACGTCAATATCACTTCGCCAAATGATTTCAGTTATTTTAAAGGTTCTCATAGACAACAACAGCAATAGAACTTAAAGCCCACAATGACACTGACCAAGCAAATAAATAAAGTAAACAATGGGATAAAACCGACAACTTATTTCCATGCTTTTTGCCAATAGCGTCTTGTTTATAGTAAGTACAAATAATGTCAGATTCTACTGACAGATTTGTATTACGGGTATGCTGAGTGAGCAATGATAGTATATTTTGTTGATATACCCCCGGTTTCACAGACAAGGCTTAAGTCTACACTTAGACTAAAGTGCATGTTTGAGCTGTTTTAACTGAAAGAAACTTGCACTGACATTAAAATGTGGCTCAATGATGTCTCAATGCACTTTTATGAAAGCAACTTAAAAGTTGAACTAAGGTCTAATCCTGGCTTAATCTAAGCCCTGTCTGTGAAACCAGGTCATACTCTTTTTAAACATTGTAATGTTTAAAGTAGCAAATGGAACTGGAGTCTGATTGAGAAACACTTTGATGTCAGAAACAATGTGTTGTAAAATAGTAAAAAGTAATGTTTTTGAAACATGTTTAATCTTCATCATTTTGCCTTTTTGCCTCCATACTGAGCTTTTAGTGTGCTAAAACATGTCTGTAAAAATCAGAAAAAAGATCCCCACACGAATACAGGCCAAAAAGCTCACAGGCTTTTATTGTCCAGAGGCCACAAATAAAGTGCAAAAGTGCAAAACGTTTTCGGGTTCAACCCTTCATCAGTGCCATGTGTTACCAAGCATACACCTGTGGTAATTTACACACTAATTACCGTAATCCATAACATACCGGAATCTGATGTTATCCCATATCAATCAATAGTCTACATAATTATAGATACATATCACAACAATCCTCAATTCAAACATTTTTGTGTAAAAATCTGACCATCAATATGACCATAAATATTCTCATTCCCATTATTGAATATCACAAAAAAAAATATTATCATCATCCCTACAAGTCACACGATTAGACATTGCAATGCATATTGAAACGACTTTTATAGAAAACAATTGAGAGAGTATATTCCTCATTCATGCCCAAAGGATATAGACATTTTAGGTCAAAAATCCATTTACATTCCCTCTGCAAAAGTCTCCGCTCCAAATGACCACCCCTACACGACTGTGTTACATGTTCTATAACTACAAAATTTAATTCCGAGATCAAATGGGACATCTCAAGTGTAGTATAGCAGTTTATTAACAAAATAACACACAAAAAATAGATACATTGTTAAAATATTATTTTCTGTATATTTGTACAGCTTCTAATATATATAATAAGTGTAAAGTATAAACAAAATGTATATATATCATTTTTATTATGGGTAAATTGTCTGAGGAAGGAAGGGCGGAGTTGCTAAAATCAGTAAAAATAAATATTGCTAACTTTTAGGTTAGTTAACAGACATAGTCACAAAATCCAATATTTATATGGTGTCTATGTTTGCTCTAAAAAAAAGTTGATTAAAAAGCATTTAATTTTTGTAGAACCCTGATAACAGTAGAAGATTACTGCCGTGATATGAGATCCATTTCTAGTAAGAAATCAATTTAACGAACGACTGCACATTTGTCGTCTTTCCGATCGGAGTTTGGGAATGTGAGAACAGGGTGAAACAGAAAATCACAGACAAAAAATAATAAAAAAATAGAACACATTTCATTTTTCCAGCTCAACCTGATACAACCTCAAAAAGAGAAAGACTTAAAAGCAGGAGAGAGAGAAAAAGAATATCACAAGAGCAAGTGTGCAGAAAGAGAAGGGAGAGAAAGAGACAGCGACAAAGTGAAAGATCACAAACACAAAGCTGTGAGGTAGACACCGTTACGTTGTCTGCAAAAAGCAACACCTAATCACACCCCCACATTCACAAGAGAGCAAAAGTGCAGACAGACGTGCATAAATATCCATTATAGAAGATCCACAGCTCAATTGTATAACTCTGAAAAGTCAGAAACCATAACACAAAAGGTACCATTTGTCCAAACCCTGAAAGACAGGGAGTATCAAAGAAACTTGAAGAAATGCCTCAATGCAATTCTCACAACTGAGACTTTGTTTCTCATAATTGCAATTTTATAAGTCACAATGTGACAATATATCTCACAATATTATTTTAAGGCACAATGTCGCAATGTGATTTTACATCTCTGTGAATTTGTTTCTCACAATATAGATTTTATATACACAACAGTACAGAATTATTTCTTATCTTTAAAGAGATACTGTCACGGTGTGGGTTTTGTGGTTTTGTATCTTGTTCTTGTCTGTCATGTGTTCCCCTGTCCTTTCATGTTTCAGCTGTTCCCTGTTTTGTTGATTAGTCTCCCCATGTGTTTCTGATTAGCCACACCCCCTTGTTATCTTGTTTAGCTTGTTTGCCTGTGTATTTATACCCATGTTCTTCGGTTGGTGTTTGTCGGTCGTTTATATTGTTTCCTGTAAACTGTTCTGTGTCTCATAGTGGATTACCTGTTTGTTTAATTAAAGTGCTTGCGTTTGAATTCACTCTCCGACTCATCCTTGCTGGATCATAACAGATACTCTACTGGATTTTCATATTAAACTATGTTATTCCCTTAACAAAGACGAGTTGATACACACCTCTCTCGTCTCAGTGCGTGCACTAAATCGCTCTGTCTTGCGGTGAAACTTTTGAGAATCCTCTCCCCCCGCTCCCTCTCCTCCTCCCTCTCATTTCCGTCAATAGAACCATCGGAGAGGGAGCGAGGGCCACGCACTGAGACGAGAGAGGTACTTGCAAGCACTTGCTATGGTATTCCACCATACAATATAGTTCCCTTTCGTGGTCACTCCGAGTTACGTCGGAATGACGACGAAATGGGGTTTCGCTGAGAAAGCCAGACTTCGAGTCTGTTCGAGTATCAACTTCGAGTATTAAAAAACGAGCCAATGGCAAAGAAATGCCATGGGTCTGCGGAATTTGCATGACGTAACTCCTCCCCACCTCGTGGGTATAAAAGGAGGACGCCGGCAACATGCAGTTATGTTTTCGCTTCGGAGCCAAGAGTTTCTGTTCACTCCACAAGCCATCTCTGAATTGTCAGCTTCACAAACGAGTTCCTCTGGTGTTAGTGTGACGGCGATCTCCAGCGAGCGCGTGCTTCCTGCTTATCTGTGCAGTGGTTTGCCAGTGAGTGCGTGTCTCCCCGGGCGCTTCAACACTCAGAGTGTTTCTCTCACAAAAGAGCTTGCACACGGCACGTCTATTGAAATATGCCTCGCCCGTGCACTTCTGGTTGCGGCAGATTAGTGTCTGACTCTGATGGGCACGAGCGCTGTCTAGTATGTTTGGGCATGGATCATGCTAGAGCAGCGCTCGTGGATGACTCATGTTCTCTCTGTGGGAACATGACCATCGCGTCACTTAGGTCGAGACTCAATGAACTCGCAAGAGTGAGGGTCCCCTCATCCACACCCCGATCTAGTGGTCCCTCGCGGGGTGCTACTTCGGTTGGTGGCCAGGGTGACCTGAGGGTTACGGTCTGGAACAAGGTGCCGACTATTTGTCCGCGACCCCAGCCCCCCTCCTCTGTGACGGTGCCCGCTAGCCAACCTCCGATTCCCGCGGGTCGACCTTCGGGTGGCCCGCGAGTTTCGGTTGAAGTTACAGAGGATGATGCTATGTCTGTAGCAGCATCACAAGGTGGGTCCGATTCTTCTGGAAGTGAGGACTCAGCAAAGCTGCCACCTTCCGGTGTGCATACGGTTGTGCCTGAGTCTGATCCGGAGATGACGGCCATGCTTTCCCGGGCAGCCGCGAGCATCGGTCTAGAGTGGAGGCCTCCACCCTGTCCTGAGAGCTCGCGGCTGGACGATTGGTTTTTGGGTAAGGCCGCCGACCCGCGTCCACGGCAAACCCCAATACCTTTCTTCCCGGACGTGCATGATGAGATCTCGAAGTCCTGGAAGACCCCCCTGTCTTCTCGGGACCGCTCGCTGGTCTCATCCGCCTTTCCTCCCCTCGATGGGGCAGCTGCCCGTGGGTACACTGGGCTTCCCCCGGTTGAACACTCTGTTGCGATGCAACTGTGTCCTCAGAGTGCTTCTTCTCGTGGCGAGCCTAAGCACCCATCCAAGGCCTGTAGATTTTCGTCTACTCTGGTGGCGAAGTCTTAAAGAGCGGCGGGACAGGCAGCTGCTTCTTTGCATGCGATGGCCACTCTGCAGGTCTACCAGGCCCAGATGCTCAGAGACATGCACGAGGGTAGGACAGACCCAGGGCTCTTTGATGAGCTGCGCGCGCAACCGACTTTGCCCTCCGGGCGACGAAGGTAGCCGCGCGCTCCCTGGGCCTGGTGATGTCCACTTTGGTGGTCCAGGAGAGACACCTCTGGCTGAACCTGGCCGACATGCGGGATACCGAGCGGACTCGTCTGCTCGATGCACCCCTGTCCCAGGCCGGCCTCTTCAGCGGCGCAGTTGAGGATTTTGCCCAACAGTTCTCAACAGCACAGAAACAGACTGAGGCCATCAAACTCATTCTGCCCCGCCGACCCGCTGCTGCCTCGACGTCGGCCGGGCAGACGTCTCAGTCTGTTCCCGCCGAGGGCCCCCTCCTAAGGCTCCCACCCCTCCCGCTCGGCCAAAGCAGCAGCCTTCACCCAGGCCCAGTCGCGGAGGAAGCCGTAGGTAGGCGCCACAGCCCTCTCCAGCCCCCGCCCCCACCAAGCGCCAGGCTAAGCGGCGCTCCTGAGACGGGCTGCTCAGGGATGATTGTTTCTCAGGAGATGGTAGCAGGACCACTCCTTCCCCCGGTGGAGGGCCGGGGGAGAATCTTTTGTTCTCCACTCTCCGCTGCTCACCCACGGGTGGGTAGCACCCTAATGTGGTTAAAGAAAGAAACAATCCCCTCATCCCTGAGCTCACAGAGTTCTCGGACGACACAGAGCACCACCCCCAAGCCGTGCTCTCCTTGTCCCCCTCTGTCCCAGAGTCGGTTGACACAGCGTAACGTCCACGGACCGCTTCGTCCTTGTCCGCTCTGTCGCCAGTCCCCTGGCAGAGCAGGCCCCCGCGGGACGACCTTCCTGGTCCTTCCCTGGCCCCCTCTGCCAGGGCGCGGTTGTTAACTGTGCCCCCACACCGGGCCGCTATGCCGTCCACGTCTGGGCCAGTTACTCCGCTTCGCTGCCCCTCCGGGGGGACGCCTGTGGTTCGCATGACCCCGCTGGTTCAGTTCCTAGGAGCCTGGCTAGAGCTTCCCCGTCTGTCCCGCTGGGTCATCCGAACCATCAAGCTCGGCTGTGCGATTCAGTTCGCACGGTCTCCTCCCCGCTACAGGGGAGTCCACTCCACATTGGTCGGTGGCAATGCCCCCATCATGAGAGCAGAGATTGCCACCCTGCTGGCGAAGGGTGCAATCGAGACTGTCCCTCCAGCCGAGATGAGGTCCGGCTTCTACAGCCCTTACTTCATTGTCCCCAAGAAAACCGGTGGGTTACGACCGATCCTGGACTTGCGCGTGCTGAACCGCTACCTTCACAGGATGCCGTTCAAGATGCTCACCGCCAAACGCATTTTCAAATGTGTTCGGCCCCAGGATTGGTTTGCAGCGATCGACCTGAAGGACGCCTACTTTCATGTCTCCGTTCTTTCTCGACACAGACCGTTTCTCCGGTTTCCTTTGAGGGGCAGGCATACCAGTACGCGGTTCTCCCTTTTGGGCTAGCCCTGTCTCCTCGCATTTTCACGAAGGTCGTCGAGGCAGCCCTTGTTCCTCTTCGGGTTCACGGGGTTCGCATCCTGAACTATCTCGACGACTGGCTTATCCTAGCTCACTCTTGAGACCAGGTTTGCGAACACAGGGACCTTGTGCTCCGGCACCTAGCTCGTCTGGGCCTTCGGGTCAACTGGGAGAAGAGCAAACTTTGCCCCGTGCAGAGGATCTCTTTTCTCGGTATGGACATCGACTCGGTCGCCATGTCCGCGCAGCTTACGAGCGAGCGTGCACAGTCACTGCTAACTTGTCTGAGACAATTTCAGGGCAAGAGTGCGGTTCCACTGAAATATTTTCAGAGGCTCCTTGGGCATATGGCATCTGCAGCCGCGGTGACGCCGCTCGGATTGCTTCATATGAAACCGCTTCAGCTTTGGCTTCGCGACCGAGTCCCGAGGTGGGCATGGCAACAAGGCACGCTCCGAGTATCAGTTACTCCGACCTGCCGTCAGACCTTCACCCCGTGGTCGAACCTCAGTTTTCTCAGGGCAGGTGTCCCCCTGGAACGAGTTTCCCGGCATGTTGTTGTCTCAACAGATGCCTCCACCACGGGCTGGGGCGCCATGTGCAATGGACATGCTGCCGCGGGCTCCTGGACAGGACCCCAGCGCCTATGGCATGTCAATTGCCACGCCTATGCGTTGAAGTGGAACCTCTTCGTCAACTGGTGCTCTTCTCGCCGAGAAGACCCCCGGAGGTGTTCGGTCAGTGTCGTGCTTTCCTTCCTTCAAGATGGGTTGGAGCGAAGGCTGTCTCCCCCCACCCTCAAAGTTTATGTTGCCGCTATTGCCGCACACCATGACTTGGTGGAAGGTAAGTCCTTAGGGAAGCACGTCCTGGTCGTCAGGTTCTTGAGGGGAGTGAGGAGACTGAATCCTCCTCGCTCTCCTCTCATTCCCTCTTGGGACCTCGCAGTGGTTCTAACTGCCCTGCAGAGTGCTCCCTTTGAAACTCTGCAATCAGTGGAGCTTAAGTTCCTGTCAATGAAGACAGCGCTCCTGGTTGCATTGGCCTCTCTCAAGAGGGTTGGGGACCTGCAAGCATTCTCCGCTGACGAAGCGTGCCTGGAATTCGGGCCGGCTTACTCTCACGTGATCCTGACACCCCAGCTTGGATATGTGCCCAAGGTTCCTACCACTCCCTTCCGGGACCAGGTGGTGAACCTGCAAGCGCTGCCCTTGGAGGAGGCAGACCCAGCCTTGGCACTGCTCTGTCCAGTACGCGTTCTCCGCGCCTATGTAGACAGGACGCAGTGTTTTAGGACCTCAGACCAGCTCTTTGTCTATTATGGTGGGAAGCTGAAGGGAAAGGCTCTCTCCAAGCAGAGGTTGTCTCACTGGATAGTGGACACCATTGCTTTGGCATACCAGCAGCAAGGTCGACCGTGCCCCCTTGGTGTGACTGCCCACTCCACCCGGAGTGTGGCATCTTCTTGGGCTCTAGCGCATGGCGCCTCGCTAACAGACATCTGCAGAGCTGCAGGCTGGGCGACACCTAACACATTCGCCAGATTCTACAATCTCCGAGTGGAGCCAGTGTCCTCTCATGTACTCGCTTCAACTAGCTAGTACTGGACCCGCTCAGGTGTCTTCGCTTGCTCGCCATTCCACTCCACGGACTGGATACGTGCGATATTCTCCTCAGGTGAGCTTCTCCGCAAGCCCTGAGTTCCTCCAGCACCCCTGATGCTAGCGCCAGTGTCTATTGCCTGTGCGTCGGCTAGGTGCCTCCCGTGTGCATGGTCCCTCCCCGGAGCTACCCCCACACATGTATTTCCACTGTAAGCCTCTCTGAGCATGTGTCTTTCCCGTGGCAAGCCCCTTGCCACCCCTGGGGTTGAAATATTCCACCTGCGGCTGGACACCCCAGTATTCTCCATATGTTTCCTTCGGGTCATATGTGTATTTCCATATTTGCATATTTCCTCTAACTATGGGATATGCTTCCCAGTGTACCTTGGTATTCCTGTGTTAAATAGGAGTCCGTCGTCCGTACAAGTCTCTCACAAGGGCTCAGATTTACGCAGGGCACTGGAAGACAGCTGTGAAGGTGGCGTGATTAGACTGTTAACCCCATTTCGTCGTCATTCCGACGTAACTCGGAGTGACCACGAAAGGGAACGTCTCGGTTACTTATGTAACCCTCGTTCCCTGAGTAGGGAACGGAGACGTTACATCTTCCTGCCACTTCCGCTGTACCGCGGGGATCGCCTGAGTTCAGTCTTGGCTCCTCAGCGAAGAAACATAACTGCATGTTGCCGGCGTCTTCCTTTTATACCCACGTGGTGGGGCGGAGTTACGTCATGCAAATTCCGCAGACCCATGGCATTTCTTTGCCATTGGCTCGTTTTTTAATACTCGAAGTTGAGTCGTCGTCATTCCGACGTAACGTCTCCCTTCCCTACTCAGGGAACGAGGGTTACATACGTAACCGAGATATTATCCATTTTACACGCTTAAAAAAGCGCAACGTTTAGAAAAGCGAAACATTTTATTTTGCGTAACGTCCTAGGTCGAGTTACACTACTCGAGTAACTGTGTTTAAATAGGGAAAACGTGGAGGTGTTTGGTCGCTTCTCTGCTTGGCACGTATTGAATGAACTGGGCTAAGCTTAGTGCTAACAAAGTTTCGCCGCACGCCAGAGCGATTTAGTGCACGCACTGAGACGAGAGAGGTATGTATCAACTAGTCTTTGTTAAGGGAATAACATAGTTTAATATGAAAATCCAGTAGAGTATCCCTTTAACATAATCTCGCAGTTACCTTTTTGACTTGTATCCATTATGCAGTGAATTTTGGTGGCATACTAGATCATAGCCACTAAAACCATATTTTATCAGGGGGTTCTGGGGGCGGGGCTTGATGTTGCAGGGAGGGGCAGGAATGACGTTCAAGTAGTTACTTTCATTTTTGAAAACGCACATTTTGAGTGTGTGCACTTTACTTTGTAGAACAAATTGTCAAAGTATCGTCAAGTTACGTTTACTACAGGCTTTGTTTGTTTATTTGTTGGCTTTATTAATGAAAAATAAAGAGACGAAAAAAATTAAAATGTAATGAAAATAAAGATAAATAAAGATATATATATATATATATTTTAGTGCTGTCAAACGATTAAAATATTTAATCGCGATTAATCGCATTAATGTCATAGTTAACTCGCGATTAATCTTAATTAATAGCACATTTTTATCTATTCTAAATGTCTCTTGATTTCTTTTTGTCCCATTATTTTTTCTCATTTTAATGCTCTTATCAACATGGAAAAGTGGATCGGCTTGCTTTGTGCAAATGTTTTTTATTGAAAACAACATTGGCATATAACTTACTGTGTTCATTTTCACACTAACATTCTCACTTGGAGCAAATAATATCTCACACAATGTAACACTGTCCATCAATAAAAGGGTGAAAGAAATACTGACGAGGTCCTGATATTGACGAGGGGGCAGAGAATTCAGCTGTCATCATCATCAGCTGTGTGTGTGTGTGTGTGTGTGTGTGTGTGTGTGTGTGCGTGTGCGTGTGCGTGTGCGTGTGTGTGTGTGTGTGTGTGTGTGTGTGTGTGTGTGTGTGTGTGTGCTTGGCCATCATCAAGTGGTATTTCAGACTGGACGTGCTGCGATGTTGATAGCTCAGTTCACAACGACAAAACACACTTTGGTCTCGTCAATGGAACCATTTTGCAACTTTTTAAAAGTAAACTTTCCATTCAGAATCTTATTGGCATCCATTTCGGCGTCTCTCGCTCGTCATCCACTCAAAACGTAACGCTAACCTACTATTTGGCCGGCTCGCAAACCCAAACAAGTGTGTGCGGCGTCCCTGATGTTTTGTTTCCGGTCATTTCCCGCGGCGCAAGCCATTGAAATGAATGGGTTTCATATCGCCGGGCATGCCGCGTCCTGTTGCAAAAGCATGTGAAAAAATTACAAAGTTTGGTAGGCCAAAAAAGGCCGTTAATCGCGCGATTAAAAAATTGACGTCGTTAAAATGGGTTTGCGTTAACGCCGTTAATAACGCGTTTAAGTGACAGCCCTAATATAATATATATATATATATATATATATATATATATATATATATATATATATATATATATATATATATATATATATATTTATACTTTAGTAAATACTATTGTCGTAAAAGTTGACAATTAAATGTTGATTTGAATGGTCAGTTTTTGCATTATTATTGGAGGCAAATCTGGACACAGAGAAAGTATTTTGTTACTCATACTAGCTACATGTTTTTGTATCGCACATATCGCACACGTAAACAATGTGTTTTAAACATTTATTAAGATAATTTGATGTAATTTTGGCGCAATTATAATAGCTGGATAACTTGTTTAAGAGTTCTGTGAAAAGTTTAAATTATTTAACCAAAACCTTTATTTTTTAACTGAAAAAAAAAAATCGTAAAAATTTTGTTGACTAATTTTTTTCGGATTAAGAATGTTTAGATACAGTTACGCTGTATCTAAGTTACGGGTTACGCTTTATTTTAATATGGCCCTGATACAGTGTAATTACTGAGTAATAATAATTAACTACATGTTACTATAGGGTTAGGGTTTGGTTTAGGGTTAGTTGCATGTATTTCTACCTAATTTATTGCTATTATTATAGTAAATACATGTAACGTGTAACAAGGACACATTAAGGGTCTTTAGAGGTTCACTTAAAATATTCATGTTATTTGCAGTATATGTGGAAAATTTGTATTTTCATCTATTTTAAGGGGTGGCAAACAGCACTTTTATGATTGGCTAACGTAATTGCGTACACTGCAAAAAAAAAAAAAAAATTCCAGTACAAATATCGGAAACACTATTTTAAAATATATTTGTTTTAAAAAGCCATGTCATGACCCCTTTAAGATGTTACAAACATTAACATTTCAATTCCCTGTAAAGCTGCTTTGACTGAATGTCCTATACAAATAAATTCTATTTGACTTGCGGATGTGATGTAATCCCCTACATCATTGTGCGATGGTCTTCAGTGAAGAAATTACATGCTTCAGATTTAACAAGGAATTTAAAATGGACTTTGTAGTTATATTACTTTCTCACTTTTTGACAAGTGGGGCCAGACAGCGAAACCCCACGAGAGAAGAGCATGGCAGTAACAGAATTCGTTTTAATGTAGCTTTTGTGTCGCGAGCGTTTCCTGACGGCAGGTTGAATAGATCTCTCTCTGAGGGCTTAGACTCGCCTCTTTTACTCAGTGCAGCTTTAATCAATAAAACTGACAGAGACTCCGGACTTGGTTTTCCGGCGACCACCCATTCACAGACCTCCTCCTGCTCTTAATGTTTGTAAGTGCATTTGGGTGAGCGAGAGCAAATGAGAGAGAAAAAAAGGAGTGTGTGGGGGGGGGCACTTTAATGCACCGGTAAATATTTCCACAGCAGGGGTTTTCATCTCAACGCAGATGCTTGTTACGGAGAAAACCACTGCTTTCATGGGCAGCATCACAAACCACATCAGTCCTATACACTAAGATGAGCGTACAGAAATATCACACTCCTCCACAGTAGAGACCTAGACTTCATCATGGGTCATTGCATTTTTGTATTATGTGCGTCTGTTTTCTTTTTAGCTGTCTTCTTTCAAGACAAACACGTGCAAAATTTGTCGACTCTGTCTCTTGACGCCTTTTTGATCTTCACATAAAACGTGAGTTTTTTTTTTTTTGTTTGTTTTCAGGACACAAGTCTCCCATGTAGCAAGACGTATTTCTCTCTCCACACTTCTCTTTAAATATTAATTCAAATGTGTTTTGTCAAGATCTACTTGTGCAAGTATTGTAGAGAATGGAATTCACCATCAACTTGTCCCAACTTTTCCTTACAAAAATTTTACACACTATACTACCATTTATTCTCTTGCTAGTCTCACAATGTCACCCACAAAGCAACAGATCATCTGTTCATTTTATGTTTTCATTTAGACATCTACGTTTATGGATATCTAGTGCACTAGGATTTTTGGTAACACTTTATTTTGATGGTCCCTTTTGAACATTCTGGTGACTATAAGTAACTTTGCCACTACATGTGAACTAACTCTCATTAGAGTATTAGTGTACTGTCTGCTTAATATCTGCTATATCTTTATTGTGCTGCTCCTCAACAGACATACTGACTTTAAGTTACTTTGCAACAACATGTCAACTTATTCTAACCCTAACCCTACCAGTCTACTAATACTCTACTAACACTCTAATGAGAGTTAGTAGACATGTAGGTGCAACGGTACTTATAGTCAACAGAATGTGTTAGGGACCATCAAACTAAACTGAAACCAAATTTTTCCATTGGCTTTTGGATTATTACAGGAAATAAGCTCTGTGGTCAACAAAAGTTTATGATTCGTACACATTTTGTTCATCCCGATAATCTTCACAAATGAACACACTTTTATGAATTTTGAAGCCTAAACACAATCGGCAGAAGTGAAAAGCTAAACAAAGGCTATATACGAACTACACCACGGTTGCATGACTTCAACGTCACCATCACTAAGCCTCTCTATAAACACAACACTGTGGACTAGTGAGTTGAGTTTACCTGTTCGGCCTGATGAAGTTTAATGTCCCTGACAAGCTTTGTAGTCCCATTTAGCCTTTAGCAACTTGTTAACAACCGCCTTTTTCAAGACAAGTAAAGGCTTTTATAAATCTCAAGTGGGGTGTTACTGATGTATTTTATGTTATAGAACAGTGGTGCCCAATCCTGTTTCTGGAGATCTACCTTCCTGCAAAGTTCAGCTCCATCCCTGGTCAAACACAATTAAGATCTTCAGAAAAATGCTGCTCTTTAAAAAAGGGGAAAATGTTGTGTCCTTAAGTGAATTGTGTTGTGGGCTACTATTTTGAAAAGGAAGTCTAGAGTTTTGTGTAATGACATAACGTCAGAGAACGACAGTGAAGAGAGGTTACTCGGGTACTCATGCGTTTCTCTGCGTACTAACTCCTGACACACTTCATAATTACAGACAGGAGTGTTGGATCAGGGTTTGTTCTAAACTTTACAGGTAGGTAGATCTAGTTGGTAGATCATGGTGCTTAGTACATCAAGTGGGTTTGATTCGAAGGGAACACATTTGAAAATGTAGTAACACTTTATTCCGATGGTCCACTTTAAACACTCTCGAACTTTGCAACGACATGTCAACTTATTCTACTTACCCAAACCTTAACCTAAAAATCTACTAATACTCTTAGGCCTGGTTTCACAGACAGGGCTTAAATTAAGCCAGGATTAGACCTTAGTTCAATTAGGACATTTAAGTATCTTTTTTAAACATGCCTTATAAAAAAAACATTGCTGGTGTGCATCTTGAGACAAAACAATGGCTCTGACATATTTTAAGATACATTATTTCAGTGCAAGTTAGTTTCAGTTCAAACAGCTTAATAATGCATTTTAGTCTGAGACTAGACTTAAGCCTTGTCTGTGAAATCGGGGGTAATGCTACTAATAGTTAGTAGAGTCTGTAAAGTGGACACTTGAAATAAAGTGTAACCAAAAGTGTTACTTTTAATGCACTAAGTCACTTCGGATAAAAATGTCTAGCAAACGCATATGTTATGTTTCAAAGATCAAATCCAGTGACTAGATATTATAGAGATTTTTTTTCTGACACACGCTGATATTTTTTCTGACACATACAGTAGAGGTTTCAGTAGATAAAGATAATTTAATGAGGATCAGAGTATATTTGGATCTGTGAAGATAAGTGAGGAGGGAAAGGCTTCCGACTATTAGGACTGAACATCAATCAATATAGGATAAATTCAAGCTATTCATCCAGATACACTGAAAAGCTTCTCACAGATCAGCAAATGTCTAAAGCTGAAATAAACAATGAAATTGAGCAGAATTTAAAGAAATAGTTCACCCAAAATTGAAATGAACTCACCTTCATGTCATTCCAAACCCTGCTGTTATTTCTGCTGTGGAAAAGAATCTCAGGGTCTTACTGCTTTTTCCCAAATTACTGCTTTTCAATTATATTTGTTGTGCGCTGCACTTTTTTTTTCGCTGCACTACCAAGAGTTCAGTGTGAACGGCCCCCAGGGGTTTTGAAACGTCATGAGGGTGTGTAAATAATGAAAGAAAATTAATTTATGAGTGAGCTACTCCTTTAAAATTTCATAAAAAAAATCAGCAGGAGAAAAAGAACATAGACAATGTCATAGACAATGTCTCCTTTAATGTGAACACGGCAGCCTAACCCAACATAACCTAATCTAATCTATCACCTGCCCTCAACACGTTCCCCCATTAAACCCACTCCACCTCACTCCCACCACGATTACAGCCTTTAAATGTCACACATACACTCGCAGAGGAATATTAAAATTCTCAGAGAGGCTTTTATTAGACTGCCTCAGAAAGAGAGAGAAAACCACGGAAAGAAACGGAGGGATGCTTGAGAGGTGGAAGTGGAGGACAAGAAAGACAGACTGGCAAACTACAACGTCACATCCCAACAGCTGAACTTTTGCCGGGTCTCGCTCTGTTGTAATGAGGATTCAGAGAGCAGGTCTGGCCTAGTCATAAGGAAGCTACAGACAAAGGTTAATGAGGAGGGACCTGAGATTGCTTGTTCTCTTTCGCACACTAATTGGGATCTGCCTCTCTCTAAACCTCATGATGTAAGGGCACAGGGAGCAGCGGATGCTGTCTGGTTATTAGGGTGCACGCTGCACAACTCTGAAGGAACAGGCCTGCGTTAAATGCATTTAATGGGACAATGTGGTTCAACTGCTGGAGACAGACACAGTATGTAATGTATACCATTTAGCACTAATCGGTTTGGTTTAGTTTAGAGCTTCATTATTCCCTTTGGGGCAATTGGTTATGATTATGGTGCAAAACATATACACTTACAAAAAGAAAAAAATAAATCTATTATTTTTCTTACAAAGATGAATAGCTTTATAACGATTTGCATGCAGTATGTCTACAGTATATGCGATTTTTTATACGTTTATATATATATATATATATAAATATGAAAAAGTTTATCAATATAAACATGATTATATATACGGGTATATATATATACCCGTATATATAATCATGACAACTCTCGAAATATATGAATATGTCAATGTTCATGCATTTGGTCTTGGCAGACTAGATAGGCTCCACTGCTGCTGCAGAGTAAGTATGGACTTGCTACTTTCAATAGATACACAGAAACACTGCAGGGAGCATGTAAGATATGACATATATAGATAGACATGCATTAATCCTGTAGCAGATCTAGACAGGTGGAGCTAGGGGAGGTGGAGGGTTTCGGAGGAACTTTAATAGCGCGCTGCATAATTAGACTACAATAAACAATGAACCAGACTATTTAAATGTTGAGCAAGCAATCTCATTGGCTGCAGGATCAGCAGAGGCCAATCAGCTTGTGCCATGTGGTAATGATGTGATTGCTTGCAGTCTGCATGTAAAGGACCGGTCAGCCTGCATCATCTAGTTTCAGAAGTTTGGGGTTTGAAAGATTTTATGCTCACCAAGGCTGCATTTATTTAATCAAAAATACAGTAAAATCAGTAATATTGTGAAATATTATTACAATTTAAATATTTACAATTTGTACATATTTTAAAATGTAATTTTGATACTTCAGGAATCATTCTAATATGCTAATTTGGTGCTCAAGAAACATTTTGTATTAGTATCAATCTTAAACAACGTTGCTTCTTAATTGTTTTTGGAAACCGTTTTACTTTCTTAGATCTCAGAAAGTAATGCAAGTAAGACAATATTTGAAGTATGTATCTCATGGAATTCATCTGCCTTTTGACTGACAAAAGTTACAAGGCATTTTTGCAACAACAAAAAAGGTATGGAAAATAAACAATGACCTTATTTCTAACATAACTCCATGCAAAGCAGTGAAACCACGTAACAACAATTGATCATACTACAGTTTGAAATTCTATATTGCTGCACACTGTGTGCGTTAGTACTCCATTCCAAACATATTCACCAATTCAAATAATATATCTTTATGCGTGGACGAGTGTACAATCTGCTTTACGGACAGAGGAGAAATCACATTTAAAAACTCAAGGGGATTTGCAAAGCTGTTATGTGATCATATTATTTCCATTTTAGAATTAACTGACTGCGACGTTGCTGCTGACATCAACGATTTAAACCGTGCTTCATAATGAAAATGGAAAATATATTGATTTTTTTTTTTAATGTAATGCGTTGTAAATAATTGTGCGCTCTAAAAAAGCATGGGGTTATATTACCAGTGATTTTCTGCTCTGCTGAGTAGTTTCAGTCTAAATTACAGGTAAAAGAAATGAGAGATGCCGGGCAGTAAAATCCCAGAGTTTTAAGTGCCTTTAAATCAAACTCCTTCCCCTAAGGAACTGATCAACATTAATAAGGTGGCAGGGATGAAGTCCTCGCAACTGCATAAATCTAACATAACATGCATGAGTAAAATTTCAACTCTCCATGTGAATGTTGGCTAAATTTTCATCTTGTTTTACTTGCGGCCATCAACATACCTGCCTAGTTAAAACCACATCTGTGGGCCTGACAGTTCAATTACCCTCTATTACATCTCTATTAGTAGTTTATGCACAAGAAGGACATTTAGAGTGGAGTAGATCAGAACAGACCCAGGTAGTTTTGTTTCTTTATTATTCAATCAAAAAAAGGTTGCTACAATCCCAAAAAATATTTTCAATTAAAAAAACCTTCACTTCAATGAAAAAAAAAGTTCAATCAAAGAAAAAAAATTATTTGAATCCAAAAATATATTTTTGAGATTCAAAAAAAGACATTTGAACACTGCTTTTCTTTGATTGAAAATGTTTTCTTTGATAGAAGTCCGTTTTTTGTTTTTTTTTGTTTAAAGCAACCTTTTTAATTGAAGTACCGTCTCGGTTACGGATGTAACCCTCGTTCCCTAAGTAGGGAACGGAGACGTTATGTCGGATGACGACGAATGGGGTTTCGCTTAGAAAGCCTATCAACTTCGAGTATTACAAAATGAGCCAATGGCAAAGAAATGCCATGGGTCTGCGGAATTTGCATGACGTAACTCCGCCCCCCACCGTGGGTATAAAAGGAGGACGCCGGCAACATGCAGTTATGTTTCTTCGCTGAGGAGCCAAGACTGAGCTCAGGCGATCCCCGTGGTACTGCGGAAGTGGCAGGCTGACGTAATGTCTCCATTCCCTAATCACGCCACCTTCACAGCTGTCTTCCAGTGCCCTGCATAAATCTGAGATCCCTGTCGTGAGACTAGCATGGACGAAGGACTCCTATTTAACACAGGAATACCAAGGTACACTGGGAAGCATATCCCATAGTTTAGAGGAAATATGCAATTAACACCAACCCAGAGGGGGGGGGGGGGGGGCATAGAAAATACAAACATGACCAGAAGGATGCATATGGAGAACACTGGGGTGTCCAGCCGCAGGTGAAATATTTCGACCCCAGGGGTGGCAAGGTGGCTTGCCAAGGGAAAGACACATGCTCGGAGAGGCTTACAGTGGGAATACACATGTGGGGGTAGCTCCGGAGAGGGACCATGCACACGGGAGGCACCTAGCCGACGCACAGGCAATAGACACTGGCGCCAGCGTCAGGAGTGCTGGAGGAACTCAGGGCCTTCGAAAAGGCTCACCTGAGGAGGATATCGCACGTATCCGGTATGCTGGTATGCCAAAGCAATGGTGTCCACTATCCAGTGAGACAACCTTGGCCTTAGAGAGAGCCTTTCCCTTCAGCTTCCCACCATAACAGACAAAGAGCTGGTCTGAGGTCCTGAAACACTGCGTTCTGTCTACATAAGCGCAGAGAGCGCGTACTGGACAGAGCAGTGCCAAGGCTGGGTCTGCCTCCTCCAAGGGCAGCGCTTGCAGGTTCACGACCTGGTCCCGGAAGGGAGTGGTGGGAACCTTGGGCACATAACCAGGCCGGGGTCTCAGGATCACGTGAGAGTAAGCCGGCCCGAATTCCAGGCACACTTCGTCAACGGAGAATGCTTGCATGTCCCCTACCCTCTTAACAGAGGCCAGTGCAACCAGGAGCGCTGTCTTCATAGACAGGAGCTTAAGCTCCACTGATTGCAAAGGCTCAAAGGGAGCACCCTGCAGGGCAGTTAGAACCACCGTGAGGTCCCAAGAGGGAACGAGAGGAGAGCGAGGAGGATTCAGTCTCCTCGCTCCTCTCAGGAACCTGACGATCAGGTCGTGCTTCCCTAAGGACTTACCTTCTACCAAGTCATGGTGTGCGGCGATAGCGACAACATATACTTTGAGGGTGGAGGGAGACAGCCTTCGCTCCAACCCATCTTGAAGGAAGGAAAGCACGACACCGACCGAACACCTCCGGTGGTCTTCTCGGCAAGAAGAGCACCAGCTGACGAAGAGGTTCCACTTCAACGCATAGGCGTGTCTCGTGGACGACGCTCTAGCGGAAGTGACGGTAGCCACCACCGCTGGTGGTAGGGTACTCAACCCTGCCTCGCCCCATCCAGGAGCCACACGTGGAGGTTCCAAAGATCGGGACGAGGGTGCCACAGGGTGCCCCGTCCCTGAGAAAGGAGGTCCTTCCTCTGAGGGATAGGCCAAGGAGGTGCTGTAGCGAGGAGCACCAGTTCGGAGAACCAGGTCCGGGTGGGCCAGTACGGCATAATCAGAAGGACCTGCTCCTCATCCTCCTTGACCTTGCGCAAGACCTGCGCAAGAAGGCTCACTGGGGGAAATGCATACTTGCGGCCCCGCGGCCAGCTGTGCGCCAGTGCATCCGTGCCAAGCGTACGCTCGGTCAGGGAAAAATACAGGTCGCAGTGGGTCGAGTCGTGAGAGGCAAACAGATCGATCTGTGCGTCCCCGAACTGGTCCCAAATCAGCTGAACCGACTTGGGATGGAGTCGCCATTCTCCAGGGAGGGGCTGAAGCCGCGAGAGCTCGTCGGCTGCACAGTTCAGGACTCTATAAATGGGAATATAAATGGCTCGAAGCGACCTCAGATGCTTCTGACTCCATAAGAGGAGGTGGCGGGCGAGTTACGACATACGGCAGGAGCGTAGACCACCTTGATGTTTGATGTAAGCTACAGTGGCGGTATTGTCTGACCGGACTAGTACGTGTTGACCCCTAAGCAACGCCCGAAAGCGGTGCAGGGCAAGGCGTACTGCCAGCAACTCGAGGCAATTGACATGCCATAGGTGCTGGGGTCCTGCCCAGGAGCCCGCGGATGAGGCAGATGAGACGGATGAGACCAGCGGATGAGACCAGCGAGCGGTCCCGAGAAGACAGGGGGGTCTTCCAGGACTTCAAGATCTCATCATGCACATCCGGGAAGAAAGGAATTGGGGTTTGCCGTGGACAAGGGTCGGCGGCCTTACCCAAAAACCAATCATCCAGCCGCGAGTGCTCAGGACAGGTTGGAGGCCTCCACTCTAGTCCGATGCTCGCGGCTGCCCGGGAAAGCATTGCCGTCATCTCCGGATCAGACTCAGGCACAGCCGTATGCACACCGGAAGGTGGCAGCTGTGCTGAGCCCTCACTTTCAGAAGACTCAAACCCACCTTGTGATGCTGCTACAGACATAACATCATCCTCTGTAGCTTCAACCGAAACATCGGCAGTTCGGAATCGGCAGTTCACTAGCGGGCACCGTCACTGAAGAGGGGAGCTGGGGTCGCGGACACAGAGTCGGCGCCTTGTTCCAGACCGTCACCCTCAGGTCATCCTGGCCACCAGCCGAAGTAGCACCCCGCGAGGGAGCACTAAATCGGGGTGTGGATGAGGGGACCCTCACTCTTGCGAGTTCATTGAGTCTCGACCTCAATGATGTTCCCACAAAGAGAACATGAGTCATCCACGAGCACTGCTCTAGCATGATCCATACCCAAACATACTAGACAGCGCTCGTGCCCATCAGAGTCCGATACCAATCTGCCGCAACCAGAAGTACACGGGCAAGGCATCTTTAAAAAGACGTGCCGTGTGCAAGCTCTTTTATGAGAGAAACACTCTTAAGTGTTGAAGCGCCCGCAGAGACACGCACTCTCTGGCAAACCACTCCACAGATAAGCAGGAAGCGCGCGCTCGCTGGAGATCGCCGTCACACCAACACCAGAGGAACTCGTTCGTGAAGCTGACAATTCAAAGATGGCTTGTGGAGAGAAGAATAAACTTGGCTCCGAAGAGAAAACATAATTGCATGTTGCCGGCGTCCTCCTTTTATACCCACGAGGTGGGGCGGAGTTACGTCATGAATATTCCGCAGACCCATGGCATTTCTTTGCCATTGGCTCGTTTTGTAATACTCGAAGTTGATAGGCTTTCTAAGCGAAACCCCATTCATCGTCATCCCACATAACTCAAGTGACAATGAAAGGGAACATTGTTTTTTGATTGGACCATATAATGGGTAGGACATTTGTGTCTTTATCATTCAATCAAAAAAGAAGTTGCTTCAAACAAACAAACAACAAAAAGTCACTTAACATGATAAACATTTTCAAATATAGAAAATCGTTTTTGAATGCAAATAAAATATTTGAGACTCCAAAAATTGCATTTGAACACTTTTTTTATTATTGGAAATGTTCTCTTTGATTGAAGTAATCTTTTTTGTGTTTGGGCCATACATGGGTAGGGCATTTGTGTCTTAATCATTCAATTCCAAAAAAGTTGTTTCAATCAAAAAAAATATTTTCAATTAAAGAAAAAACTGTTCAAATGCAAAAAAAAAAAATACCCCGTGAATAAAAAAAGTATTGAAGAGAATGTGTTTTTTTTTTCGTTTTTTTTTTTTGTTGTTTTGTTTTTTTGAAGTGCAAAAAGTTTTGAAGTTCAAATTTTTTGATTGAATCATTTTGACACAAACGTTCCATAGTGGGCGGGTGCCTCTCTATTGGTCAGACAGGTTTGATTGACAATTGTCTACACCAACGACATCTTTCTGACAAAGAAGTCATGTTCGCCACTGGCCAGCAAGCTTTTTGCCAGCAAGTGGAGGGAGCAGCCGTGAAGTTGTCGGTAAGTAGATAAACACGGCTTCTATCAAAGAAAACATTTTCAATCAAATAAAAGCAGTGTTCAAATGTATTTTTTTGAGTCTCAAATATATTTTTGGATTCAAATAATTTTTTTCTTTGATTGAATTTTTTTTTTTTTCATTGAAGTGAAGGTTTTTTTAATTGAAAATATTTTTTGGGATTGTAGCAACCTTTTTTTTTTAATAATAAAGAAACAAAACTACCTCCATATAAAACACCTTCTATATGGAAAAGAAAATATTGAGTAACTTCAAAGAATACAACTTGAACCAAACTAAATTCAGATCAATTCTACGTGGTCCCTTCCAAATTTTTTTCTGAAAATCCGCAGCCCTGAAAAGTGGTAGAAGGGTGGACGATTAACTATAATCAATATAAGAACACAAAATAAAATCAAGAAACTTAAAATAGTAATTTCAACTTATTTTTAGCTATAAAGTCCAGCTAAAATAATCACATTAAAATGTAAATAAAAACAAGTTCATGACTCTGGCAATATATATAAAATGAACAAAACTTTTTTACAACACAAAAAACCATCACTGAACTTCCTTAAGCTGAACTTTTCTTCTAGATCTGCTGTACAGCAGAAACAAACTTTGTTGCATCTTTTTCCTGTTATCACTGTCAAGCTGATCTGAAACAATCCGCATTGTAAAAAGCGCTATAGAATAAATGTGACTTGACTTGATTCTGTCGCTCAAAAAATTATATTTGAGGCATTGAGGTTCACATGCAAAGCATCATAATAAAGCCTGTAAACACATTAAAATGTAACTATACACATGTTATTATAAGCCAAGCTTGAAATGCAACACTCATTTGTATACAATATGTAACAGGGTGTGCTTGCTCCATCTGTCTGACCACATTTCTTCTTAATTAAAGCACCAGTCACAAAAAAAAGGCACACCACAGATCCATAAATAGAAAAAGTATTTAATGTATGTTCTCACTAATTAAAGCACCAAAAAATGTATTAAATGCCATATGGGGATACTTGTATATGTGATATTCGAACTCTTTTTGTGAAGAGACAGAGGTGCTCTCGAGCACTCACACCGAAGAAGAGCATAAGAACGAGGAGTGTTCTGAAGTGCTTCCTCTTTCCGCATTGTGTACATGTGGCGATACGCTCTCAGTGTTCCGCTCCGACAGCTCAGTGAATACAGCCAGTCAGCAGAGCGTTGGTCGAGAGGTCTGCACACTTTGACTCTGTACATTGACTCAAGTCTTTATCAACCAGATACACACCGCGCCTTTTGCTGACCCGACTGGAACTCAGTCCTCGATGAGGTCTTCGTCCAGTTAAACTGAAGATGCGCTGCAAAATAAGTGTTTAACAGCTCTTTATTTTAGAGGCTTTTTCTTTACAAGTACTGCTATGCTTTTCCAAAAATAAAAATAAGTGTGAAAAATAAAATATTAAGTACAGTAACTTTAAAAAATAACTTATATTGCAATTCAACTTTTCCCAAACTAAATTTAGATAAACCCTAGAGGATAAGTGGCTTGGAGAATAGATAGATGTATAAAAATAAAGTTAGTGTTCAGCAAAATGCTTCATTGTCCAACCTATGTTTATGGAAAATCAAATATAAATTCAAATTAAATTGAAACAATTTTTTGATAATAAGCTAAATAAGCTAGAGTTGCATAATAATAATAATAAACAAGTATATAACGATCATGTTCAGTTTTAGTTTCATTTTCATGGACTGCGTCTGAAATCGAACACTTCCCTATTATATAGTATGTGGGGGAAAAAACGGCACGCCAGAGTAGTGTGTCCGAATACATAGTATTCAAAAAAACAGTAGGCAAAAAGTCCACGGATGACCCGGCGAAATTCTGAAGTGTGCATATGATGGACACTTTACCATCCCATGAGGCCACGGGAGAGGATTTATGAACGGCAGTGAAGTGACGCAACTGACTCTGGAAAGGTCACATGACAACATTGCGATTCTAGTATGTCCGGATTTCATTCATACTACCCATATACAGAAAATGCTTTTTAATGGTCGCGAAGTAAGTTCAAATCCAAATGTAGTACCTACTCAAGACTGTACGCGATTTCGGACTCATCGTTGGTTTATTTTTCTGTTATTTCCTGTGTTCCCTTTCCGTTGGGTTGGGTTGCACCACACCAGAGGCTTAGTAACTACTAGCTAGTTTGTAACTAACTTTGTACTTTATTCGGTTTCACTATTTGCTCTTAAAGCACAACGTAGCTAGTAGGTCGTAAGCTCTCCGTAAAGTAATGCGTAGTTGCATAATATGACATTTATTCTCCGTGGTCCAATAGCAGCCTTCAAACATGTGAGCAGAAGTTGTTTTAAAATGCAGTGAATTTCAGTTTATCCTTCATTCTAACTTCTTTTTGCCTCACGCAACTAGTTGTTACTTACTAACAACCGGCCCTTCCAACCCGTTACTAAGCATGTTTTCATCTGTCGTCATGGTTACTCATTGTTTCACTGATTTCATACATCGGATTCTTGTTTAGTTCCTTTGTTAGGTGTCTATATATTTCCCTCCGTTTGCTCAGTGTTGTCTGTGCTTTGCAAGCTGTTTCGTTTGCTCTCGTTTTTGGATATCGCTCTTTCGTTTTATTTTATAAAATAAAAGCTTCATCTTCTGCTTCCTCAGCCTGAAAGGTTACACTGACTCTGTAGCTCAACATTCATTTTATTGGCTTTGAAGTTCCAATGCAAAGCATCATAAAGCATGTAAACGCATTAATATGTAACTATACACATGTTAATATAGGGCAAGCTTGAAATGCAACACTTATTTTTATACAATATGTTATAGGGCATCCTAGCTCAACCAAGGCCTGAGAAAATCTGAAGACCCTAGGTTATAATATTCCCAACCTTGGCAACATTAAATTAAAGCCAGTATATGGTTTTCTAAAGAACTACAGAAAAAAATCTGTAATATTGCTGTGACCTTTCTTTCGAAGTGGAACCTTTAAGAATAGTGGCTCAGCATTAGGGCACCACCTTATTTAGATGCGATATTGACAGACAATGCATGGTGTGTTTGAATGGGAATGTGTGTGAGGCTCAGGATATCATCCAAGGGTTTGATTTACACAGATGCTTTTACAGTAGAGCTCTATTGAGTCCTGCATTAATCTACGCCACAGAGCTCTCCAATGATTGATTACAGTGAGTTTGAGCAGCGCGGCAAAGCTCGGCCGGTTCAACTGTAACCGAAACCTGGATTAATGGAGAGTTTTCGGGGAGCATCTCCGATTAAACGTGCATATTTAAGTAAGGTGATGCATTATCTGTATCTGCACTCCATTGTCTGTTATCTATGAAATATCTCTGCTCAGCTACATTATTACAGCATGTGGAACAGTTAGGCTGAAAAGTAGGGCTGTTTCTTCCTTTAAGTGGAATAGGCGCTGCTTGAGCCTCAGAGTCATAATAAAAAATTAAATTGTTAGAAAACTCTGTTACAAAGAGATGATAAAAATATGTTACAATGATAATTGTTGACTTTGCTTCCAAGATGTTTAGACGAACAAAAAAGCTGGGTATTCTTTACATGCTTGTATATGTACACCATTTGGACAACTGTGATGAAAAATTAGTTAGCTTAGCATTTACAGATACACAGAAATGTTATTATGTAATGTAATATTGTTTGCGAGTCATTGTGTGTCTTATGGAAACATAAGCAAACCCAAAGAACATCACACCTCAATGTACCGTGGGACCTCTTCCTTAATGAAACCATTTACATACCGATGCACAAACATTTAACAAACATGTGGAGTTAATGAATATTTTCACAGCACGGCCTCGCTGAATATCCTGATGATACTAATTTGTGAGGAAACAATAGCACTGTACATAACACATGTTGCAAAGCCTGTAATTTGGAGTTGAGTTGAGGATCACATGCAATTAAAGCTGCTGTGTATATATTTTTCTTCAATGAAATTTTGCATTCTCTTATCTGAGCCACTCATATGCATATAAAAAAGGGTCTTTAAAAATGTGCCTGTGTAGCACTTTCAAAGGGAAATGTCCAGTGACTGGCTCTAAATTGCGTTTTGAACTTTCTCCAAAACAGTTGAACATGACTGTGGCAACATTTTATTAAGTTGGTTGATGATAGAAATTAAATGTCCCGTGAGTGAAATTAAAAGATTAATGCTCTTGCATGTGAGAATTACGTACCAACTATACTAAACCTAACGGATAGTGTTAATAAATCAAACGTGAGGTAAAAACACATTTGCTGAACGAACCATGCTGTTCAGCTTGTTTCTTTTAGCTCTTTTGTGGACTGTCGTATTTGGACTCCTACTAGCATGCACTATGGTAAAAGTGTACTGTGGTCAAAACATAGCATTGTGCGAGGAACTGCAAGCAAATAAGTTGTTATTTATCAATAAGATGCACCATCTAAATGAAATAAAAGTTGTTGGTGTTTTACTGCCTTTAGTGTTCATTTCGGCTTACAAACTTACACTTACAAATACTTCACAAACCCAGCACATACACAAGCCTACCCTCTTTCCCTGTAGATCAGAAGGCCCAGCGCACTAATGGAAGGTAACTGTCTGTCCAAAACAGTGACTACATCTAAAAAAAACACATTTCAAAGCCTCAACTGCTTCAGTTTATTTGTAACGGCAGTTCCAGAAGCAGCTTGCAGTGGCTAACAACAGATTGCCATGACCTGTAAACTGGACAGTTACTAAGATCCACTTTACACTATATACCTATAGCTACAACTTTTGGAAAACAAGCAAGTCTCTCCACTTTATGGTGCGCGTAAGAACACCTATTAGACACGGTATAATACTATAACACCATTCTCTCAGGTTCAATGCTAATAAGCAAAAATCCTGCTGAGAAAAAAATACTCTCTTTTCATTACCTCGCTGTGAAAAGGAACATGCGACTCACTGGATTCCATCTCTCTGGCCTATTTTTAGCATGTGAGATCATCATAATCTAATGTGAACCCTATGGTTATCCTATGGGTCCACTTATATTCATGATGGGCAAAACACCTGCACATGATTTACTAAACAGTGTGCACTAATTAATAGGCTTATGGGAGAAAGACATAAAATCTAATCAGAAGAGAAATTAGCAATACGCATTGGCTAAAAGTATACATGAGTTGAAATGAGTCAAAGTATTCAACACGATCTCATAAAAGTGCATATCTATACCACAAATTTAATTTCTCGTACCATATACGGCAAAAATGTTTTTTTTTTTTGTTTTTGCGTGCATATGCTACGCACTGTAAACACCTTGGGTAGGATTAGGGGTGTGGAGTGTGTGCGTATTACACGCCATAAAGTGCGTATCATATGCACGCAAAAACTGCATATGATATACACGCAAAAAATATTTTGAACGTATAAATGGCACGAGAAATTAAATTTGTGGTATAGGTACACATTTTCATGAGACCGGGCTGAAGTATACCATAATAATTTATTATCAGAAATTAAAACTAAATATGAATTGTAATTGTATATATATGTATACAGTGATAGGCGTCGTATTCCTATAGGTAGACGTGGATCAGCTGATGCGAGCTTGACTAACGTGACCTGCCAGAACTAACGCTACACTTCATTTTTTTTCAAAGAAAGATTATCTTAATTTCAAAGGAAACAAGTTTTTTCGCATGCCATTGCCAGACTTTATTTTTCCTTTGACTTTTTTTATCTTATGTTTTTTTTTTTTTTTTATGTATCTTTATTTAATAATGTTTAGATATTTGGACTGGAAAACAAGACAAAACAGTTTTTTTTTTTTCAAAGCCACCAGGAGCTCAATTGAAACCCAACATTTTATAGGTTTCCTTGTGACAGCTTATCCTATATAGTGTGACAACATACACCTGCTATTGCGGGCATATTGTGTTAAGTGTCAATTTGTGGATTTTGGACCAACTAAAGCTTGTTTCTGAAGACCGCAGGACAATAATCTGGAGAGACATTCTGTGTGACATTGACCCTCTGTGTTCTAGATCTTTATTTATTTCAGTCATGAGCACAGATCTGTGGACGGCTCATGTTTTGACTCAGGTATGGAAAAGGTTCTCTTCGGTCGGAAGAAATTTCAAAATGAGTTTCCAAGGTACAGTTCAATCGATATGATCAGAGAAGGTTAGACTTACAATCTCCTGACATGTCTAGAAGAAGAGGAAAATGAGAATGTGAATGTCTTTGCTGTCACTTTTAATCAATTGAATGCATTCTTGCTGAATAAAAGTATTCATTTCTTTCAAAAGATGTGTTCTTCATGTGTTATAGACTTCCTTGGTGGCAAAACTCAGCACAGTCCTCATAAGCCTCTCACAGTGCACTCAGCTCTCCTCTATATGCAGTCGCTGAAGGCAAACTACCGTTCTCGAGGTGTATAATTGTCTGAGGCTCCATCAGGGGGGCGGCCATTAGTCAGGAATAGAACCACAGGTGGAATACCAACAACTGTTGTGATGACAACCTCACGAAATGACGGATCACCACGGAAACCGAAGAAAATATGTGGAGCATCTGAGATGTGATGAGATAATGGAGGCGATATTGAAATGTGGTGTGAAGACTGATTGTTTACATTAGGCACAGAGAGGAAAACAAAAACAATTTATGCAATAATTAGATGTAAATGAATAAGGCAGTGCATAGTTTCAGCACAGCGCAGTGTGAAACAGGTGGAGACTGTGGGGAGCGCTAATATGAACGTTTAAAGGTACTTAGGAATACATCTTAACTACTATTACAACTCCTGTGGTCCCCCTCCTAACAGCCAGAGGGCGCTCTCTCCTGTATACTGAACACAATCCTCTGTTCCTGTCACATAGGCTGTGTCTCAAAGCTTAGGCAGTGACTTGTTGCCTCACTGCCCTATCAGGCAATGACTCTGCAGGCAGCTGGAAAACGTTGGTCAAAAAATTGCAAATACACACAAACTGACCACCAACCACGACCTTCAGATGCTAACTTTAATTTTTAAGCTTAACTGTGACAGAATGGAAAGCACAGGATTGTGGGATATCAATGGCAGCGGAGGATAGATCTATTCTGCCTTCAAACATCGATCAGATGAAGGTTTCTCAGGAGACAGGAAGTGAAGCTAACGTTGGATTCGATGTGCCTTGATGCCCTCCTACATTGGAATGCATCTTCCGAAGGCATCATGCGGACATAGCCATGGTTTATCCAATATCGAGCCTGTTTCCCTTGGTTCATTTCGACGTATTGTATGCCTCGTCTGCAGTTCTGAGCATTTTCACATTGTTGTGTCTTTCCTTGTTTTTGGATTATCTGCCTTATTATGCCGTTTCTCTTGGATTTGTGTTTTGGATTTGTTTGGACAGTTTTGGACTTTGTTATAGACAAAAATAAGTCATTAACTCCTCACTGACCTAAAACATAGTGATGAACAGAAACAAAACATTGTAGAGTTTTGTTAAATTACTGCACTAAATATTGTAGTGATATACAAATATTGTATATCACACAAAAAAATGAGAAGACGCAAAATGTACCTTCTGCATTTATTTAAATGAATCTGTTTTATCTACAGATTCATTTAAATTAATAATACGGTTCATTCAAATAAAACAAACTTTCCAATTCTTCACATGAGAGAGAGAGAGAGTGGACATTGTGTGCGATTATTGCCTGGCTCAGTTGTAAATCTGAATGTGCAATATAATATGCATGCACATAAAAAGTATTTTGTCACGTTACACATACTAAGACAGGTCAACGCCCATTAGATCAGGTTGGGAGATCATCTAGACTAGCTCAAGCCAAATAAGACCAGCAAGCCTCCTGTTCTTTTTTTTCAGCAGGGCAATGTAATGACCTGTATAATATAATATAATTTCATATTCTCAAAAATAGCATGCTTTAATCTTAACCTGTCAGCTTAAAGTTCTTAAGACATCTCTACCTGTCACACACAGGTCTCGCTGTGCCATGTACTGAGAGAAAATGAGATGATACAAACCATGAAATATGCTGGTATACTAAAAGCAAAGGAACGAGAAAAAGACAAAAACACTGGACAAGTAAAAGTTAATAATGACAAACAATTACACTAAAATTATATTAAATAACCATGGAAAACCTCTCGGGTTATGACTATAACCCTTGTTCCCTGAGAAGGGAACGAGACACTGCGTCGTCAGAAACGACTCTTTGGGGACGCTCCCTTTTAGCGTGCGCCTCTGAAGTATGAATGAAACTAATCCAATCCTGATTTGTGTTGCCGGCACATAAAAGTGCTGCCGGTACTAACACACATTAGCCTAGCGATGAAGCAAGACGCTCACAGGCCTCGAGGGGCGTGGCAGGACGACGCAGTGTCTCGTTCCCTTCTCAGGGAACAAGGGTTATAGACATAACCCAAGACGTTCCCTTTCGAGGGAACTCGAACTGCGTCGTCAGAAACGACTCTTTGGGGAACGAGTGCCCACTAGGCCACGCACCGAAGAAGGCCTGCCCTAGAGTGAAACTGATCTCAGGCACTAGCTAGGACGAGAGCACATGTGCGCCAGGCGTACTAGGGAGGTGCAGACAAAAAACCTGATAAACGTGTGCGGGGTAGCCCAACCGGCTGCCTCACAGATCTCCTGGAGGGGCACTCCCGAGAGGAGGGCCCTAGAGGACGCCATGCCTCTAGTAGAATGAGCCCTTGCGGCCAAAGGTGAAGGCAAATTGCGCACCTTGTAGGCCTACTTATGGTTTATATAGCCAGGAACCCCTAATAGGTGACCCAAAACACACTACAGTAGGTCCGACCTCCTCCAAGAAGAGGACCTCTCAAGGTAAATTCTCGGAACTCTGACTGGCAGAGCAAGGAACCTCTCCTTTTCTGCCGACACATGAGGTGGAGTATGAAATACTTGCAGGACCATGGACCTAGCCATGTTAAATTGCACTTAAGGCACATAGCTGGGTCTCGGACGCAGGATGGCCTTAACTCCGCCGGGGGCACACCCCAAGCAAGCTGGCGATAATGCCAGGGCTTAGAGATATCCCAGTCTCTTTAAAGAAATAGCTAAGAGAAAGGCTATCTTGAACGTGAGGTCCTAGGCGAAGCCGACTGGAGGTATTCGAAAGGGAGCCAGGGATAGCCCTTCGAGAACCACCGCCAGGTCCCAGGAAGGAACCCTGGACCTGACTGTCGGTCCCATCCTCCAAATACCATGGAGAAATAGTATGACCAGTTGGTGCCTCCCCAAAGGCCCAACATATAGTGGTGCATGGAATGCCGCAATGGCAGCCATGTACACCCTACGTGTGGATGGGGAGAGATTGCAGAGAAACGATCTTGAAGAAACTCCAGAACTGAAGCCATTGGGCAGTTAACTGGGCCTAACTCAAGTTCTCTACACCAAGTGGATAAACATTCCACTTGAGGCCATATAATCTCCTAATAGACGGAGCCCTAGAGATAACTATGGTTTCGACCACCCCAGATGATAGACCAGCATCTAGGTACTGAGCCCCCTCAGAGGCCAGACCCACAATTTCCACAGCTCCGGAAGAGGATGGAATATAGTGCCCTCCGCCTGAGACAACAGATCCCTCCTCAGAGGAATCTGCCATGGTGGAGCTATCAGGAGTGAAATTAAGTCTGAAAACCATACTCAGGTCGGCCACATTGGGGTAACCAGTAATAGACTGATGCCCTCCTGACGGACCCTCTCCAGGACTCCCGGGAGCAGAGCGATCGGGGACAAAGCATACAGGCGAAGCCTCGGCCAGGCCTATACCATGGCATCCAACCCCAGCGGGGCTGGATGAGTGAAGGAGAACCAAAGTGTACAGTGGGACGTCCCTCAAGACGCTTCCACTTCCATTGGTCCCAACCTCCGCCATATCAACTCCACCACCTCTGGATGGAGTCTCCATTCCCCGGGCCTCAGCCCCTGCCTCGACAGGATGTCTGCTCCCTGATTCAGAACCCACGGGACATATATTGCTCCTATAGATAATATTTTCCCTTGGGACCATAAAATGATCTGATGCGCCAATCTGGATAGAGGGCGCGATCTGAGTCCCCCTTGTCGGTTCAGATAAGCTACCAAAGATGTATTGTCCGAACGTATCAAGACGTGGTAACCTACGATGTCTGGGAGGAAGTTTCTCAGAGCCCTGAAAACAGCCAACATCTCTAGGCAATTTATATGCCAAGAGAGATGATGGTCCTGCCACAGACCACTGGCAAAGTGGCCATCCATGACCGCGCCCCCAACCAGTGAGGGAGGCGTCTGTCGATGCGGTTTTCCGGCGACATGATGCTCCTAACACTGGTCCTTGGGACAGAAACCAAGGTTTCTTCCATATTAATAGGGAACGAAGGCATCTGCGCGTAACCTCTATTATACGGAATGGATTCACCTTGGGGAAAAAACCCTTGGCTTTGAGCCACTACTAAAGGGGCCTCATGTGAAGCAGGCTCAAAGGAATTATGTTGGATGCCGCTGTCATGAGGCCCAGCAGTCTTTGAAATTGCTTTACAGTGATGGCCTGGCCTAGCTTTTATCCCGAACACCATGGCCAGGAGGGATTCGATACGAGCGGGAGACATACGTGCCCGCATCGTAACCGAATTCCATACCACGCCCAGAAGAGTAGTCTTCTGAGCTGGGTTTAACACAATTTTCTTAGTGTTGAGTCTCAATCGCCGGTTCTGAATGTAGCCAAGGACGACATCTAGATGACGAACTGCCATTTCTAGAGACTGGGCCTGTCGTCGATGTAATTCAGTATACGGATGCCCTGAAGCCTCAGTGGAGCCAGAGTCGCATCAAAATACCTACACATGAACATGCGGGGAGAGAGTGCTAGGCTGAACGGAAGAACCCGATATTGGTATGCTTCGCCCCCAAAAGCGAACCTCAGGAACCTCCTGTGACATGGAAGGATGGAGACATGAAAATAAGCGTCTTTTAGATCTATCGTGACAAACCAGTCCTCAGATCTGATTTGGTTCACGATAATGGGAATAGTATAATAGTGGGTATTATAATGGGAATAGCACTTTGAACCTGAATCTCCTCAAAGAACGATTCAAAAGCCTTAGATCTAAAATCGGCCTTAGTCCGTCATCCTTCTTTGGAACCATAAAGTACCGGCTGTAAAACCCGGACTCCCTGTCTGGTAGGGGAACACTTTCTATGGCCCCTTAATTCCAGTAGAGTCTGTACCTCTTGTTCCATAACCCGAGCCTGTTCTGGAACCACTGCAGTCGGTACCACCCCAGCAAACTTGGGAGGTCGGTGACCGAACTGCAATCTGTACCCATATTTTATAATATTCAGGACCCATATAGATATATTCGGAAGGCGTTGCCATTCTTCTAAAAATCTACTAAGGGAACCAGCCCCTCGAGACAGGCCTCGGGTGTTTTTCGAGCACTATCAGATTTTGTAACCATAGTCGGTGCCCTGTTGCAAGCTTTTGGGGCGAACGCCATGGTGTGTGTTCGCAGGAAATCGATGTGGCCCGAAGCGTCCAGGACGGCGGGACAACATATTTTTCCCCGAGGGCTCCTGCTGCAAGAACAACCTCGATTGCTCCACAGCGGGGGGGCCCTCAGAGGTCCTACACTACCTTCTGGCAAGTTTAATCAACTTGAAATGTGAAGTTGTACTAAGTGACAACTTGGATATTTGAGTTGACTAAACTTGACAACATTTTAAGGCAGCATGAACACTTTTTTAAACAAAAACTATCACTTTCAGACAATTAACAGTTTTCTAGGTTGCCTATGAGAAGCTGGACAGAAAACCCATGTGAAGTGTGAAAACATGTAAAATTATGACAACATTTTCAATGTAATATGAAATGTAAAATTAGCACGCAGGTATTATGAAGAAAGAAAGAAAGATTGAATAAGGATATGTCACGGTAAGACACGGAGATGAACCCAAACGCAGACAGTATACAATAAGACACGGTTTAATGACAAAAACAGGAAAACAAAACCCATGAGAGGGCAAAACAGATGGAACACAGAATACCTGACTGACTAGACTGGGAAACAAATGAACAAGAAAACAAACAAGACTTCAAGAGATGCTAACAATGACTAGATGTACAGAGGGTACTCACGATCAACGTATAACAATGAACCGACACAAGACAGCAAACACAAGGGGATTAAATAGGAAGACTAATCAAACCTAACAGGTGACACGGGTGAAACACTAATGACAGAATCAGGATAACAAGGGGGCGGGGTAACGAGACAACACAAGCACATGACCAAAACACAAGGCCATGTGCTTGCACACAGAACATGGGTCTGTCATGATCCTGCCAAAATACTAGAACTCACAGACCTGATGGCAGAATCATGACAGTACCCCCTCCTTAAAGAGCGGCTACCAGACGCTCCCCAAGGAGACATTAAACGCGGGACAAGACTGACAGAGACATAGACCAGACCCAACAAAACATGACAAATAATAACAGGGGCATACAAGCGTGAACAATGACCGGGTTAGGGTGAAACATCAGAAAAAATAAACAAGGAAGGGGAGGCGGAGGGACAACAGAGTCTTTGAGCGAGAGTCCAGGGTGGGTGGGCGGGACGGTGATCTTGGAACTACAGGGTGTGGGCTTAGGACGGGGGACCCAAACGGACTTGGGTGGAGTGGTGTGAGTAGACGGAGAAACAGTCCTAGGTTGAACCATGACGGGGGAAACAAACGGGAGTCCGGGGGCAGTAGAGACAGGGACACACGAGGAGACAGTCCGGGGACTTCTGACGGGGAACATGGTTGGTGACGGGACAGGACTGGGTGCCGCGCTCACGGCGACGGGCTCTGGAACAGCGCTTGCCGTAGCGGGCTCTGGAACAGCGCTTGCCGTAGCGGGCTCTGGAACAGCGCTTGCCGTAGCGGGCTCTGGAACAGCGCTTGCCGTAGCGGGCTCTGGAACAGCGCTTGCCGTAGCGGGCTCTGGAACAGCGCTTGCCGTAGCGGGCTCTGGAACAGCGCTTGCCGTAGCGGGCTCTGGAACAGCGCTTGCCGTAGCGGGCTCTGGAACAGCGCTTGCCGTAGCGGGCTCTGGAACAGCGCTTGCCGTAGCGGGCTCTGGAACAGCGCTTGCCGTAGCGGGCTCTGGAACAGCGCTTGCCGTAGCGGGCTCTGGAACAGCGCTTGCCGTAGCGGGCTCTGGAACAGCGCTTGCCGTAGCGGGCTCTGGAACAGCGCTTGCCGTAGCGGGCTCTGGAACAGCGCTTGCCGTAGCGGGCTCTGGAACAGCGCTTGCCGTAGCGGGCTCTGGAACAGCGCTTGCCGTAGCGGGCTCTGGAACAGCGCTTGCCGTAGCGGGCTCTGGAACAGCGCTTGCCGTAGCGGGCTCTGGAACAGCGCTTGCCGTAGCGGGCTCTGGAACAGCGCTTGCCGTAGCGGGCTCTGGAACAGCGCTTGCCCTAGCGGGCTCTGGAACGGGCACTGGGTTCAGCTACGAAACACCGAACACCGGCCTCTCTAAGATCCGAGCCAGACGCTCCAGATAGTCCCAGCTCAGGAAGGCAGACGGGGCGTGAACAGTCTCTAGCTGGACAGACGGGGCGTGAACAGTCTCTAGCTGGACAGACGGGGCGTGAACAGTCTCTAGCTGGACAGACGGGGCGTGAACAGTCTCTAGCTGGACAGACGGGGCGTGAACAGTCTCTAGCTGGACAGACGGGGCGTGAACAGTCTAGCTGGACAGACGGGGCGTGAACAGTCTCTAGCTGGACAGACGGGGCGTGAACAGTCTCTAGCTGGACAGACGGGGCGTGAACAGTCTCTAGCTGGACAGACGGGGCGTGAACAGTCTCTAGCTGGACAGACGGGGCGTGAACAGTCTCTAGCTGGACAGACGGAACGTGAACTAGCTCTGGCTGGGCAGACGCAGGTCTCCTCTTCCTCCTCCTGATTCGCGGAGCCGATGATGCCTCGGGAGTCGAACTGGGACGAGTCTGTTCTCCAAGCCTCACGAAGCCTAACCTCAGATCCTCCGGGATCACCGGCAGACAGGCAGGAGGTAACGACACCATGGGACCCTGTGACTCCCGACGAACCAAGCAGTCCACCATGTCCCGGAACAGGCGGTGGGCCAGCCTCTCCCGTTCCGCCAGAGGTGGAGGAACTTTGAGACCCGCGATGAGGTAACGGTTAACCAGGCTCTCCGGTAAAAAATTTCTCTTTGCCTCCACAGCCTGAGCATATCCTCTCAGGGACCTCTCTCCCTGGGGAGGGAAAGGAAGCTTGCCCAACTTGCTGTCGTTGATAGCTGACTGCCACCATAGTTCCTGGTCAGCTGACTGTTGTCTTAGTGGGGATGACATACTGTCCGCTGGGTTCAGAATGGGTCGGTTCATTCTGTCACGGTAAGACACGGAGATGAACCCAAACGCAGACAGTATACAATAAGACACGGTTTAATGACAAAAACAGGAAAACAAAACCCATGAGAGGGCAAAACAGATGGAACACAGAATACCTGACTGACTAGACTAAACTGGGAAACAAATGAACAAGAAAACAAACAAGACTTCAAGAGATGCTAACAATGACTAGATGTACAGAGGGTACTCACGATCAACGTATAACAATGAACCGACACAAGACAGCAAACACAAGGGGATTAAATAGGAAGACTAATCAAACCTAACAGGTGACACGGGTGAAACACTAATGACAGAATCAGGATAACAAGGGGGCGGGGTAACGAGACGAGACAACACAAGCACAAGACCAAAACACAAGGCCATGTGCTTGCACACAGAACATGGGTCTGTCATGATCCTGCCAAAATACTAGAACTCACAGACCTGATGGCAGAATCATGACAGGATAGATTTGAGGTGCCCCTGAGAACCTTGTCGAAGATCACAGCTTTATGAAGTATTCTTCCACCTGTTCTTGGTTAGCTTTAGAATGCCTTAGTCAATGGCCTCAAGCCTTTATCCCTATATATGTGTAGAGTATTCAGCCTGTGTCCTAATGCCCTCAGGGGTAAAACCTGTGCTCAACAGGTAATGCAATGTAGTGATTAAAGATATGGTCAGGTAACTGAAGTTTTGCTGGTTTAATGCCTGAGGGGGTGGACAGAATGACCAAACTCGTATATAATTCATTTCAAGTCACAGTCAAATTCATATATAAATCAATAAATCATGATATAGCTATTTTTAGAAATTTAACAACAACATTGAAGACTTGTACTTGATCAAGACAACAAATTATTTATAAATTTTGCATTAGTATAATATATATATATATATATATATATATATAAACACTCTCAAAAATAAACCATACATATTTTACTGGATGAGCTATGTTTTATTTTATTGTAAAATATTCAACATATGCACTGTTGCACACCTATTGAATTCTATTTTTATTTGTGATGTTGCCCATCAAATAGTCTAAGAAAGGTGTTCTTTGGATGAAAGTGTGTACTACCAACACACTCTCAGAGGATATCATAATAACTAATTTACATTTTGCCAAATTGATGGCAGATTCACATACATTTGTTTGATTTCATTCGTACGCTTTTGTACAGTCTGAATATGAGGGTTAGGTTTAAGCTTAGTTTTCTTTTTCTTCTAAACATTTTGTAACAATAGTTTTCTCATGGGATTGGATTGGTAATACAGTGACTAATTACTCACTCATTGTTATAGCGCTGCATGATTCAGAATAAACTAAGAATCAATTTATTTAAAAAAAATAAAAATAAAGATCACAATTCTCCCACGACTCTGGATAGACAAGTAAACAAAAACAGTCTATTTAATTTTTTTTAATTTGAATGAATTATTTTAAAAAAGAAAAGAAAAGTTGTTTGAATTAATTATTCAATAACTCCCTTCTTGTTTCCACACTTGTTTCATTACTAGCTAAATCAGCGTTTTTGAACAAATCTCTTGTCGCCACCTACTGGTACATGGTACAATTGATACAATGTTTATTTGAAGCTTCACGTTAGTTTCATGAGGTGATTTATTTTCTATCACCTCTATTTTGATCGCTACCATAGACATCAGTTTATATCCAAGCTAAAAACTTTTATTCCAGTATATCTGAGATGATTTGAATTTTTCAGACACAAATAATGATATTGATGAAGCTGTTTCATACCTATACATGACAAATGCTCTAGGTTAGCGGCAGCGCAGATTTGAATGATCCGATTTGATTTGTTTAATAGGTTTAATAGACATGCTGTCATTTAGGAATTAGATTGTGTGGGTGTTTGAATGAGGATCGCAATCTTTTAACGATTAATCGTGCAGCTCTACTCATTGGTCTCCATTATGTAATAGATTCTGGACTAATATGAAACCAGCAGCTTCAGGTTATTCATGTGTAACACCCTCACCATGGGCCAGAATCCAGTTGTGAAATCTATGTGAAATCTCTCTGACAGTCTGCAGTGCAATTAACCTGGATTTCTTCAAACTCTGTTTAGAGGTGTTTAACCCAGGCAGCGTCTCGATGTACCCGGTATGCAGACGAGCAGGATTCACTGAAACTGAACCACTCTCAGGCTGCCAGAGAGACGCTCAGCCTTCATGTAATATTCAACATGGTTCATGGCGGATTAAGCTGAAAAACGCACGGCCTCTCTCAGCTTCTTGGAGACTCTCGGCTATTGTCCTTCTGGAAAGCTCTCAGATGTAAGCCTTATGGGAGTGGGGATTTAATAGAAACTTTTCACAAATAGGTTTGGCAAAGAGAAAGTGATTTAATTCATAATGTGTTGAATTGAAGAAGGGCACTTGGGATTTTTGCAGGGAGGCAATATTAAAGCACAGGACAGAACTGCATGAACAGGCTTTTACTGACAGTGTTAGGAAAGTACAGTGTGCAGTTGCCACAATTTTTAATAAAAGCAGTACAGATAAATTGGTAACACTTTATTTTGTTGGTCCACTTTAGACTTTCCACTAACTATAAGTAACTTTGTTACTACATTTCAACTAACTCTCTTAAGAGTGTTAGTAGACCATCTGCTTAATAACCTAACTCACATAACAGTTACTGTTACTTTTAATGACTTGTAGTTGACGTGTAGTTGCAAAGTTACTTATGTTTAAGTGGAATATCGAAATAGTGTAACCAATATAACCCTTCGATTAATACTGTTACCTGTTGTTACTGTTGTCAATCCATTTTTACTCCAACAGTACAGTAAGTTTTAAACAGTAGTTGAGTTAAAAAAAACAGCCCAGAATGTTGTGAAAGTGTAGGATTAAGCTATAGCCCTTTTACATTTTTTTTTTGTTGCAATTAAACGTTAAAGTTAAAGATGCAACAATGAATTACATATGTGTTGAGAGAGAACATCCACACATCTTGTTCAGCTATCACTTGTCTTACTCTGAGACTAGCATCTTTACAGTCGTTTCTTTACAAGACGTGACCCTGCTTTATCTCCCTGTCAGGGTGAGAGAAGCTAATGAAGAGTCTGTAGTCTGTTGAATGTAGCTCTATAACTGTACAGTAGAGGGCTGGCGATGTTTTACACATCTGCTAATTGGCTGGTATTACTGATGAGTCCCAATTACTCCAGTTCAGGCCTCATGCTCAGAGCTTTCACCATAACTACAGGCATGAGTGCAAGACCTCAAACTGACACCCTAATAATACAGTTCAAGCTTCAATCATCTGTTCACTCTCATCTCCTCACAGAGACGCGAGAGGTCTGCGGATGGCAGCTGATATTATCTAGTATAGTGTGTCGGATTATGAAATGGAAAGTCCCTCTTTATATTCAAGTTTTTTTTTGGTTTTTTTTCTCACTCATCATTTCTTATTCATTTTGATTCGGATGAAGTCCGGGGGAGTGACATTAAAGTATAATTTAGTTTACCATTTTAGTTTTACATTTACATTGTCATAGTTTTTTGTCACTAGTTCAGCTATCAAGTTATTAAGGTTAGAGAGAAATTGCATATTGCACACATACTGTAAAAATAGTTGTAAGCTATTCTGAACATACTAAGGGAATCAAGAGCCGTATCCCTCTTTAGCAGGTGGCTCTAACATAGATGACCTCTCTTTAGTATCTGTTTAGCCCCTGTTGGCTTATTCAGCCCTGAAGCGACAATTAAATTGAATGGAGTCAGGGCTCCAGATAAAGTACTGAGCGTGACAGAAAACAGGATAAACAGCTCTAATAAGTAGCGCATAGAAATTCAGCTCTCACACTTAATGACAGAAAAGTTTTTGCAAGTTTTTGACAGAAGGTAATTGCACCACTACTTACCCCTTTTTTTGGGGGGGGGGGTAAGTCATTACAGAAAACAACTTCACCGACTACTACAATTACTAAAGAACACGTTCTTAATAAAGACACTGATATGACCATCAATCAACAAAAAAGGCACACGTCGTGGCAAAAGGTTGTATATGTGCATTTGACAGAAACTTGGAAAGTTTTTGTCGTAACTTTGTCGGTTGCAGAAAAAGGGACATTCTGATTTCGGAGAGCATTTGATTGGACAAAAATCTGTCATGCAGGATGAGTCACGAATATCTTTAGTTTGTTTTCCTTGCATACAAATACTGTTGAAAAGTTTGGGTTCACTGAATTGATCGACAATTAAAGCAAAAGACTTTTATAAATGTTACAAAAGGTTTCTGTTCCAAATGAAAGCTGTTCTTTTGAGCTTTCTATTCACCAAATCATCATATTAGAATGATTCCTGAAGGATCATGTGACACTGAAGACTGCAGTAATGATGCTGAACATACAGCTTTGATCACAGGAATAAAATACATGTTAAAAGATATACAAACAGACAGCAGTTATTTAAATTTCAATAATATCATTTTTTTTTTACAGTGCAGCCTTTGTTAACTCAGAATCTTCTTTCAAAAACATTACAAAATTACATTACTCAATGTTAATAGACAGGAACTAAAAGTCGCAAACTATAATTTGATTTCATGAGGTCTTTTACCAAATCACACAACTTTTTAGTTAAGGTCACCCTTACAATGCTCCTGAATGTAAAAAAAAAACCTGTACACAAAAATATATACTGACACATTGCCAGTAAATTTCAATCAAAACTGTACAGTTACCTTGAAATCACGGCTAGGTGAAGAACAAGTTTGTGTTCATTTAAAAATTGATCAGAAAGATTTATAAGGAAACCTCCTTCGCCCAAGGTCTGATCTGAATCACGGCTCTGAGAAATAGAGTTGCAACTTCGTACTATTAAATGGTTGGTGCTAAAGACGTCTCACAGAGAAACATGACATTCCTCAAACTGCCTTTTTAAACTGTACCCTACAACAGTAGGTCTGAAAAAAATAGAGAGGAGATGAGATGAGATATACTTCGACACATAAAAAAGAAGCAACATCTGCAAAACATCACAGAGGAGACCACAAATCATAGTCTATAAACCCTCAGCCACCTTATTCTGAAGATACATTTAAAGGGGTGGTAAAATGCCCTTATCACAAGATGTAAAATAAGTCTCTGATGTCCCCAGAGTGTGTGTGAAGTTTTAGCACAAAATACCCCACAGATATTTTTATATGTTATGTGGCATGTTAAAGTTGTCACTTTTTGAGGGTTAGCAAAAACGCACCATTTTGTGCCTGGCCCTTTAAATGCAAATGAGCTGCTGCAGAGGGCGGGGTTTCAAGAGCTCCTGTGTGTAAACTGCTGATTACCTCACGCAGACACACTAAAATGACAGAAACTGTTCTGCCTTTAATATTAAAACGGAGTCAGACAAAGATGGAGAGACTCAAGAAGAAGTGACAACATGTAGAATGCAACGGGACGTGTTCCCGGGGTTTATGTACATTTTAGGGTTGGTGATGTCACTAACCCGAGGAATGTCATGTAATCCCTACCAGCCGTTTGTTGTAGTCCTTTCCTTTAAAAGCAAATATCTCCCTTTGCTTTGAACTTTGAGCATTGTAACTTTGCAGATGTTTTTAATGCTCAAACAGCAACATTACACACTAACTAAAGTTAGAAAAGTGAAATCGTGTTTTACCACCCCTTTAAAGATACATAGTTTGTATGTATCTATTTAAGACAAACTATATGTTGAAGATACATAGTTTGTCTTAAATAGAAACATTCCAAGCTAGTTTAATTGTTTGTCACATGCTAAAAAATAAACTTGCACTATAAAAAATTGTTTTACTTTAATAGTTTCCTTTTTTTTTTTTTAGATCATCGATTACCTTTTAGAAAAGGAGAAAAAAAAGTGAGTTGATCATTCAAATAGCTTTTTTTAAATGTGCAGAAATCATTCTTCTGACAGGTTCGGTCAGGGTCAGAAGACAAACTCTTCATCATCTTGGGACTTCACAGCCCAGCCGCTGCTCTTCTGTCAGGACCGGAGGACAGGAGCTCTTTCCTCAGTGGGCCAGGGGGCTGTCAGAACCAATCATGCTGTCGGCCCCGAGGGCTCTGTCTAGAGGGATAACCTCATCGTCTTAATATCCCAGCATGATCTCTTGCTCAGAGTTTAAGAGTAGGGTTCAGACAGAATCAGGGCACAACCACAACAACTACACGCAAGTCTTCATTATTCATACTTCTGCCTCATTAATAACACACAAGTGGTAGGAAGCAACTTCGTCTCACAACTTCTTGAGACATGAGCAAAGAATTGTTTGTTGTCTGGTCTGCAAAGGCAGTCAACACAAAAATGAATGTGTCTTAATTTTGAAAATATGTACATTTATTTATTTTACATTACAGGGCTTGACATTATCCTCCACCAACCTGCCAAATGAGGTTTGATTTCGGTTGAATTTTATATACAAGCTAATATACATTACATATATACATATATTTTTCAAAAATAGTCTATTAAAAAGGCAATAAACTAATAGCAATGTAGTGTTGTCCAAAATCAAGATTTTTCGATACATATCAATACTGAAATAACCCATCCAATACAATACAATAACCCTTGATGTCAACCCTTGAGGGCTTGAATTTCAGCGTGGGATTGTGCATCATTTTACTCATTCCCACAGATTTTGAGCTCACACCCAAAGTACGCACACATAAAGCCACCTCTCAGAATTAAATCAAGTTCGTTTTTGCTGCTTATTGAACTTAAAGAGTCAAAAACACACAAAATAATGTCAAAATGCCAGTCTTGGAGAGTATTCACCTAAACACAAATATCATGTTATCATAGTTATTGGTATGCTTTTAGCATACTAGTTTAGCATAGTGCTAGCTGGTTAAGAAAAGCTCTTTTGATTAATTACAACAAGGTACCGCAATAGGTTTTTTTCAAGCTGGAAGTGAGGAGAGGGGTGTGATTCTGCAAGGATATAGGCGCATATATTAATTGAACCCAACCATTATACATTTTTTCCCCAGTGTCATTATGATTACAACAGGTGCACACATCTGTAAAATGCTACGATAGCTCAAACAAAACCTTACGGTTAGATTTAACAATAATAGCTGAGGGGAGAGGACATATATTCCTCAGTGTTTAACTGTCATAGACAATTAACTCCCAATTGTTGTTAATAACTTGTATGATGTGTTTGCATTCATAATGTATAAAATAATATAATAGGGATTCAGCAGCATTTTCAAATAGTAAAAATGACAATAGTTGCATCTATATCATCTTGTTAAACTCCAGTGTTTTAGTTAGTTTTAGGTAATTTTTTTCACATTATATTATACTTTTCCTCAAAATTCTATGTTTGCATCAGCCCTTGCTTCCCCATTTTTGTAATCCAAGATGAACACACACACACACACACACACACACACACACACACACACACACACACAGTGGTCCTCACACAGACACACATTTCCTCTCGCTCATAGATTTTCAGCATCTTCACAGATCAGCATAATGGCTTGTGCATTGATGTCTGCTAACTACATGTCTCCTGTTCGAATCCCAGTTAGTGCTGAAAGCTGTGGCTAATTTACACCAAACAATTCATTCTGATTCAAAAACAATCTTGGAGTGTAGTTAAGCCTAGCAAGTACTAATTGTAAAAACATTTGAGACAACCAGGACTTAATTATAATTTTCTACAATCTTCATGTTTGTATTAGAATTTCACTAATTAATGCTATGCCATCTTCTGTCATAATAACACAACATTTACATACAGCTGCGCACGTGCACACACACACACACACACACACACACACACACACACAAACACACATACACACACACACACACATACACACCGTGTATTGTACTTCAAATCTTAAAATATTTTTTTAAAACTTGCAAACAATATATTACTGAAATAAAAGGCCAATTAAGTGAAATAAAAGGCACATTAAATGTACTTTAAGAGAGTAATGACTATTTCTTAACACTCTTAAGTACACTTTTAAAAAGTGCACTTCATAATGTAAAATTCAAAGTTTTACTTTAAGATGTATGTACAATTTAAATCATTATGTCTAAATAATTGTGTGTCGTGCAGTACAGTACATGTAACATACTTGATTATAATTTTAACTTTAGTGTATATTCCATATCACATGTATTACATAATGATATTCCATATCACATATATTACATATTACATACCTAATATTGTGTTTATTAACCCCTGTGTTTATGAGCCCTTGTGTTTCCTGTGTTCATTGCCTGGTGTTGTCGCTTCAAGGATGTTCTGTAGATGAACTTACCGTAGTTCTGTTGTTGATTTACTTCTTGTGGTCTTTGTTTAAAGGAACGCGCAGAACGCGCAGCTTTGTACGATGCGTTGACGTAATTTCGACTTAAATAGGAAGCTAAGGCGCTTTGGTCGCTTTGGCCAGGTGTTATTTATAGCATAGGGGGCGGAGCTTTCGATTCTAGAGAGCATTTGATTGGACCGAAGTTGTGATGAGAAGCTGAAGATTGCGGTGATGTCATAAAAATCTGTGATCCATTTTAACGGAAGTGAGAGACTGTAAGTTTTGAATGCTTATATCTCCTAAATGCGAATTTTGCCATTGTTTTGGAACACAACAGCTTATTCTTAACCTTAAGTCTAACATATTCATACTAGAAGCTAAAAAACATACATTTTGATTCCAGGGGGCCTTTAAGTTGTCTTGTACTTTTGTTTATATCACAACAATAGTGTGGTGTTGGTGTGGCGTAGACTTGTCTGGTAGATGTTTTGTGCCTGAATTTACTACAGTGCCCATGAAAAGATGACTGTCTTTTTTAAAATGATGCTATCAGATGTTATTTTTGGAGTCTTTTGTGTTATTTATCCTGCTGTGTGCAATGTCCTGATGATACAAGCCGATTTGATTGGACACGCCGTATTGCCACAGCAACACTCATCATGCCGGTACAATGTGACATCGAGTTAGCCAGCCAACTTCATATAAATGATGATCAATCTGATGAGAACGAAGCAGAAAACCAGAAGGGCGGGAGGAAAAAAGGGGGAGATGAGGTAGAGGCGAGATGTTATTCACTGTTTAATCATAAAATCAACAAAGACTAGAGAGAAATGTAATTTGTGTTCTCTGTTCAATATCACAGTTATTTTCCTTCACTCCATTTGTCTCTTGTCTTCCTGAATGATACATTAGATCAGCAAAAATCATCATTTATTTATCTGTCATGCACAAGACAATTTTTGAGTTACATTAATATATCAGCCGCTAAAAGAGGTGGTGGGGGCGGAGCTTGTGCTCAGCCCTAGATGTAAACAAGTTTACTAAGAGAGTCGACGGATGGATGTTTCAATTATAAAAGACAGACACTTTGAATAAGGCTTCACAGATATGCACAGATTTCAACAGTAGTGAACAGACACTATTCTGGTCTTTAAAAAATTGGTGTTTTGTGGATTTTGGCCAATGACGGTTAGAGTTAAGGTCACCTACACAGATGTTTTGGCCAATCAAACGCTCTCTACAATTAAAATGTCCCTCCCTTTATTACTACTTGCAACTGTCCAGCAAGAGAAACATCTGGTGTGTTCGACTTCATATCAGTCCAACACTGCAACACTGGCTCAACCAATAGCAAGAGTTTGGGGGTGGGGCTATCTGTTTGTCAACCAATGACAGATAGGCGATCTGGAAACCTGTTTGAAAACTGTAATTGTTTCATTTGGTGATGCTAGTTGTGCAGAAATGATACACCTTACCTTTAAGCATCCCAAACAAAACACTCTTCGTACATGGAAGGCCTTGAAAGCCTGTTGTTAACCAATCACTGCTTAGTATTGGATTTCCCAGGAAGAAAGCTGGAGTGAAATGGAGTATTTGAGAAACAGAGCTCTCTCATTAGAGAAATATTTCAATTTCAGTGGTTTGAGAGACACATTCATCTTCCAGCATGATTTGTGCTGCATTGTCTCCTACAAAATAGACACATTTGGCTCAAGTAATTGCCTCCATTCAGTGCACATTTCTCAATCCTGTATTACACATTGTGACGGTGCTTTGATAAGGAAGCAAATTCTGTCTTTTTTGCTAACATTTTTACCCCTATATGTTCTTTTCCTCCCTCTTTCTTAACATTCCCCTTTCTTTGTTTGCAGACGTCAAGTATCAGTTGGTGTTGATGGCATCTTTTAAAGCCCAATGAACTCAGAATTGAAGTTTTTTTTGGCTTTTGGTATGACTATATTAGCCTTACTATAAGCTAATGTGCTCAAAACAATGACATAATTTACTTTTAGAAGATACAAGCGTTCAAACGTATAGTATCTCACTTCCACCAATAATGATTTTGATGACATCATTCTGCACTTCAGCTTCTCATTAGTTTTTCTGTCCAATCAAATGCTCTCTAGAATCTAAAGCGCCCCGCCCCTACATTATAAATAGATTTGATAAAGTGGAAATTAAGATTTTTTTGTCAATTTGTGTAGTGACACTTTTAGCAGAACAAAAGTCCTTCCTTTCTTCCTTCCTTCCTTCCTTCATTCATTCATTCTTTCTTTCTTTCTTTCCTTCCTTCCTTCCTTTCTTCCTTCTTTCCGTCCTTCCTTCCTTCCTTCCTTCCTTCATTCATCCTTTCTTTCCTTCCTTCCTTCATTCCTTCTTTCCTTCCTTCCTTCCTTTTTTCCTTCCTTCATTCTTTCCTTCCTTCCTTCATTCCTTCT